>JACVVK020000030.1:2475000-2527500 GCA_018292915.2 Batillaria attramentaria | reverse complement strand
GTTTATGATGAAGATTAGAACAAAACAACAACAAACAACAACAATAACAACAACGACAAAACTAACGTTAGAAAGGTGGCAGGTTATATCACCTTCAAAAGAATTTTCATGATAACGATCAAGTCGAAATATGCCAGAAGGTTTGTGCTTTTACATTTTGCATCCATGTGCTAAAATAACAAAGCATGGTTGTCTTGGAGGATTTTTTAAAAAGTCATCCTTACCCAACGTTGTAGTCACATTTTCCCATTTTTTGTAAGGCCAGTGTCCAGCTCTTGTGCAGCAGAAGAAAGGGGGCGGGGGGGGGGGGGTGGATCTGTTAAAACGAAACAAACAAAAAACGTATTTTAGAAAAGGGGTCAGTTGTTTAAAGGTATTCATGCATAACCTGTTTTGTTGCAACCGAGTAAACGCTACGGCGACAAGACCCATGCCTAGTTCTCCTAATGCCGTGCTAAAAACAACAACAACAACAAAAACAAAAACAAACAAACAAACAAACAAAGTGAGGCCAGAGATAAGCTTTTTTTTACAGCCAAACTCCACGAGTGGGCATTGACGTTTTGCGATGCTATTCTATGCCGGCATGATTGTTACAATCCTGATTCCTGACACAGATTTCGACCCATGTCTACCCTGTCTAACATTCATGTGTAAACCAAGATCATGATCTATCATTTGTGTCACCTCCCGGACTAAAACCTTGCCCATGGGTGCGTGGACAGCGCGTGCAAAGAACACTTGCAATCTCAGGTTGAACCCTTCTCCCAAGAGGCAGACACATTAGTCTGTAGCAGAGGGATCGAAATCTCCTTTAATCAAATTAGCCGCTCTGCCCCGAGATTCTCTCCCTTCCCTCCCCTCTCTCGCGCGGGAGGTACAAAGGGTAGCCACGGCGTCCATTTAGCGCAAACTACTGTCCGTATCAATAGAGTGATATACGCTTTCTCTCCGTGGACTTTGCATCTCTCATCCCTCACCGTTATTTCTGGTTCTGCGCTTTTATCTTTTCCTGGCCCGAGCTTTTCTTCGATTTGCGAGCTCTCTTCTTCGGGAATGGCCCCAGGGCGAGGCTAGCGCCCGCCAGCGCACGCTCGCGCGTGCATTATGCATCTTGGCTGGGGTTAAATAATAGACAGGACAATTTGTCGCGATGAATGCTAAATTATTGCTAATGCTGCCTACGCCGTTGAAAAGGAGCTGATGATGCGCGCGAGAGCAAGATGGCGGACCGGGAAAATGAAAAGAATGGACGGGTTTGATTAGCGGAACGAAGACGGGGGATTTTCTTTTTCGATACTAGTCGAGACGGAACCTGACCGGAGAGAGAGAGAGAGAGAGAGAGAGAGAGAGAGAGAGAGAGAGAGAGAGAGAGAGCAAACGTAACTAGTCTATACAGCAAAGGGTTATCTACTAAAAGCGACGGTGGCGGAGAGAGGGCGGTGTGTCAAGAGGAAAGGGGGCGGGATGACGATGGGAGAGTAGGGGGTATTGGGGTACTGGGGGTGGGGGGGGGGGGGCTTGTCTCAGAGCCTGAGATCCAGACGATCAGACACTGGTAAGTCGATCAGTCGATCAACGACTTCACTTCTACATGTATCTATTCTTGTCTGCGACAGCCGACAATGGCGACAATATCAGATGCATTTAGTTCCCCCACAAAACTGTGCCGCGCACTGGCAAAAGAATGATGTTACATGTGTGGTATAATCTGATTCCTGTCTATTCAGGTTACTGCGTCGGAAAAAATAAAACTTTGACTCATTAACCGAACCAGTGTAATAAGCCTGATGTACTCTCCGGCTTGTTTGATTCCCGGGGCACTTCTAGCCTCAAGCTGCATCGACCCGGGTCACTTCCAGACTCAAGCAGCTTAGAACAGGGGCACTTCCAGCCTCAAGCTACATTGAATCGGGGCACTTCTAGCCTGAAGCTGCATTGACCCGGGACACTTCCAGCCTCAAGTTTCACTGACCCGGGGCACTGCCAGCCTCAAGCTGCACTGACCCGGGGCACTTCCAGCCTCAAGCGGCACTGACCCGGGGCACTTCCAGCCTCAAGCTGCTAAGGCCCGGAGCAGATCTGGTCTCAAGCTGCATTGACCCGGGGCACTTCAAGCCTCCTGCTTACAGCCGGGACACTTCACGCTTGGGAGCAGATCCTGCGTGATTCAGAGGCACGACCGTTTAGAGAACAGTCTGGCTGCGTACAGAAAAAATAAAAATAAAAATAAATTAATAAATAAATAAATAAATACGTGCTGCTGTTGGACGAACCGACCTGAACAATTTCCGATGAGAAAAAGTCCGCACTCTTAATTCATCATATAACAACAAAAGACAGTCTCGACCAAGCGTTCTAAACGCCTTGTTCTTCTTCATTGTCCACACTCTTCTGATTAAAAAAAAAATCGCGAGTAATAATAATAATAATAATAATAATAATAATAATAATTTTATTTGTAAAGCGCATATTCATATAAAATTACACGCTCTAAGCGCTAACGAAAATTAAACAGAAAAAGAGCCGAAATTCAGAGCCTGTCTTAATTTGCAAGGTACTTTCGAGTTTCAGAACTCTTGACTTGCATACAACCAAATTTTGGTGCTGCTTATTTTCTATCTACAGTTCGTTTTCCGAAGTAACTTTTTGAAAAACTCAATTCTTACCGAGTTTGGAGTTGTGCACCGGTGGCTTCACACACACACACACACACACACACACACACACACACACACACACACACACACACACACGCAAAATCATATTTAATTAATTTTGTCTGCATGGATATAAATTTGGCTTACTGGGAGTGTTGCATTTTGATTATACTCCTGTTTGCTGCAATATGAGCTACCAGGGAACCGTTAATTCGCATACAGAGAAAAAGTCAAAAACGTGGGGTGGGAGGTCGGGGGGTGGGGGGGGGGGTAACGTCCTTTTCCACCACATACGGGTGATACCAAAGACGGGGCAACGATGAAAAAGCCAGCACAAATATTTGGCTCCAGCCGGGATACAAACTCACGACCCGAGCATTAGAAGTCCATCACTCTACCATTCGGCCACCCCGGCTCCAAAAACGTTGGATACATGTGCACGGTAGGCAATGTGTTAAAACACAAAATACCGCACATCAGGTATGCCATCATTATTTCTCAAAGTCCTAGTCAAATCACAGTATGAGTATGTCGTTATTCACATGACACAAAAGCCACACGAAGGTGAGAGATTCTGGACGCTTGAGAAGACATCGCAGCAAAATTTCACTCTACCGGTGTAATTATAATGGACAAAGACAAAAGGAAAAAGGCAAAACTTCCCGATTATCGACCCTGAACACCGCGCGTGGATAGATGGAAAAGTTTGTCAACAGCACACAGACACGCACTACAAGTACATGCCCATTAGGCGGGATCCCAAACGACACTTCCGGTCCTGGGCTACCTTCCTGTCCACGTTTTCGCTTCCTTCCTTCCGGTTTATTGGATATTATCTCCCTTGCACGTCGATCTCTCAGGCTATAGGTGCATGATCTCTTTTAAGCTGAAAACACGGCTATGGTATCTTTATGAAACTTAGGGTAAAAGGTTTACACCAGTGAAAGGTTTTTGCCCCCAGCGTAATGACAATAAGAAACAGGAAATGTGTCATCTGACCCTGTAAGAGAGGACTCGCTCGAAAAGTGAAAATGAGCAGTATTTACATTATCTCTTAAAACAAATGACATTTTTTTTCCTTTAAATTTACCTTATTAGTTACATTTCCGCTGACCGGATTCTTATCTGGCAAGAAAGAAGAAGATAGCGAAGAAGAAAGGAATAGAGATATTTCGGCCAAATCTTTACAGACGAAGCCCAGAACTCGGGGAAAAGCTCCTCATCGGAAAAGCTCCTGAAGGTTCCCAAGTTCAATCTCAAAACCTTCGGTGAGCGCTCTTTCAGTTTCTGTGCCCCCCAGGTATGGAATTCTCTGCCTCCCTCCCTTAGGAACACCCAGACCCTCCCACAGTTTAAATCAAAACTAAAGACTTATTTATTCAAGACAGCATATGATCTGTAGTATCATCTACCCCCCCCCCCCCTTCCGCACACGTAATTAGTGTTTCATGTATGCGTGAGAATGTGTGTGTGTAGCGCACTGAGTGCTCTTTGAGCAGACTACTAGCGCTATATAAGAGCTATTATTATTATTATTATTATTAGTGAATCACATTCCTGTACATCAATGATTCAGCCAAACAGCCAAATACGAGAACTAAAAAAGTAGATCCAAGTACCGACAGAACGCTGGCACGTTTCATTTTCTTCCTTTTGTTGTTGTTGTTGTTGTTGTTTTGCCAGAGGCATGCTCAAACCATGCTCATAAAGTATACCAATGTCTTTGTAGCAGCAAGAAATCAGATGGAAAAATCACTTTAAAAAGATATACTGACACTGACTAATTTTCGATCTTAAATCTTTCTCTAGGTCAATTTTTTTTAATGCCAGTATTTGCTGGGACCCACAGCTTCGGAGAAGCCATTAAGACAGACGTACTGATGTGCGGAGTCAAAATAGAGAGAATAGAGAAAGGTTTTGGACTGAAATCCCGACACTGTCTTCTGTCCCTGAGTTGCAGGAACTTTCCGGAATCCGAGCCGAGAGGCCCGACCTGTGACCGGCACCCGACTTGTCCTGCATATCGACTGTCGTGTCCAGAGGGTTCAGCAGCATTGATCTCATCGTCTTAGCCCGGCTCTGGGGGCAGCTGCACGAGACTCTGATGGGATAGGCTGACGAGGGGAGAGGGATGGTGGTGGTGGTGGTGGAAGCATGATCCTAAGAAGGTTAGGAGCGAGCAATGAGAGGATTTTCTCAGAAGGGACAAGAAAGAAAGAAAGAAAGAAAGAAAGAACGAAAGAACAAAACATATCGATGATGACGTGCGCAGGGCCCGTATGTAAAAGTCGAGGTTAATTTAACCCACGGCTACGGGCCTAACCCAGACTAGGACAAAAGAAACCCAAAAGCAAGAGTAAATTAAAAAAAAGAAAGCGAAGAAAAGAAGAAAAAGAATCATCATATAACGGCTCAGGCACCTTCTTCAATCCTGAATGGGCCAGCTTCCTGATTTAAAACAAAAAACAACAGAAAATTTCACCCTTGAACTAGTGTAGTTCGAAGTTAGGCTCTAACCCGGGGCTAAAAGCCCTAACCTCGACTATTACTGGAGATGATGCAGCCGGAAGATGACATACAGCTCACAACGATGGTGGTGACGACTAATACTAAATCTGGGATAAGGGTGGAGTGGGTGTTGGGGGGGGGGGGGTAGCGCTCTTTTCCACCACGTAAGGGTGATATCAAACACGGGGCAAAGAGGAAAAAGGCCAGTACAAATAATTGGCCCCAGCCAGGATTCGAACTCACGACCCGAGCATTGAGTCCAACGCTCTACCTTTCGGCTATAAATCTGGGATAAATTCGCTCGATCAGACAGTCAGACAGCGGAGGGAAGGGGTTGGGGAGTGGCAGTGGTGGTGGTGGCCGATGGTTGTAAGCAGTAATGTGTAGAGCAAAACTGTTGAACAGGGTAGAGTAGAGTGGGTACAAACAGGAGCCGCCTGATAGGAAACGGTTCGTTTGATAACTCTCTCTGTGTATGTATTCCTCATGATACTGCCCTCTCTTGGAGTAAATATTAATTAAACCCCAAACATTTTTATGCACTTAGTTTTTGTAAACCGCTGAAGACAACGAAACAGCTGCAGTCATCGTTCTGAAGTACACTTACACGCAAGCTTGAAAATGTAAGATATTTTGGAGGTGGGTGGGTGTTTGGGAGTGTTACGTCCTTTCCCACCACGTATGGGTGATATCAAAGACGGGGCAACGAGAGAAAGGCCAGCACAAATATGTTGGCCCCAGCCGGGATTCGAACTCACGACCCGAGCATTAGGACTCCAACGCTCTACCATTTGTCTATCCCGGCTCGCCACATTATTTTGGAGGAGAAACAACAACAACAAGGAAAATGTGACCGCCTTGGGCAGACTCAAACTTCAACAGTAAAAAGCCCCACGGCTCTAAGACGCTTCATTTTCCATCGACCAGCAAATCCCTGCCGCTCGCCGCAACCTCAGTTGTCGTTTCCACGCTGGAAACTTTGACGGGTGGATGCGGCAGGCGAGGACAAACACAGCTGAATCCCGCCGATAAATCAAGATCTTCTCCAGAAAAGTGAGCGGTGTTTTCAGCCCTCCTCCGATCAATCGTGTTTTCTTTGCTCGGAGAGCTCCGTCCATATCCCGCGAGGGGTGGAACCAAAAGCCCCGACCGACAATTTGTCTTTCTCCCTAGAAATCTCGGCCCTGTCGCTTTAATATTTCTTCCGATCTCCGGACTAAAAGGTCTTTCTTCCCTCCCTGTCCCTCTTTCGAGTTTCTTTCACCCATATTTTTTTGTAATGGAGGTTGTCATATTTGTCGAAACGTCCATTGACAGCGAACCGAAAGGACCTTTCTTGTCGTCTGCAATTCTGCAAGCGGTCGACGGGAGTTGCTTCCCTTGCTCTCGGCAGGGTGTCCGGTCTATTGAGGACGCGTCGTCTTTTGAGGAGGGGTGACAGGGGGTGGAGGGTGAAGAGGCGCGCGCGGCGGGGGAACAATTTGTCCCCGTAAACTGATGGGAACTGTCTCTTGTCCATGCCACGCGCTGCAAGAAACGGGCCGCCCATTTGACGCACCCCGAGGAGGAAGACAAAAATGGACACAAGAGGGGGGAGGGGGCAACAGTGCACTCCGACAAGGGGGGTCCCCGGAGCCTCGGAGCAGGAAGAGGGGTGGAGGTGGAGGTAGGTTCCGTCCATGCTGACAACTACGACTGGGAAAACGAAAAGAAAATTCCTGATGTGCCTTTGCATGTGATATTGGGGGAGACTGAGAATCTGAAGATATTAAATCTTCTAACAATACTAACAAAAAAAATAGTCTGAAATCATTTTGAGAGGGCAAAACAGAGAAAAAAATTGCCTTGATATTTTATACATGTATCTCAAATATATTTAATCCCCTAACAACACCTAAATAAGTCTATTAGTCTGAAATCATTTGCAGAGGACAAAACAGAGGGAAAAAATTGTCTTGATATTTTATATCTCAAATATATTGCCCGTCTGGCACGGTGGGTAGGGCAACAAAGACACGGTAAATTTCAACAAATCAGACCATGCCGATAAAACCCAGTTTCCTTTACTTCTTCATAAAATTCAATATTTTCTAGGTTGCATCACTATAAGAAGGAATCCAGAAGGCCAAAGTACATGGCTGTTGCTGTCGTTAGTGGGTTTAACGTCCTATTTCGCTAATTAGCGGTGGTGTCAAAGTGGACTGGACAACGAGGGAAAGCCCCATCGCAACTTTGGGGCTCGGCCCAGCCTGGATTCGAACTCAAGCCCCAAGCACTAACAAATCAAACATATACTTTAAAAAAAAAAAAAAAACTCCGTAAAAGCAAGACAGCAACACCTGCTTTTGACACCGTCCCTCAGTCTCCGAGCGGCACGTGCTGTTCCAGTCAGTGACGGCGTCACCATCTCTGTTTTGCGTCCTACTAACTCAAGCACCACCGGCCACCCGCAAGGCGAAGTGCTGTGCCCTCAGTGGTCGTTGCTTGTCTCTCCAACCCTCGCTAAAATCTCGAGAGCTCTTCACTCCCCTCAGCCTACATCCCCAGCGTCTTCCGAATGAAAGCGACGATTAACCGTTTTCTTTCAAAACAGAATGCCAGGGTCACTCGCACACAGAGAAGGTGCAATTGTCCGTTAAAGTGCCAGGGTGATTATTTTGTTGATGGCCGGGGAGAGGGTGAGAGTGGGCCGAATGGCAGTTTGATGAAACTTTGACAAATTAGAGAAATGTGGGGAGAAAAGCGGCGGGCGAGACGCCCCTGAACTCCGTTGACATGAAGCATTGTGGAAACATTGAAGAGTTTTCACAATGAGCGGTTGTCGAGTTCCGTTAGTTCTTCTCTTTCTTTTTCTCTCGCTCTCTCTCTTCACGCGTCGGGGAGCTAGACCAGCCGAGCTCGTAGAGTGTTGGACTTCCAACGCTCGGGTCTTGAGTTCAACTCCAAAGAAGGCCAGACGTTTTTACTGGCTTGTTCCTCAGCTCAGTCTCCATCTTTGATATCACCCTTATTTGATAAACAGATACAAAATTCTAAATTCCGATGGCGAAGCTTAAATTTCTGAGCTAACCCTTCGCACCACGTGATTGTACTGTATTCATGTCCAGTGTGTGAGACGATGATTCACGTAAGCGTGCGTGCTGGGTTCTGTTCGAGACGCTTGGAGCCAATTCAAGAAACTGGGTAAAGTGCCTACACAATTCACAGTTATCAACAATTAACTCCTCAAACAAGCAACCAGCCAATCGTCGCGTGTCATTTTAGTGTTCAAGTGTTAAAGTGATTCCGAGCAGCGTACGTTTGGCAGACGAAAAACTTTGGAGAAAAAGTCCAAATAGCGCTTTCGGCAACGCCACTGATTCAAATGATGTTACATATACACCGTCTAGAGTGCAGTTTAGAATTATAGAAAACGGCCGAGATTCACCCACTTCACGGGTGCGACTTTGGGGTGTGCTTCCCTTGGTATGACATGTCTTATGATGTGGATGATTACACGGCCGGCACCACAGGTGCCGTAGTTCCCGGGCCTGGTTAATGCCGGGATATTTATGGCAGGAAGCGTGGAATGTGGCCCTGTCCCGCAGTCCCAAACCACACGGACCTCCATGGCATCATCTTACCATCATCCTCATCTCCATCATCATGCATAATAAAAAAAATTCGAACCCTCCGTGGATTCCATCCATGACCTGGGAGCAACACCACTGGAGCTGTCAAAGAGTTGGGGCCAAAAAAAAAAAAAAAAAAAAAAAATGACGGCCGCTAAGATGGCGGCACAACTGTCGTGAAACTTGGACTGACAGCCGACGACTGGCCTCCACACGAGAGCCATCATCACAAATACAAAGAGATACAGAGCGGGCAGTTGAAATACAAGGCGACTAACCGGAGACAGAAGCCAAATAATAAAAGTCATCCTCACCTTGCAGTTTTTTCCAACCTCAGTTCTCCTACACGTACGTACACACAACTTGAAATATACAATGGAAACACAGTTGGCGTGACACGGGTAACGGGTAACACGCCGTGTAGTGTCACTGCACGTGCTTCTCGACAGCATGACCTCAGCAGCTTACGTGTGCACCGAGTTTCACGTGCCAGTGGTTCGGGGACAGCAACACACCAGCTTTTCATCAACGACAACAGGGACAGAGTTTGACACAAGAAGATACGATACCGAACAAGGAAAGCAATATGGAATCGTGGATAATTATGGACTCACACTTACAGCGTCGTCTCGGAGACAAAACAGACCCATAACAACAAAACAAACGACTAACCCTCCTTCCCCCCCCCAAAAAAAAACAAACAAACAAACAAACAACAAAACAAAAACAAAAAACCCACAAAACAACAACAACAACAACAAAAAACCCAACCAACCAAACAAACGAAAAACACAACAGCAAAAACATGACAAAACAAAACAAACAAACAACAACAACAACAACAAACCCAAAACAACAACAAACAAACAACTGTTACAGAGAAACTTCAACAAGCTTTTGTATGACAATAGACCACAGGAACGGGAACGGCAACTAGCCCAATGTGACGATGTTGTCATATCATTGATTGTAATGACATGTGAAGCACTGGTCCACATCACACAGGGCCCAAAAGCCAAGCTTAACTCCAGTATTGTAGAGGCTCGATGGCCTAAACAACAAAATCTCTATCCCCCCCCCCCCCAAAAAAACAAAACAAAAAAACAACAACAACAACAACAACAAAAAACAACAACAAATAAACAAACAAACAAACAAAAACCCAAACATACAACAACAACAACAAAACAACACACACACACACACACACACACACACACACACACACACACACAACCAACAACAATACAAAAAAAAACAAAAAACACCACCACCACCACCAACAACAACAAAAATGACATTTGTTTTCATCAACCAGCATGGCAGTTTTCTTGGCAAGGGGCCGGAGGTTAATGTTTGTTGCCGTGAGGGTTTGACAAGACGTGTCCTAAAAACGGAAACTTCTATTACACTTTAAAGCACGCCACTCTGTGGTAGCCTGGAAACTTCTGTGAACTGCGTTAAAGACCAGTGACTTGAATTATTACTGACCCAGGCGTGATTTGTGAGTGCCGCTGAGATGCGGGTAGTTTTCAATTTTGTCTCACCTTAACGGCGCAGAAAACGACTAAGAAATCATATGTGTGTGTGTGTGTGTGTGTGTGTGTGTGTGTGTGTGTGTGTGTGTGTGTGTGGAGCCGGGGTGGCCGAATGGTAGAGCGTTGGTCTTCTGAGGCTCGGGTCCTGAGTTCGTATCCGGGCTGGGGCCAAATATTTGTGCTGGCGTTTTCGTCGTTGCCCCGTCTTTGATAACACCCGTATGTGGTGGAAAAGGACGTTAAACCCCCAAACACCCACCCACCCGTGTGTGTGTGTGTTTGTGTGTGTGTGTGTGTGTGTGTGTGTGTGTGTGTGTGTGTGTGTGTGAGAAAGAGAGAGAGAGAGAGAGAGAGAGAGGGGGAGCACGCGAAAATCGACCATTTGTGATGGCAACTGAATGGTGGTGGTGGTGGTGGTGGTGGTGGTGTGTGTGTGTGTGTGTGTGTGTGTGTGTGTAGGGGGGGGGGGGGAGTGATGGATCTATACTGCTCAATCAAAGAATTTGATATGTCTGATTTCCCCCCCCTCCCCCTCCTTCACTGACTAACCCATATCCCCACACCTCTCCACTACCCTCTCACTCACCTTTCGTAATTTTGGGAGTTCTAAAAATAATCCCAGTCAGTGATAGCGGGGGAGGTGCAATTTCCAGAAAACATTTGGTGCGGGGCAGTATCCGCTCGAGCGGTAATCGCGACACGAGAAACCGAACGAGGCGCAAGAAACACCTTGCCCGGAAACCGGAAGTGGGCAGGGAGTTTGCGCAGTGTGTTGTCGTGTGTCTAGCTCTGTTTGTCGAAAGGTTCCGGTACACAGCTCGTCCACTTGACTCGACTGGTAAGCGATACCTCATCTCCAACCGTCGTAATAGTTCGCACCGGGTGTTTGCCTACGTGGTCTCAAGCGACCTTGAATAGGGGACTTCAAGAGTGCTATGACCCCAGAGTATCGGTAAGTTGGTTAGCTGGTTGTTTAGGGTTTAACGTCTGTTTCCAGCACTTAATCTGCGTGTGATATTGACGGAACAACTGACGAGAAAAAAGCCAACACCATTGGTATCTTTCAGATGGGATTCAAACTCACAACCTCAGCATTGGCAGTCAAACGCTGTGCCATCTCGGCTTTCCTTTGTCACAGTAAGACGTTATGTGATGCATGGTCATTCGTCACCATTCATTCTGCTGATAAATATTCATTTAAACGAAATCATGGCAATATTCCATGACCTGGTAGGAATACCACTGGAGCTGGCGAGTGGGTGGGTGGGGTGTTTGGGGGTTTAACGTCCTTTCCCACCACATACGGGTGATATCAAAGACGGGGCAACGATGAAAAAGCCAGCACAAATATTTGGCCCCAGCTAGGATTTGAACTCACGACCCGAGCATTGCGAGTCCAACACTCTACCACTCGGCCATCCCGGCTTTCCCTGGAGCTGGCGAAGAGTTTGCTGGCAGCAAAAAAACAAAAACAAAACAACAGCAACAGCAACAACAACAACAACACCCCCCCAAAAAAAACAAAAAAACAAACAAACAACAAACAAAAAACAAACAAAACAGCAAACCAACAAAAACAGAAAACAAACAAACAAACAATAGAATGGCAGTCATATTCACAACACACCATCACCGGCTGCACCTTACTGGCAATTTGTGACAGTTTTTGATAATTCTGTTTGGACGCAGTCCAGGAAAAGCACCTCATATGAAGGTTTCACCGAAAAGAGCACTCCATCGTGGTCAGTGTTCGTTAAAAGAACATTGTATAATCGTATGTCAGATATTTTACTGGGAGTCTTGATCTTCTACATACTCCTGGTTATGTATCCTCCTGCTTGGCAGGAATATCAGGATAGAGTGACCGCGGCAAGGGTGGTAATGGTAGTGGAAAGATTCAGCAGTCGGTTGGGGCTTGGTTGAGATGAGTGCCGCATAGCTTGGTGACAGTGATAGCCTAAGCGGTTTAAGCATCACCACAGTATCACCTCCCTCCTCCGACCCCCCTCATCCATTCTCTCCTAAGATACCGGGGAAGGGGCATGGGAATGTTCAGCATGCAAACCACGAGGCGGCATTGCATTGCTACTGGAAGTTCTGGTGACACAGGTGAAAATTATGGACGAAGGTAGCATTACGTTTTATTATTTTCACACACACACACACATCACACACACACACACACACACACACACACACACACACGAAAGACTGCCTCCAAATGCCTGAATACCGCCAGTCAATGGAGGAAGTCTGAGCTGAGTAAGGAGGTAATTTATACCTCGGCTTCGCCGCAATGGCGCCTTTCTTGTGGCATTCAAAATTGCGTAGACAGTCAATATTGTCCAAACATCTTACAGCAACCATTGCTTACTCGCCAGTTTATGTGGCAGTTGCGCAAAGCCTGGATGTTTTCCCCTAGGTTTGTGCGAGACAGACAAGGCAAGAAAGCTGTTTGAGTGTGTTCAAGTTTGCGGTGGCGGACTGGCCAGTAAGGAGGAAGAGTTGTGCGTATCTTATCGTTTGTCTGTAAGCCACCAAAGAATGTTTTTAACTGCAGTATTTCAATGTAGGTTGTTAACTGCAGAATTTCGGAACTGACGAAATAATCGAACTTTAACTTCACGCTGAAGTTCGTTAGACAACAACAACAAAAAGGAAGGTTGGGTGGCGCTGCACCTCAGCGACGCGCTTCCCCCGAGAGAAGTAACCCGAATTTTTTTGAAGGGAAATAATGTAGTGAAACAGCCCCAACTGTATGTGTGGTTCAATTTTGGTAAATTACAGTTCTGGTATTTTTGCAGACTTCCGGCTGCCCCCAACCCCGCCCCTCCCTCTCCCCACTCGCCCACCAGAAAAAGAGGACACATGTACCCTGGCCCATGAAAAACAAAAACAACTGAACAAAACCACGAAGCAAACGAAGACAAACTGCTTTTCCTCTGAATAGCAATTCTGACAATAAAACTGAACAAACACTCTAGAACTGCTCACAACCCCCCCCAGGGAAAGACAACACAAAACGGAGGAGGGGGAAAAACGGGGAAAATAAAGCAAGCTCCTGCAACTTTAGTCTTAACCTTTTGGGAAGACACCCTTTAGTGAGATCCAGCCTGAGAGCCGCATCTTCAGCAAACACTGATAGAACTCGAAAAGTTCTGCCCTCCGGGGAAAGACACAGCAGGCAAGGCGAAATCTGCTGTCAAAAATCATCACCGTAAACCCCCCTCAGCGGCTTTTGATGTGGACTCGCTTTATTGACTCGAGCGTCAGCCTGGGCTCCTCTCCGTGGAAGCCAGAAACACAGGGACCAACGGTAAAATACTGCTGTTCCACAAGGGGACCACGAAAGGGGATATTGTAATGCATGTCTACGGACATATTGAACAAGGTTCGAATTTGGTGTGTGTGTGTGTGTGTGTGTGTGTGTGTGTAAACGCGAATTTAACGACGACATTTATGTCCAAATGTTCAATGAGTCTGCGTTGACTGCTTCGAGATAATGTCCTTGACTGTTTCAGGGTGGGGTGGGTGTTTCGGGGTTTAACGTCCTTTTCCACCACATACGGGTGATATAAAAGACGGAGCAACGATGAAAAAGCCAGCACAAATATTTGGCCCCCGCCGGGATTCGAACTCACGACCCGAGCATTGGAAGTCCAACGCTCTACCATTCGACCACCCCGGCTCCCCTTGACTGTTTCAGGCTACAGTGCTCGGTAAGAACAACAATAATAATAATAATGATAAATAAATAAATAAATTAATACACTAAGACCAATTCGTGGTTGTTGATGTCTTTCCCCTCGCCAAAATTGGATATTCATGTAGCGCTTATACTCAGCGAGCTCTGAACGCTTACAGAGTTTAAAAAAAAAAGAAGATGAAATAAAACGGCATGAACTGAAATAATGCCAGAGAGAACAATAAAACACACAGCAATTGTGGCACACACACACACACACACACACACACACACACACACACACACACACACACACACAACACAACACAACACAACACACACACACACGAAGTTCTATCATTCCCTCATTACTGCTCCAGGGCTGAGAACAAGTGTATTGTGACTGCATTTTGAAATGTGAGGACAGAATCTATAATTTTTTTATGCCTTGTGGTTTTTGGGAGAGCGTTCCAAACTAAAGTACACATCGCGTTGTTTTTGTTGCACGCTACACTACTAAAGCACTTACGCACTGATGTTATTACATGTATCATGTACTTTCAGTGAGACAAAAACCAAGTCGGACTGCTGCCCCTGGACACAGCATAGGAACCCGTCACGACAACGAGCACACACGCAACCCTGAAAAAGTCCCATGTCTCAAAATTAGTGGGACATAAACTAGTCATCTAAGGCAGAATCTTGGGAACGCAGACGTATGGGGTAAACTGCTGCGTTGGCTTCTGTCTGTACCGTTGCGTCAGTATAGGTGCTGAAAGAAGCCGGCTAACGTGTCGGCCTCACAGGTTTCATGGAAGCGGCAACGCTGAGAGACACTTCAGACTTTTGACAAGTTTCAACTCTTTTCATTCCTCAGCTCTTGGGGGTGCCAGCTTAGCTCCCTTTGACTTATCTCCCCTCTTCACCTTCTCCACAAACTTGGATCATTCGTGTCCGGACAAGTCGACTCAAGCATCCATCACTCCAGCTTAGTTTGCTGGTGAAGATTCGACAAAAAGGCAGTTGATGTGCAACGCAAGAACACACCAGCATATGAATGCAAGTTCATATTCCATGCGCATAATGTTGTTTTGGGTATTCCACTTTAGAACGTCTCTCTGTCAACAACTGAACAGGAAGCAAAGTTGTGAATTTACATCACATCATTAAGATCATAACATACAGCAACCATCCCATGAATCTGCGTACAGAATCATTTCAGAGTAGTGTGTGTGTGTTTATCAGGTTTCTGTGGTCGTTACTGTTTGATTTGTACAGAAACATAAAGATTGAAAAAACAGTGTCCACCTATTCTAACACTGCTACTTTTCAAAACTTTCAATTCCACACACACACACACACACACACACACACACACACACACACACACACACACACACAGATTGTAATCGATATGTTTATTCAACATACTGATCTACATGCATAACACGGCACTCAAACATGATTATGATCAAAGAAACTGCAAAAGAAATAATTGAATATCAGTAAAAGTACTTGGAACATTAGGCAGGAATGTTTTCATCATGACGAGAGACAAAGTGATCTTAGAATGCAGGAAAATAATGTAAATGACTGCAAGACAGCTCAGCCGAGCAACTCTCTCTCTCTCTTTCCAGCTCTTTGAATTAAGAAGTCAGCCAGTCTCTCTCACACACACACACATACACACACACACACACACACACACACACACACACACACAAAGTTTCTGCCTCACACACACACACACACACACACACACACACCACACACACATACACAGAGTCACTTTCTCTCTCACACACAGTCTCTCTCTCTCTCTCACACACACACACACGCACACACACACACATACGCGCACACACACACACACACACACACACACACACACTTCACAGTAAATGAATGACAGCAACACCAAAGACCTTGGGACCACGGTCTTTAAGAAAAGCGACCACCACGCCCCGTTGCCTGCAGATTGTTATTCGGACAGCCCTTCTACACCACGGAAGAGTATTCATAGGCGCGACAACGAGGGAAAAATGCAGTGAAAATGTTTTTGGTTCCTACTCACCATCCCACCTCACTGATAGTCCAAAGCAGCATCAAATCCACTATTAGTCTCTATGCATTGCAACAGATTAGCCACTGGGGAAGTCAGTAAACCCCAGAAAGCCGCAGCTGAACTGACTGGCATGCAGCTAACTGCCCCGCAAAAACATATCCAATCCCACGCATTTCAACAACAACAAAAACACACACAAGAAAAAAAACCTTCATACAAATGGCGACAGTCTACTGAAAAGTGTCAGAAACATACACCAATTTATACAGAACTACTTTAGGACCTCTCATGTTTGATGCTATGTGGAAAAAATAGAAAAAGAAATAAAAAGCACAACCTCAGAGTTGGTGAGGCATAACGACTGTCTGTCTCGCTGACAATGGGACTAACTATTCTGGAAACAAGGATACGCACACATGGCAACATATGCACACAACAAAGCGATGATAATTTTCACACAAACACAAATACATAAAAATGGACGGTGTCAAAACAGTGATTTTAGCAAACTGCGACGTGCAGGGAAAAATGATCCACGCACGACAATGAACAAGACAAAAGAGAACAATACAAGTGAAACGATATATTTCGAACATATGTTGCTCGGGAAAGTAAAACGAATCAATACTGAAAAAAGACAATACTAAGGGCAAAATACGCGTGACAGTTATGACAAAAATGTCATTCTCTTAAATGAACATACAGAATACACAGCATGTGTGACAGATGGTTGGTGTGGTTGTGTGCGTGTGCGCATGTGTGTGTGTGTGTGTGTGTGTGTGTGTGTGTGTGTGTGTGATAAACAGATTAGGCTCAAAAGTCTCGGCCCAAATGTGTACATATTCCAGGTGAAAATAAACAGTACGCATGCACTTGATTGCGTGGATATTCAAATGCCCGGTGCAGTAACAGCAGCACGGTATGATACATATCACAGATCATCATCATTTTCAACAAACACTCGGATCAGATGTGTTGTTTTTTTTTTGTTTTTTTTTTTAAACCAGTGCGATACTAGATGTCAACACTCAGATCTCACTCTCTTTCTCTCTCTCACACACACAGCGGCAGGCATCCCCTTTAATATCAACATGCCAGTCAGTTATATGGAAATTGCAGATCTCTCAAACGCAAACCGTTCAACCCCTTTTAGACCTTGCAATCAGAATTCAGCAACATTATTAAAAATAATCATCTTGCAATTGTGTAAAATATACATTTCCTTCTACAAGTGACATGCGAAGACACCAAAAAGTCAGTAAAAGTCAAGTCAGACAATTCGCATGCAAAAATCAGCAACAAATTTTTGATTCAGACATAGTTGACTACAACAGTTTGCATCCGTCCCGAATGTACACGAATTGCTGAGTAACTGGAAACTACACCCAAATCATTTTTCGTAAAAGAGGTTTAGTTGACACTTCTTGCAATTTTTTTTTTTTTTTTTAATTTCCGCCACTCACGGTTTCCACGCCTGATAGAATAAACGATATGTGCATAAATGAGGCGAAGAACTATGGGCGAAACGTACATGCATCAGGGCGAAAAGGGCACTGGCCGAAGTTTTCTACACTGCCGTGTGGGTCATTCACGGCGCACAAATTTCACAACCGTTGTTGTCTGCATGGTGGAAGATATCTTCAGCTCTCACACTGATCACAAGGCGACTTTGAAGTACTGCTCCGCGGCCACCCACTGCTCTTGAGGAAAGCGGCAGATCAAAGACATCCGGGTGTCCGTCTCCCGAAGTTCTTTATCTGCACATTGACAACACGACGATTAAAATATGTGTAACTGCAATTTTGTCCAACTGTTCCCTGTCTGTCACCAAGAGACTGTATTTTGGGGTTGGGGTGCGGTGGAGACTGGTGTGGTGATGGTGGGGGGTGGGGGGGGGGGGTGGTGTTGGATACACTACGCGTACGTGAGAAGAGAACTGATGTCACAAAAACATTTGGTCGGAGATATGTTAAGAATGCTTCGCTGAAATGTATTTCAGTGGATTTGCATAGATCTTCGAAGATGTGTAATGTTTGCATGTTTGCCGGATGTACTGAACAGCAGAGAGCGAAAGAGAGAGAGAGAGAGAGAGAGAGAGAGAGAGAGAGAGAGAGAGCGAGAGAGAGATGGTCGTGGTGTAAGCAGTGGTGTTGGTGTATTATGAAGGGGGTGGGGTGAGGTGAGAGGGTGGAGCCAGTAGGAGAAACTTTGCTAAGCATACAGCTGACTGTACCGTGGGAACACATTCATTCTTTATCATTCTCCACTATTTGATAGCTGACCAAAAGGCAGAATAAACGAAATAAATCATCTGTCATTTTTTCAAAACCCGACAAACTGGAAAACACGAAGCCATCTGCGTAATCACGTAGTTTGTGCGATCCTACAAACAGGTTACTGTTTTGACAAAGACGGTAATCCAACAGGAAGCAACCAAACCACGCTGATGCGTAGCCAACGCATAAACTTCTGCCTTGATAGCTAAATCCCAAAAAACCCTTTGTTTCATTTTTCTTGTCCGATACATAGATTGTCATACACTGCCGATGGGGACCCAAGAATTTCAAAACCAAAAATCTCCCTGCTGACGTCAGCAAACGTTTCTATCATCTACAACTGAAAGAAAGGACAAATTCACGGAACACACATTCTAAACCCGAAAGTTTGTTTCTCTGGGAAGGTTTGATTTTTGGGTATGGTAATGGTGGATCATACACTGGCTAAATCCACAGGAAAACTGCACGGGAAAGGATAGTGAAAACAACAGCAAACAATAAATAAATAAATAAATAATTTAAAAAACACAAAAAATGGAACAGATAATAATAATAATAATGACGACTTATAAGGCGCCTTATATAAAATAAAACAGGCTCTAAGCGCCGTACATCATAAATACATACACCACTTTCATACACAGACGCACAGGGAACATTCAAAGTTAAACAATATCTCACAACAAGCAGGCTGACACGGTGTGGAAGGGCAGAGTAAATCAGTAATCAGTTTTAAATAGGTGGGTTTTGAGGCAGCGTTTGAAGCTGGCACTGGACTCTGTGTGTCTAAGTGATATAGGAAGTTGGTTCCAAAGAGCTGCAGCCTGAACGGAAAAGGATCTCTGACCATATGTTTTAGTTCTTACTGAGGGGATGCACAGAACTTTAGTGTCAGAGGAGCTACGTAACTGCCTGGAAGGGGTGTAACAATGAAGGAGTTCAGAAAGGTAGGAAGGACCAGTGCCAGAGAGAGATACATGACAAATGGACAAGAGCTTGTGCTTCACTCTATCTCTGATGTGCCATGGGCAGCCAGTGGAGGGAGTGTAAGATTGGTGAAACATGGTCAGTTTTTTTTGGCTTTTACAACAAGACGTGCAGCTGAATTTTGAACTTTCTGAAGATAGTACAATTTAACAACAGAAAGAAAAGAAAGAAAAAGAACATAAAAAAACCAATCGGCTTCAGTCTTTGGCCGACCAACACACTTCAGATCTACGCTACAGATCCATCAATCATTACAATGTCGCCTCCCCCCCCCCCCCCCCCCCACCGCCAAACAGACACACACACACACACACACACACACACACACACACAATTCAAAGGGACAGCAGAAGAAATGTTGTCGAAAGGGCTAGCTAGGCAAGGCACTGGTCTAAAGTACAGAGAACCAACTGAAAGGTAACCAGGTACTCTAACTACAGGGAAGGAATCAAAGCATGCCAACCTTGCGTCTTACTTTTCTTCACTGTCGACGGCATCAGTTTTGCTTGTTGCTGCTCCAGCTGTCTCTCCTGTAACAATCAATCAATCAATCAATCAATCAATCAATCAATCAAATCAATCAAATCAATCAAATCAATCAATCAATCAATCAATCAATCAATCCGTCCACACACCCAACCTTCCGTCCATCAAATATGTAAATATGCAGTGAGAAGTACACACAACTAGAAGAAACAAAAAGAAATTATATATGCCGCCTGTCTTGGACGACACATCTCACAGTTAACTTCTCGGTCTACGCCTTCGTCATGACAAACAATAATAGGTTATTAATCATAAATAATAGGTTACTGTTTGTCCTGTCGTAGGCATAGGCCGAAGTTGTCAACATAATTTCTTTTTGCTGCTTCTAGTTGTTCACCCAGTCGGTGTTGTCAATTTTGAGAGACACTGAAACAGGCGTATACATGAGGTATGGAATACATCCAGATTCCCTTCCGTTCCCTGGAATCCCAACCCTATTTCACTGCACAAAGATTTGATGAAGCTATTTAGATATATTTCAAACGTGTATATTCCCAAAAAACGCAAGAGGGGCGAAATTTCTGTACGATTACACTGACATAATGATGAGGATGAAGTGACTGATGACAACGCTGACGATGGTCACGACGGTAGCAATGAATACGACAGTAGTGGAAACAATGACACGATTACAAATCATTTACCCTTAAAGGAACTAAGACGCACCATAATTCTCTCGATGCACGGGAAAAAAAAAAAAAAAAAAAACCTATGGGGTAACACGACATACGAATACACAGACACATACACACCCAGTAAGACACCCCCCCCCACCCCCCTTCACCCCACCGCCGTTAGCTAGGTAGGGGAGGAAATTTGTGCCCTCCAGTCGCCTGTCCTCCAAACGCCACCACACAGCGCCCGTTATCTCCGCCCAAATCCAACACCACAACATCTACCTGTCCGCTTATCCCCCAAATCCCCAGCCACGCTGCCGGGCACCTTTCGCGGGCCTCACTTCACCATCAATGGCCAATTTGGCCCATCTGTTTGGGGGAATACGTCAGAGGGAGAATTCCTGACCGAAGTCAAAGTGGTTTCCGATGAGCTGATGAGCCACACGCACCGGCCAGAGTGGCCCAATATTGACCCACAAGCGGGGCCTCGGCCTACCCGGGTCCTGGGGAGCTGTCAATGAGATTCCCTGGCAGCCAGGTAGACGGGAAGGCCTTGGTAGGGTAGGCTGGAAGGCGGTGTGCAAACAAGGGAGAAAGGAAAAAGTGGAGAGATTTGGGAAAGAACTGGGTCTTAATCCCTTCTTTGGTTTGTCAAATCCACTACCCCGCAGATACACTGGGACTACTGATTTTCCTGTGTGCTGCTTCCCACAGGCAATCCTGGGAAGACACCAAGACATAGAGATTTTGGGTGCTTCGTTTACATGCATCAGAGTTTACTGTGTAGCTGGCGACTTTTCTCCACGCCTGTTCCGAGGTCAATCTATCAATATCAAGAAATCAGAAGTTAATCTGTCAACTTAAGCTGATGGCGCAAACTGATACGCTGCCAAGCAGCCAGTACATCTGAACAACTCCAGTTTTGGTCCTTTCGACTCGCCTCAACGGACCTCAAGGTCACAAACTGTTCATCAAGGCCAGGAAAACAAACAAGTGACCACAAACTCGGTCATCAGGTCAGCAGGACGGTCAGTTGGGTAAACCTGTCCCTGTCGGGTCTCATAAACCTTCCCTGAAGGACAGTCACGTGGCTCAACTTTTTGAGCTTCGGACTCGAGACTGGAAGGTCCCAGGTTCGATTTCTGTCCGGGCCAAAGTTTGTGCCCTTCGTTCCACTAGCGAATAATTTCTCAAAATTCCGAAGCGTAACATGAAAACTGCAGGAGAGCGCTCATTCAGCTTCTTGGCCCCGACTGTCTGGATCTCCTTACCAGTCGAACTCCGCCGTCAGCCCTCACTGCCCATGTTTAAATCCCATGTGAAGACTTTTCTCTACCGTCACGCTTTTGTTGCTGAACTGCTGAGTCTCATTATGTGTACCTTTAGTCGTCTGGTGTCGCTGCACCTGCCAAATTGAATATTAGAGTGGGTGCAAACCGCGCGCTCGTGTGTGTGTGTGTGTGTGTGTGTGTGTGTGTGTGTGTGTGTGTGTGTGTGTGTGTGTGTGCCCTTCAAGCGCAGCTAGTCCTTCGCATTTGGAGAGCAGCGCTCTAAACAAACTATGTATTATTATTATTGTCATTGAAGCCCTCGTCTTTGAAATGACCGTTGCAAGAGGACCTAAATCCTCAAACCATTTTGTAAAATCCACAGTAGAACTAGAAATAGAAAGGCTTATGGGACGGGGTGGGGGCAACAACAGTCAGTTCAATGGTTTAAACAGATTTTTTTAAAACAGATTTATTTCGTTGCTTTACGATGGAAACAGTTTTGAGCACTCACAAGATAAACTTTCAATATGCTCAGTTGATTTCACACTTTCTGGAAGAGGAGCTATCAAACATCACATGAAACCGAATGCAGTCCACAGACGTTGCTTTGACCAGCAGTTGGGCACGTGGTTCACAATTAAAAAGAAACTAACAATTTTTTTTAAAAAATCAATTTTCTCCGCCCAAACACACGTAAAACCATGCATAGCTATCTCACACCCAGAAAGAGGTTTCTCAATAAACCTGGCCCCGAATCTTGAGTATTCTGTACTGCGGCAACTGCGTGTGAGTGTTGATCATTTTGGTTCGGGTTTCTATGGACTTAAAAGACAGAGATACCGCGCACCCTTAACACAGAAGTCAAAATCAACAGCACTGTGAGGACGAGACAGCATTTCTCTCTCTGACACCTGATCTGTCCTTCTTCCCCACTTTGCAAGCCCCCATCGATGAATAAATCAATCCTGCTGACAGACGATCAAGACCAAGTGTCTTCCATCAACTTAAGGTGGGCGAGAATTTGAACAGCCTCAAGTAGGCTCGAGCCCACATATGATATGATGATAAGTGGTGGAGGGGTGAGGGTGGAAGACAGGGGGTGGGGGGAAGGAAGTTCAGACAAGGGTGGGGTGGCCTTCGTCGTTGCATTCCGGGTGGCAGGGGGAACCGATCGGGTAGTGAGGCATGTTTGGCCAGGGATTAGCCGAGCTGTGTTCCCTCACTGTCGCCAGACGTCCTCCTGTCTTGTAGGGGACGAGTTTTAGTTTTATTTCTTCCCTGACGCACATCGCCCGCCGGCCATGCACCAGTATGAGTAGCGGACACTAGCAAATAGCTGCGGATACCAGTCTGCAAAAAAAAGCACCACCTACGACGAAGGGAATTAAATCTGGGGCCATGAGCTAACCCGCATGTTGGCACACATTTCAGCACCAAAGCTCCGTCCTTTAATTTATACTTGTCATCAAGCGCGATTTCAAAGGCAAAGACGAAGGAAAGAGTTTGTATCTGTACAAGCTCTGACTCCGGTGACGTTTGAAGCGGAGACTTTTCCATCATTAGCAGTATCAAACGCCTGTTTTTTTCCGAATTCTGTGACCCTGAACCTTCGCTGTGTACAAATAAATTCAGGTTATCAGCAGACTGCATTTACGTTACTAATGAATGACGCGTCACTCCCAAGTCCAGTCCCTCAAAATTACACTCTGGGTCTCCTGTGCTGATTCTTGAATTCAGGGCCCGTATGTAATAGTCGACGGTAGGGCTTTTAGCCCCGGGTTAGAGTCTAACCTCGAACTAAACTAGCCCCAGGGTTAAATTTTCTGTTATTTTTTGTTTTAAATCAGGAAGCGGGCCCGTTCCAGGAAGGTGCCTGAGCCGTTATAGAAGGATTTTTTCCTTCCTTTCTTCGCTTCCTTTTTTAAAAAATTTAATTTTGCTTTTGGGTTTCCTTTGTCCTAGTCTGGGTTAGGCGCTAGGCCCATAGCCGTGGGTTAAGTTAACCCCGACTTTTACATACGGGCCCAGGTTTATTCCAAATCCAGCACAGACAGAAACCTATCACAATTACATAATCACATAATTATGTCCGTTTCTTTCCGGCTAGTGCCGGTCTTGGGTTCCGGTCAGTTCCAAATTCAGTACAGGTAGAAATCTGCACCCTGGTCCCCACTGCAAGCACGAAAGCTGTAACAGTCAGCGTGTTTTCACTGCATATACCCGTTTCCGCCAACCGTACACCTAACTGTCCCACTGTGAGTGCCTGCCATGCCGATCCCGTGTGTGTGCTGCTGGGGGCGACCGGTGAGCCAGGACTCCCTGCTGCTCGACGTGTTGTCTGAGGATGAAGAGGTCGTCAGCACACTCTCACTACCCGATCACGTCCCTAGTGGGCTGGGGGTTTGGCTCCAAACAGGAGGCAATCGCTGTCAACGGGATCGTTTTACCTTAGATACCTAAATCCTCGGGTCTTCTTTTGCTATGCGGACCGTGGCACCAACGGGCGTGGGAATACCAGTACACTAATACTGATAGTTATGTAGCTATGATCTAATACTACTAGGTGCTGTTGTAGCTATGATCCCACTCATAAAATACTATATAGCTAGCAGGCGGTCGTTATCAACGGAGTCTTGGCAATTTTTGCACCTTGGTCCAATGAAGACAACAGCCGTGGGAGCAGGTGCATTGAGACCTGATACAAACTCACCTACTATGTGCCAGCCAGTACCGGACTTACGCAGAAGCTGAACATGAACGTCCGCGCGAGTTTGGATTCTTTCCCGGTTTGCTCTGTTTTGTAATCACTTCCTGGTGAACTACAATCAACTACACTATTCGCTGGGTATCCCTAGGACGATAATGATATTGCATATTTCCATTGTAAAGAAAGAAGGCTTTTTATTTTTTAATTTTTTTCCCCTACTCCTTTATTTGATTTCGTTTTATGATGAAGTTAATTAAGAACAGGAAGAGTGGCTTCTTAATATTATCCTTAATTTAGAGTCGGTACCCTTGCAAACCCTCGCAATTGCGAATACAATCATATATCACACAAGACAAGGACACAGGCAATATAATAATACTGCTTGAAGCTTTTTTCCTCGTCTTTTTTTTTATGTCCGTCAGTGTGGTGGGTTATGGAAAGACTCAGTGGAGACAGACGGCACTCGAGCGCCCCCTGTTGTGTCCACAGCACACCGACTAGAGTGACTTGTTGACTGCCCGCATAAGTGATGGCTGGCTGGCTAAGCCGACGACCAGCGCGCTTCTCTGGAACTCGCCTGCACAACTCGGCCCATGAAACCCACACTATCATCATAACACCCAGATAAGGGGATCATGTTTAGAGAGTGAGTGGGTGGACGCCGGGGGTCGGGTGGGGTGGGGGGGTGGGGTGGTGTAGCTTGAGTTACCTTAGGGATGGGGGCTGTAGAGGAGAGAGTAAACGACAATGTCAACGACATGTACGGGGCTGAGGTCGGGGTGGGTAGTGGGTGGAGGAGAAGAGTTAACGACAGTGTCAACGCTATTTCTCGGGTTGAGTGGAGTTGGGGTGGGGGGTGGGAGGATAAGAGTGAATGACAGTGTCAATGACGTGTATGAATAGTGATAAAGTGAAGAGTCGTGAATCTGACTGTGTTGACTATGTGAGGAGAACTTGCGCGACCGAAGAACACACACAGACACACAAACACACAGACAGACAGACAGACAGACAGACAGACAGACACACACACACACAGAGACACAAACACACACACACACACAGAGTGTCCAATGCTTCCTGAATCGAAGCTTGCTGACAAGAACAGTAGTAGCCATGGCGCATCTTCTTCCAGACACACAGGTCTGCGGCAACCCAGTTTCGCCGTTTGACTTACGTCTGTGCTCCTCAATGTTGTATGACGAGCTGGTTTTGAAGATCAGGTGTTACCCAAATGTTCAAATCATCAAAATTTCAAACATACTACTATTCGTGGGATAACACACTTCCTCTAGAACTGGACACACCAACAAAACGCACGCTCTATACAGTTTCACATCTCTCATATACAGAGAAAAATCCAATGTTTTTACGGTTGCAAAAAAACGTCACAGATTATATACTAGATATCGACTTTCTATCGCAACAGCAAACACAGCGCTCATGCGGTTCTGAAAGAAAAAGATGAGCGACAACAAAAAAAACAACCCGCGAGGTGATTATCGAATTAGTCACATTTTCACACTCGCGCGCACAAAAACTGCGATCCCTCCAACCGAATTATACCCTTATTGTCCGCCGCTAATTACAAAATTAACATTGACGATAAGTGAATTTATTTGTTTTCCATCTCCGCGTCGATTCGCCTTCACGGTGTCTTTGGTTACTAATTCAAGACGACAACAACAGCGGGCAACAATGCCTCTGAACGCACCCTGCGGCCACGGAATCCAAATGGATGGGAATTTCAGGTCTGTCGAAGCAGAAAAAACCTAAAGGGGAACGCTGCGCTGCGTTCAAAAGTGCACAGCGAAGGGAAAAGATTAAGAGAGTAATAATGGAAGTGAAAGGCAGCACAGTCCCGGCTAAAAATGGCAAGCTGGCTAGGGTGTCAAATATCCCACACTTTCTGTGCTCGGGTCTTTACATGGCTCCCCATGTTTTCTTCTCTCTGTCGCCAACCAGTCTTGTCACCCATCAGCGGCCCATAATTCCATTTGCCGCTGTGCAAACCAGATCAGAACAAATTAACGGGTACGTCTCTCCATTAAGCTGGCACTGGGTACAGGGGCTGACAGGACGGAGACGTTACAAGAACGAGGCGCAGACACCAAGTACCATTTCAAGAAATCAAACGGGAAAAAAGTCTCAACAAACAGGTGCTTCTTTCATTGTGACAGAGCTTGGGCCGAAGTGAGATTTTCATGAGGATTCAAGAGGCTGGCACCCGAAATCCTTTTTGAAAAAAAATCTGAATGACGGCAAAAAGTATCCAATGTGCGCGAGGAACGTTTGGCACGTCTAAGACTGGCGTCATGCAGTCTACCAACTGAAACTCTGGCACGACGCTGTGCGTACAATTACAAAGCCCCGTATTCAAATAATCCCTTGAATTTTCAACTTTTAACTGAATTGCAAGAAAGGTCATCTCGGTGATCTGAAACTATGGCACCTTTTCTCTTTGGATCTCCTTTTTCCGTCTTCCTTCTCTTTAGAATACCGAAAGGCTCCGTCTATCCCATACTCAAATTTAGCCAACCACACAAAGGCATCTGAATATGAAACCACATAACACAACTCCCAGCAATGGGGAAGAGTGAGTGAGTGAGTTTTTAGGGCTTAACGCCGCGCAAGCCACAAAGACTAATTCGCGGCTGAGTGTGCCTGCACTACATGAAAAACAAAAAAATGTAACGTTGGACAAAGGATGCAAACTGGTTTACGGGCCGGTATAAACCCAGGACATGCAGGAGACACTGCATCTTCATGCTGATTTCTCGAACTCCCGATTACAAAAAAGCAGAAAACAGAAATCAAATAACAATTACAACTAGGTAACACAAAGATAAATACTACGCGCATATACAGCAAATATTGCAACTTATCATCTCCTAGGCGCAATAAACCAGTTCGCAGCATATGCCCAGCATTACTTATTCCTAGCTACTCCCAGCAATAAGGAAGAAGAGGAAGAAGGGAAAAAAAAAAAAAAAAAAACCGCAAAGAAGAAACCCTCGCGGACAGCCCAATCCGATCCCCCCGATGGTGGAATGGCATGTTAATCTCGAGTAACAGAAGGATGTAAAGATCTGAGTAATCACAAGCCTAGGGTGAGAGAAGCAGGGCACCCCAGGGCAGAAACAACACGGGAGAGGGGCGACATGTCTACCCTGCTGGATGTACCCTGTGTGTACGTGGATACAACCGGAACCCAGCAGCAAAACACCTCGCGCTGTTTCTGTTTGCCTTCGTACAGTCGGCGAAACTCGGCGGTGTCTTGCTTTTGTTTCTCCTGCCTTACACAATCATGCCATCGCGCAGTCAAACAAACACAGGTGAAGAGAGCGAGAGACAGCGGGCCACGCACCCTGGACAACATACACCTGTCTACTGGGCACATCTACACCCCTTTCCCACTTTCACTCAACCTTCTTTCTAAGAGGCATCCTTCAGGAGTCCAGTTAGGCAATGAAACGCTTGAAAGGACAGTAAAGGGGCAATCGCAATGGGGGAAAAAAAAACAACAACAAAAAACCGCATTAATTTTCAAGGGTGAAACATTGGGTGCAGAGCTAGTTCTTCAATCTTGCCATAAAACGACACTTTCAAAAGCAACATGGAGTGTGACTGCCACTCAGACGCGCCGATTACTGTCGTTTCAAGTTCCAAAGGTAAAGTGTGGAGGGTGGCCCTAAAAACACCCAGTTACTACTCGGCTGCTCCGCAAACTGGTTTATTCTGCGTTTGCTGAGGGGGGCAGTAGCTGTGGAGCACTGCGGCGCAAAATGCCCGAAAGATGACCCGTTGTCCAGCGTGAGAGACAGAGCGCGACAAGATAGCTGCAATCTCACGTCATAATCAGCATAATCGACCCGTTGATCACTAACAGTCTATTTCTCACGTAGCTAGCCCCACGTGAACAGTCAGACGATCTTTGGTGGTCAAACTTGCTTCACATTCTCTTCTCTTATTTCTGACGTTGTCCTGTCAACCAGAGCACTGCCTACGAATGTTTTTGACTTAAAAAAAAACAACAAAAAACCTTTATTGTCCCTTTCGGGAAAGTCGGGCAGCTTCCCCCGGGGGAAGCGCGTCGCCGCGGTGCAGCGCCACTTAATACCTTTTTTTAAAAAACAATTTTGCCGGGGGAGGAAAGCCGGATAACCCGGAGAGAAACCCCCGATGAGCAGCCCGGCAGCCAGGAAAAACCGGTATCACATAATTATCACAAGCTCGAGCTGGGCTCGAACCCACGCTTCATCGCCGTGACATTGGTGACGGCCGTTCTGTAGCCCAGTGGCTAAATCCGACTTCAAACACAAAAGACAGCTACCTGAACGGCATAACAGACCTATGCATTCATATTCAACAGAATGATTATCAGTGAGGGTAAGAGTTCATAAAGAGTCTATTTGCTCACCGACGTCGAATACAGAGAGGTCACAGAGACAGAGGCCTGCACATACACTTGCAAACCCAGCAATTTTACTCCAGTGGCCAGCCATTCATTTTGTGCATACATGCCACTGAGTGTCAGCGTTTCCAGAACAAGGTGTTTCACTGATTTTTTTTTTTTTAAATAGAGAGTGTGTGTGTGTGTGTGTGTGTGTGTGTGTGTGTGTGTGTGTGTGTGTGTGTGTGTGTGCGTGTGCGTGTGTGTGTTTGGGGGTTTAACGTCCTTTTCCACCACATAGGGTGATATAAAAGACGGGGCAACGATGAAAAAGCCAGCACAAATATATGGCCCCCAGCCGGGATCGAACTCACGACGCGAGCATTAGAAGTCCAACGCTCTACCATTCGACCACCCCGGCTCCCCTTTTTTTAAAATAGAAAAACACCACCACATAACAACATAATAACAACAGCAAACCCTCTCACCACTCCTACTCACAAACATGTTGTAAACTTGGCCCACACGCGGCGCAAACATTTTATTTAAATGATCTCCAACATTGTTCCGACAGTCTGTATGCATTTCGTGGATTCCCGCCAATCCAGGGCATCACGGTGCCACATTCTTCGGCCGCACGGGTGACGAAAATAATCTTTTTCAATCTCGCAAAACTCATAATTCATTAAGCTGGGGAGAGTGAGTTGCAGCGATCCTATGCTCCAACATACTGCGGAGATAACCACTCACACATGTCCGTGGCGGCAGAAGGTGTAAAAATTACCTCCCCCGCTGTTCCGCTCGCAGACAGCGTAATGAAAACTCTCCAACCGCATAAAATTGCCAGTAAACGCCAACGTGTGTAGACGTCAATTTGAAGCACTGCGGAAATATTTTCGAAGTTTGAGAGAGAGAGAGAGAGAGAGAGAGAGAGAGAGAGAGAAGAGAGAGAGAGAGAGAGAGAGAGAGACAGACAGACAGACAGACAGACAGACAGTGCATATGTCTAGGCAGTGGAAGCGCGTCGCAGCAACTGACTCAGTCTGTCAACAAGAGCGTAATATACCAGTGGTCAACACGAACACTTAACTGACGTCATACTTGTTGAAACCGAGTCTCCATATTCTGATGTGAAAAACATACACATTAAAATATTATGCGTACCATCTGCATCTGCTTATGACACCATGCGCCATGTTAGAGAGCGAGCGAGCGAGCGAGAGAGAGAGAGAGAGAGGGGGGGGGAGAGAGAGAGAGAGAGAGGGGGGGGGGAGAGAGGGAGGGGGAGAGAGAGAGAGAGAGTCTACAGTGATTCTGTGTACCTTCCTCTGACTCAACTGAAACCATACTAATCGAACGCTCCGTGACACTTTGCTACAACCAACTCACAGCCGACGAAGAGGCAACAATCGAACAAAGATTTGGTCGTTTGCAGTTTAGATGTGACAGTGACATAGACATTCAGAGTAGTAGTGTAATGCTGGAGCTTTATAAATACAACGACCCTGATCTGACCAGAGAAATAAATAAATGAAAAGAAAAGAAAGAAAGAAAGAAAGAAAGAAAGAAAGAAAGAAAGAAAGAGAAAAAGAAAGAAAGAAAGAAAGAAAGAAAAAGAAAGAAAGAAAGAAAGAAAGAAACACAGTCTTTCTAATAAAAGTAATTAGTGAATATCTCTGAATAGAACCAGTCCATCCACACTGATCTTACACATTCACTACCACCCCCCCCCCCCCCCACACACACACACACACACACAACTCACCCAAACCAGAGACAAGACAGCAAAGAAGAAAAAGACGGGGAAAAAAATCACATATTGTGACATGGATGTCAAGCTATGAAGCTGGAGACCCCACACACGGCGCGATACCCCAGCCGGGGGACTTGCCCTGCCACAGCTCGGATAGGGAACGTCTCTGAGAACTGGAAAGCAAACTCCCCCCTTCCTGGCAGCCCAGTTTGTTTTGAGAGTGCCTAGAAGACCACCTCGCCCCACACCACAACACTACCGGGTGGTGGCGGCCACGGGTAACGCCATGCTGGCTACGGCAAATTTGCAGTCTGTCCTGCTACGTACCCTGGGGACACCCGAAAAAGTGTTTGTTGAGCAAGTGTGGAGGGCAAGATTTTGTTTGTGTCCGCTGATTATCTGTATGAGAAAGACTGAAAATTCTGACCCTGTAAAAGAGGATCGAACGCACAGAAATCACGAAAAATGCCACGAAGAAATTCCATAGACTACTTCTGTTCCAGGGAGTCTCGTCTCCACAACGACAAGACGTCAATCGACTAGCTCTAGACAACGCGGCAAAATAACTGGTCCGCGCCTCCACGCGAGGACTGCGTCGTTCTGGTAAGATCACACAACTACCGTCATCAGGAAAAAGGACCCAAGTGCCATAGATTAAACATGCGCACAAGCCCCCTTTTTCAGATGACGCAAGAGATGTCGCGGAGGTTCTGCAATCAAAGCAACATCTCTGCGATCTTGTCTGTCACCAGATGCTGACGACAAACAATCCACACACTTTGCGTGCGTGGAGAACGAGGTAAATCAAGAAGCTGTCAATAAATGATGCCAGCTAGTTAACAAACCAACAGTTTTCTTCTGCCTGTTCTACAAGCAAGTGTTTCCTGCTGAGTCTCAACACACGAGCTCGGGACTTAATCCTCGGGACATTTGACACCAGTGGGAAAAGCGTGGCGAAGGTATCGGATTCAACAGAAGACTAAACAGCGGTTAGCGGCGAGTATCCGATACTAAAAAGGAATTTGTATCGCAGTGAGGGTCCTAGTGTCTGTAGTGAAACAGCAGTTTGTGTGAAGTTCTCGCATTACTGTGTTTTCTCCAACGTCGCTCGCTGTAGGGGGACCACACGGAAGTCATTCTCAAAAAAAAAAAAAAAAAACACGCAAAAGGAACGGGGGAATATTATATAGAGTTCAGTAGACCGCCTAACACCCGACCAACCCCTATAAGGCTAATCATCTTGAAATTACCAAATGTCGACCTACTACGACTGAAGACACACAACCCCTTACATCGTCACCCCTCACTCCTACAAAAGGCCACCGCCTTTGAAACCAAACTGAAAACATCTAACCACTGAAGAATTGAACCTTACCTTACTCTCTCTCTCTACAACACACACACACACACACACACACACAAACAAAGAACAGAAAACGCCAATGGTATTTTGAAAAGCTCTCGAGAAGTACTGAACAGACAGAAACACAACATCCAGACAACGGACATCCAACAACCAGTGACCCTGACCTCGATGAAGTTGGCCAGGAGGACGCAGCTGAGCTCTTGCTCCAAGATCTGTCTGTTGGACTGGTTGTTATAGCAACAGGCGATCAAGGTCGGAAACAGGACGTTGGTCAGGCGAGGGTCGCTGAAATACTGGAAGGGAAGGGCGCATAACTGCTGCAGAACCGTGGGGGACTGTCCGGACTGCAGGATCACCTGAAACACACAGACGAAAAAGATGATGACAATGGATGACCCTCGTTTCACTAGTTTCTCATAATGAGGGATTTATCAATAAACAATAAGCACTTTTTGTTTCTACTGACACTTTCTTCACTTTTTTTTTTTTTTTTTACCCTTTGAGTTTGACGCATGAGGTCAAGGTATGATAGGCTGGATACTGGTATTTTATTCATTTTTATTTAATTATCCCCTCTGCCCCGAAATTGCCCCTCCCCCCCCCCCCCAGGCTTCTATTTATTTTATATTATTTTATTTATTTATTTATTTTATTTATTATTATTATTATTATTTATTTTTATTTTTTTTTTTTTATTTTTTTTTTTTTTTGGGGGGGGGGGGGGGGGGTGGCGTGTCGCCATAGTACATGCAGGGCCACCCATTTAAAAATAAATTCTGCACGCAAGATGTGTGACTGCCTCATTGTGTGTGTGTGTGTGTGTGTGTGTGTGTGTGTGTGTGTGTGTGTGTGTGTGTGTGTGTGTGTGTGTGCGTGCGTGCGTGCGCGCGTGTGCGTGTTGTGTACGCTTCATAGACGTAACGATATTGGACCAGCATACTGCTCGAACCCGCCGGGGCAAACGGGGGCAAGGCGGGGAAACATACTTCACTATCGGTGGTCGCTACCAAAGAGAGAAATGATGATGATGAGGTAGGCAAATAATCTAGACCCCCAGGGAACCGAGACATGAAGAAGAAAGATATGCAGATATGAGGACGCTGTGTGGATACATTCAATAGAGCTCTGACCATTTACTTTTTTCTGAACTGCTGTTGGATTTTCCAGAAGATGAAAGGCAGGTCTGTACTCAAAACGTGTTCTCCACACTACAGTCGAACACGCTTAAGTCGAATTCGCAGGGGAAATGGATTTTTGTTCGACGTATCCGAAGTTTGACTTATCCGTGACGACGGATAAGGTCGAATTTCGACTCTAGCTTCGAGTTAAGCGAGTTGCACCTTTCCACCCCCTGATTCGGTTTGGAAACTGAAATTTATTTTCCCTGGTCAACATGAGCTTACTGCTGCTGCGTTGGTATAGTTCGCCCCCTTTTGTCATTTGCACCTGCTGTAAATGCACTGCGACCGTCTAAACAACATAGCGATTGCACCATTACCACAAGGTAACCCCAACCCTTAATCTAAACCTAACCCTAAACCGATATAAGCAGGCAAACTCTACTAAACGAGTGTGGATGCGTTTGAATAGTTTGCCCAGTACGGCCCAGGGGTGCGAACTATACTGAGCCTTACTGCTAGGATTTGTTACATTCAATACGCTCGTGTAAGCTGCCATGTCATCGAATCTCCGTAGCTATTTCGTTCACTTTGAGTTCACTTTCAGTTCAGAGTATTGGCTTGGTCTTACCATAGTCACACATGCAATTCAGATGAAGGAGAAAGCCAAGTTTTTCTGTTTCGTTCTGACATGAAAGCTGCCTGGCACCAAACGGTGATAAGTTTCCCGCTTATGTTTTCTTCTTCTTTTCTAGTTTCACTGACTCTTATTCTGCTTGTAAGATCAGCAGCGTCATCTGTGTGTGTGTGTGTGTGTGTGTGTGTGTGTGTGTGTGTGCGCGCGCGCGCGCGTGCGTTCGCAGTCATATGATCGCATGTGCTCAATAAATTCTAGTGCAACGTCATATAAACACACGCAGTCAAATAGCAGAAAGATCCAACTCTAACGGCACCAACCGGCAAACTCTCTCTTTCTCGCTCACACACACACACACACACACACACACACACACACACACATTCATTTCACACACCAGGAATAACTCACTGTTACCCTCCGAATCCGACGGCAAATCACCTTCTTAACACTGGCGACAGAAAACCTCAGAGGCCAGGGGCACAGGGTCAGATCTCACGCCTAGCTCTGTTCTTGCACGTGTTTCTCGCCAATTTCGTGTTCTACCACCCAAAGTAACCAGCCCTAAGGCCCGCAAGACACACAACACTGTCAACCTGTACTTGCACGGGAAATGTTAAATCTCCGTGCAAGCCGTGTTTTGGCGCTGATGCATCAGACGGACAAAAAGAAATTCCCGTGCCAGCGACTGGTACGACTTATCCGAGGCTAAAATTGCAGATTTCGTTTGACATAACCGAGTTTTGACATCCGTTTTTGAGTACTCGTTCGACTTATCCGTGGAAAATTTAGTCATACAAAGAGCAAGTTTGGCCGGGAAAAACTTTTTGCTTCGACGTATCCGAAGTTCGACTTAAGCGTGTTTGACTTAAGCGTATGGGTCTGTATTTAGTTTCTAGGCACTTCAACGAAGACCATCTAGAAAAAGGATCCAAATGCCTATCAGACCGTTTTTGCTTTCAGACGACAGAAACGTCCCAAGAAATCAAGCTTGAAACACTGGGGAAAATGGAATCGCTAAGACCCACACTGTCCCCCAAAAGCAACACCAGTTTTCTTCAACATATGTATTCAAAACGCAAAACGCGATGCCCACAGGGAGCCGGGGTGGCCGAATGGTAGAGCGTTGGACTTCTAATGCTCCGGTCCTGAGTTCGTACCCCGGTTGGAGCCAAATATTTGTGCTGGCTTTTCCATTGTTGCCCCGTCTTTGATATCACCCGTATGTGGTGGAAAAGGACGTTAAACACCAAACCCCCCCCCCCCACACACACACACACCCTCGATGCCCCAGCATGGCTAATTTCAGATTGCATGAACCAGTACCACGTCAGACACACCCCAAAGTTTCCGTGATGCCAATCTGCTAATGGAGGCACGGGGCTACTCCCTCCACTGCCAGCCTGTGTGGGCTTTACGCGTATCAATATGAACTCATGACAGACGCTGTAAATTATTCATTACCTACGCTACTCCCAGGGAAACAAACACACACAGAGAGAGAAAGTCCATCCCATAAGCTGCATAGGCCGGTCTGAGGCGAGGCGAGGGGGTTAATGAAAATCAGAAACTGATCAGGGAGGTAGTACGCGCCCTGACGTCTGGAACCACTAGATCATCAATATTCTCCTGCACACGCGCTCTCCTAAAAAACTCCCCGCAAAAACGCGCAACAGGCTTTTTTCATGACGATTTTTAATCTACATCATCCCCGCCTAGTCCTCCAAAACGCACAAAAACCGCATTCATAAATAATGGCAGCACATAAAAACAAGACAGGACGACTGATGACAGCTTTAGCTGTGGAAATGTCCCGCTGGGTTTGTGACAGGCAAGAGGGGATAACTCTCAGCTCCCTACAGATAACTCTTTGCGCCCCGTGGATGCAACTGCAGGGTGCTGATACCGCGCGCAGATAGGTAAATCAAAACATCGTGTTTCTGATAAGCCGAAGCCGAGCAACTTTTTATGTTCCCTCATCTTTTCCCCTGCTTAATCTTTAGCGCGTCTCCAGCCAACCAGGCTTCAGATTTCCCGAACAAGTAGTTGCACGATACGTTACAGTCAGCGGATAAGTGTGATATCGCAACGCAAAAAGAATCACGTCTGCTTCTGATTCCGTCGTCTGCAAGACCCTGTAGTCTGCGCCGTAAAGGTATTCACTGTGAACGGTCGGTTATACACATACACTTACCATATTCAATGAACGTACATGTGGTGTTTAAGTTTCAACTGTAGTCACGAGTGATGATGAAAACGCACAAGCGATTGGCTGCTCGCAAATTCTCGTATGTCATGTGACGCAGAGCAAGGAAAGCGATGGACGGATGGTCGGTTGGTTAGCTGCGGATTTTACGCCCTGTTCCACCACCCTAAGGGGGCAACAACAACAACAACAAACACAACAACAACAACAAAGCCCAGCACGTACGTATGGCTCACAGCCGGGGTTCGATCTCAAGACCCAAGCATTCGAAGTCCAACGCTCTACCAGCAATTGCGCAAGAAGAGTAAACCTTCGTGCCTTCGTACAAACCTCAGGGAGTCCACAGACATAAATGTTAAATAGGCACGTGGTCCTTCACTGACCCACACTCTTTGTTCACGGCAAAACGAGGTCCAAGGCTATCAAAACTTCAGCCTGCACGCTAACTATACGGTCCGTGCCACGTTCTGGTTTTTTGTGTCAGACTCTGCTGATCTCAATGGCAAATAATCATGAAGAACGATTACAGTGCAAACAGATTACCCTGAAGTCTGGCAGACGACCTCGCCATCCGTATTTCAATCCGACCTTCCTCTCCGGCTCGGAACCCAAGAACGAAATTTTAATCATGACTTCTCCCATCCCCAATCACACAATCAAACAATCTCAGGTGTAATGATCCGCGCAGTTTAAGCTTTAGCGCCCCGAGGTGTGAGGTGAGTCACCAGGAAACCCTGGACACCTGATCCCACGTCATCAAATAATCATCACGTGATGATGGCCGTCATCACCGTAATGAAGAACCCGACACAGGATGAGGGCAAGCCCCCCTCAGGGCAACTACCGTCTCTGACTCTTCACTTAATGTTTCCTGGCAAATAATGATGTCCAAGAGGGCATGACCCAGAGTTATCGACAGCTACGAGTAGGGCAGACCAAAGGTAGGCTCAGGACAAGAGAACTCACCATGGAAGCCAAGGTCCTTATGTGAAAGTCTGTGTGAACAGCGCATTGTAAAATCCAAAGGGTGATAAACAGGGTATGCCCAAGAGTTAAGAATCGTAAGACGCACAGCTGAGAAATTACTTTTTACTTTTTTTTTTTTTATCTGTCATCCTCAGAAAAGCTACTTAAGGTCCCCCGGGTCAGCCTCAAAACATTTGGCCAACGTTCTTTCAGTTATAGTGCCCCCCGCGTTTGGAACTCCTTGCCATCTTCTCTGAGAAACATCCCTTCCCTCCTACAGTTTAAAGCAACTCAAAACACATCTTTTCAAACTAGCCTTTAATCTTTAAACTCCATCGTGTGTGTTGATGTGTATAAATGTGTGCATGTGAATGTTGTGTGTATGCGTGAGCAAAAAGCGCACTGAGTGCTTTCCTAAGCAGACCTCCGCGCTCTACAAGTGTAATATATTATTATTATTATTATTATTATTTCTCCGATTCGTCAAGCGTTAAAAAAATCACTTTCCGAAGTGTCAGACTTTAACGCAATTCCTACTGCAGTTTCAGGTCTCTGGAATAGTTCGGCCGAAACAAAAGAATCATGACACACAATACTGGAACCATGTCAGACCAAAAGCGACCCTGCCTTGATCGATGAGTGACGACAAACACGTACGTCACACTCTTACACCTTTCGGGAAACAACTTCTGACAACTTCTCTGCTCTACAATACACCCAACTGATTCCTACTAAATTCACCTTACTTACTCTTACTCATGGACTCTCCAAGCCACTAGACATGTGGATACTGTTTCTGAGCCGCCTGGGTGCCCATAAACCCGAGACTGCGCGCGAGGTTTTTCCTGAAACTCGACACGGAGACAGCGATTGTCAGACGCCACAGGTGAACTGACAGTATGCTGGTCAAAATCGACATTTTGACAACACCTCTGATTAAGGCCCTGATTGTAAAATGGTGACCTCACGTGTGGCAAGGGAAATTTGCTACCGTTTACGACCATTCAGAACAACACGAAAACCGAAGGTAGGAAAAAAAATCACATCCACCAATGTGGGCAGTACTAGAACAGAACACAGAATAGGACCAAAGGTATTAAGGTGAAGACCCCCCCCTCCCCCCCCACCCAAAAAAAAAAAAAAAAAAAAAAGATGAAAGCAGACTCGATCACGACTGTGGAACAAATGTAGATTGTACAAATGTATACTGGGGTGTATCTCGAACATTAAATGATGACAAACTTGATACGATAATTCACTTCTGTTTCTGTGTTAAAACAGCAACAACCAACACTGTTGCTCCCTGAAATCTCTAACTTATGTGGACGGTTTCACTCAGATGTTCAACGCCGTTTTCATCACCAGAGATTACCTCCAGGCGACACGTACAGGAACATAAAAACACCTTTCCGCTTGTATTCTTCAGCAGTACCTGGGGCTGACTACAAAAACCGTTCCCCTCCTCCCTCTTTAGCCCTCCCTTGCGCCGTAGAGTCGCTGGTTGCTTCTGTCATGCAGCAACGTTAAGCCCGTTCAACGAACATCAAAAGCTGGCCAAATATCTAATCCCATGTTAGCTTTCCAATTTTCCCCCGGCCCTCTAACACTGACGGAAGACCCGAGCCATTGATTAGAACCTGGCCAAGAAAGACGGGTCGGGCGGGAGCAGGAAAAAGAATATTGTCACCAGGATGAGATCAATGGGATGATGATTAAAAAGCTGACTTAGATGGTATTAGGGCCGAGGGGGAGGTTTGCCCGCTGATAAAAGGCCAAGTGATTTGTGTGTGATGCCACTTAACTGATTAGGTCTAGGAAGGCCCATATTGCCTAACTGAAGGCGCGCGCACACACACACAAACTGAGAGAGAGAGAGAGAGAGAGAGAGAGAGAGAGAGGAGGTGCGTTGCCAATCCGACGCGCCCCCACGTGGCGGGGAGAGGGAGGGAAAATGGATTGGGTAGTTAATCCTTGTCGGAGTATTTGATGTATTCCTCGCTGCTTTTCTAATTGATGAGATTTTTTTTTCTGTCTGCTCCTTCATGCATACGCAGATCACCAACAACATTCGGAGGTCTGGCCTATCTTCTCCCCGTTCACTCCTCCAATTCATTCAGAAGAGAGAGAGAGAAGAGAGAGAGAGAGAGAAACTGAAAATTGAAATTGAAATTGAAATAACTTTATTTGAAAACGGTGGAAGTTTTGGTCTTGCAACCAATTTTCAAACTTGCCGTTTTGAAAACACACACACACACACACACACACACACACACACACACACAAACAAACAAACAATTACCGCATGCATGAATTAGTATGTCGACATATATGTAAACGTGTGGTACCTTTTTTTTTTTTTAATCATTGTTTATGTGCTGGCTAATAGATATTTGAAGAGGCTGAGAGAGAGAGAGAGAGAGAGAGAGAGAGAGAGAGAGAGATACGCGCAGACAAACACTCAACTGATCAGGAATAACAATCATAGGGTTATTTCGGCCCTGTCGCCAATGTTCGCAATTCGGGACATTCATCTGTAGCCAAAGGGGAAAAAAAAAACCCAACCCAAAACGACGGGTGATTCGATAAAGGTCTAGAAACGTGCGCATACCCTAAAACACTCCGTAAGTGTAGAAGGCATTTGGGGGGGGGGGGGGGGGGGGGGGGGGTGATTCGCTCTTCTTGTTGTAGTTTGTTTCTTTGTTTGTGTTTGGGATGGGTGGGGGGGGGGGTGGGGGGGGGGAGTGGTGTATTTTGGCTTCTTCTTGTCTTAAATTAACCACTAGGCCGAATCCCCTTGCCGGATTTGACCACATCATCCGTTAGAACAGCCAAAAGCTGTACGAGCAAATTTTAAAGCGGGCGATACGACTCCTGATATACACCAACTCAAGTGTCGGAGGCGCACCGAGGGACACGTAGCGTCACAGTGCCACCATCCCCGGTCCCAAACAAGAACCACCTACACCAGTACCACCTCCCAGCCTGTCGCTTTGTCCCCACCGGGTCGCAGACCTCCTCCGGGGTCCCCCGGGGTCAGAGTGTATTCCATTTCTGGCCCGGCAGCCCCCCTCTTCTTGTCTTTGAAGCCAGGGTCGCGCCCTCACTTGGGCATATTCCGCCAACTGGAAGCGAGCGGGTCTGTGACTGGGGAAGGTATGGGCACGATGGCTGTGCACGTGGTACACATTTCACGTTGCATGCGCCCGGAAAGCGGCCAAATGCTGGCGACGATACAAGTGGTGATTGGTGAAATATGCGTCTGTGTATGATGGATGTGAACTCTGCCTGTGCCAATTCGGACTCTTCCCCCCCCCCCCCTCTCTCTGTAGGGCCGGCGAGAGGAGGGCTGCAATGTTCACCCACCACCCCACCCCCACCCACCACAACCCGCCCCTCACCCCACCCTCCCCTTGCCTTCTGAAAACTTACACTGTCAACAACCACGGACACTGCGAACCACCTTGGCAGATTTTTTGCAAAAAGTCTGAGATTAATCGGAGGGGGTAAAAACATTCTGAGTTTATCCCAGTCACATATACGCCCTTATTCATGTGGATCCGACGCCTTCAATGTAATATTGTCTAGTTGACAGATCTCTCTCTCTGTACTTTTCAGTGTTTTATGCCCGAAGTCGCGTGTATACTTGGTCCCCCCCCCCTCCTATTTTTAAGACATTCATGATCATTCAAGGCGTTTCGGCCGTATTTATAGCTATTTAGGTAAAGGTCCAGCCTCATCAGGGATCCAACCTACCATCATACATGATTATGGTAAATAATGAGGATGACGATGGTCGAAGGAATTTATAATTATATAAAGCTAATGTATATGATGATGATCATGATTATGATCTTGGCTCGTGTATATACACCCCAAAACATTTTATCTGAACTCGTACCAATAATTAGCACGTACGCGTAAGTGACATCGTAGTGTATTGCACAGTGCAGCTTATTCCGTGAAAATGTCACAGAACTTGAACAATCGTTCAACCGTAGCCTGACGCAAAGTAAATTAATGCTCCGGTTTCAGCGCTGAAATAAAAACCTGAAGCACAAATGTCAACCCGTCTCTGCTCTGTCAACAAAAGATGAATGAAGCCCCAGCTACAATGACAGAAAACTCGCTTTGCTATCGAGCGAAATATTGACCGCTGGGGGTCACACGGCGGAAGATAGTGCAAGTGCAACCGGCAAATTACTTCTTTCTTTTTTTTTTTTTTTTGGTCTTTTTTTGTCCTGTGAGGCTTTCTCCCGAGACTGGCATTCTTTTTTACTGCTGTGTGTTTCGAGTGACATTGTCGGCCCCGGTACACAATCTAAATCGGTTAAGCGCTCAAATCATACCGTGGGGAGAGGCAGTTTCTAGAAGCGGCTCTCTCGAAAAGCCGTTATTTGACGCTCCAGTTATTTCCCAAGACCGGCTTTTTATGTAGAAGTCGTCGGTCCGGACCCTCTTTTGTTTTTTCCATCAACTGCGGCGCTCGACGGTGGTCACCCTTGGCTGCAGTGCTCTCCCTTGGACAATAGAGTAATCTGCCGTGTCTCGGAGACGTCTCGCGAGTTCTCTCCCTTGCCCCTGATTGCTGGAAATGTCAGCCCCGTGGCCGATGAATTCCCAACACCAAATTTATGATTCCTCGCTCATGGTCACACAATGGCCGGGACACATCTAATCAACTTCCAATCATGCTGCGACAAACAAAAGCTCTTTGCTTAACTAAGCTCGGGGCCTGTGGGATCTCCCTTGCCCCGCTGCCACTGTTTCTTATCGCACCAGATTTCGGCCCATCGCCCCCCCCCCCCCCCCCCCCCCCCCCCACACACACACACTATACTAGCTTTCCTATATATCATGCAAGGACATCTGAGTTAATGTCCCTCTGTGTGTGTGTGTGTGTGTGTGTGTGTGTGTGTGTGTGTGTGTGTGTGTGTGTGTGTGTGTGAGTGAGGGTGGGGGTCGGAGAACAGCAGCACTGGGAGGGCACTTTGCTGTCAATACTCGCGCCGTGAGTATAATTCCAAGTTTTGAGTTAAACAGCGGTGGTAGTTCTTTTCATGTTGTCCCATTTTAAATGGATGGAAAAGGGCGTTAAACCTCTGAAGAATGAACCTGAAATTATCATCCACATTTGCTTTTTTCAAACTTCCTGGCCAGCCGTAGAAAAATGACCATCTCGTGGATACCTACACCACCACGACACAACACCAGGCCAGAAAGACCAAAACTCGCGCTCACAAAGTAACCCTGCGGCCCGCAACTGTTTTCTACAGGAGCCTGGGACACGGGAGCTAATCGAATCAGGCTGCTATTTTGTCGGGATTAGTTTTTGTGACGTGCGGACCCGGGTCCGTGTCAGGGGTGGCGGGCCTTGCCGGGCCGAGACAAATCAGAGGGCTGTGAGGACGCAGAGGGCCGGCAGATTAGGGTGCCCTCTAGGGGTAGGGCCAGTGTCCCAAACGGCATCTGCTGCCCCCGAGGTCCCTAAGCCCTCTGAGATGGGAGGTCGCCTGTTTCGGACTCGACATGCTGGTGAAGTCTATGATCTTCTCAGGGCTAAAAATGGTCTATGACCCAAAAGAAAGAAGCGTGTGTAGCATGTAGTAAGTACTGCAGACGCCTTATGCTAGGGGTGTCCGCATTAAAAAAAAAAAATTAGACTAAACTCTGTTCTCGTTTTTTTTTTTTTTTTTTTTTGCAATATGCAGTTTGGTGCATGTTACTGTTAGTATGATTTTAAATGCTTAAGAGAAGGAAACACTTTTGTTTGGAGGAAAATTTTCAGACTTAGACCAAAATCTGTGCAATTTGGTAAGATGTTATGTGCTTTAGAGGAAACACACTTCCTGGAAAGGGGGGGGGGGGAGAGGAAAATTTCTAGTCAAAGGTGGAAATCCACCAAAAGGTGAAATATTTTAAGCCCTGCCTTCTGTTAGCTCTCTGGCTGATGCAGTCACAGCCGTTTCCTTACACAGAGAGGATACTTTACAAGGAAGTGGATACAGGCGTGCACGCTCAACCCAAGGACTCCAATATTTTTCGCTACGCTTGAGATTAACGCTGATCAACCTACAAACTTGTCCTTCCTATCCAAATACATGAAACCAGATGTAACCAAGAGTGCCAGAATATGTAAACAAGGCTAAATTAATAATCGCAATAACACACACACACACACACACACACACACACACACACACACACACACACACACACACACACACACAGCGCCTGCAGACTGACCTGGTTGTCTGGATGGAAGACGGTGAAGTAGCCGACACAGAGGATGACTTCATGCAGGAGGTCCTCACACAGGTGATGACTGCTGTACCAGATCAGGTAGCCGGCTATGTGACGGAACTCTAGCGACATGCCCTCCTCTCCCAGGGTGCGCTGCAACATGCACGGGTCACGTGACGTAAGTGTGAGCAATTACTTTTCAATGAAGAATAACATCAGAGGGAAATATAGACAAAGCAACGCCTAGAGCAAACACAAATAAATAAATAAATATACACGTATACATACATACATACAAAGTATTACATACATACATACATACATACATACATACATACACACACACACACACACACACACACACACACACACACACACACACACACACACACACACGTCATGCATACATACATACATACATACACACACGCTTACGAAGTCGATGACATCATTCTGCCTCGTTAATTCGTAAATTTAGTGAGGCTGCTTTGTATAATTTTGTCTCGCAAGGGGGGTGGGTGGGGGTGGGGAGGGGGTGTTTGGGAGTGTAACGTCCTTTCCACCGCGTGAAGGTGGTAACAAAGACGGGGCAACGAGAAAAAGGCCAGAACAAGATCCATAAAGACATGACACTTTCATCAGTTGGGATCAGATATGCAGCGATGAACACATAATTGCACACATGCCTGTGTTAGAATCAAGAAGTAAGGCCCTCTGGTTAGTGTAATTCACTGCAATACAAAAACCTGTATAAACTGCAATGATGAGATTGGCACAGGACAAATAGTACAACACAGAACGTAGTACAGCCGCTTACATGCCTACACAAGTTTAGCCCGTACAAAGTCTTGACCAGTCGAGATTCGAACTCACTACCTTCCTATCTAGAGCCCGTTCTCACGCGGTTGTGCCATCCGACTTCACCTGTCTTCAGGGATAGCTTTCTGTAATCAGTAACGACATGTTTTGTATTTTTAGTGTATGATTGTGGTGAAAATGTATGTGTTGAAATCGCAGGCCAGTGCACGAAATGTCAGCACAACACACGTGTACAAAGAATTGGGTAAAAAACTGCACCCAAGGTGCCAGAATCGGCCCCCAAACCAAACATCCTCCACGTCCCGCTCACATTTCCTCCCCCTGCCTGTCACAGTGCCAGAGGGTCTAATTGGCCGGGCCGCTGGTGGCAAATGAAAGGCACTCACTGATTGGCTGTAATTACATCAAGACCGCAGACACGCTATAATCGTATTATGCTCTCTCCGCCTGCCATTGACGAAATCTGAAACTGACACCTCCCTGGCCTGGTCGTCTCACTTCACCACGCACCCCCTTCAGCCCCTCCAGGCCTTGGGGTGGGATGAAATGTTAAATATTTACCCCCCAGGTTTTTGTGCGGCCTCTCATTGGACCAGTGTTCTCAATGAGCGGGAGACAATGATTGACAAACATGTCAAAACCCAAAGCCCCCGCCGCCGCCGTTTGCGGATCAAAATATTGAGAATGAAATACAACGGTGAACACTTTTGTTATCAAATCGTCTAGCGCCTGCAGAGGTGCCACACACATACACACCAGATAACCATACAATAGGTCATAAGTTTCATGAGAGAGAGAGAGAGAGAGAGAGAGAGAGAGAGAGAGAGAGAGAGAGAGAGAGAGAGAGAGAGAGAGACTTTGACGTCGACGCTTTATTTAACAACGGTATAAGATGTTGGTTACAATAACCATTTTTCAAACTTGCCGTTGAACACTACATACGACATAATGGTAAGTACAAAGTACAAGAGTATTAAGCACACGAAAAGCAAACCAAAAGTAACAACAACAGCAACAACAAGTACACACACAAACGAACAAAAGGATAGGACAGGGCTAAGAGATACGCAGACAATCAAGCTATTATGTACACAATCAATGATAAAACAAAAAATCTGCAATAGTAGCCTTAGCAAAAGGACTAAGACCAAGACGAAGTCAAATAAGAGAGAGAGAGAGAGAGATAGAGAGAGAGAGAGAGAGAGAGAGAGAGAGAGAGAGAGAGAGAGAGAGAGAGAGAGCGCTAGTGCCTTTACTTCCAGAACTATAGCAAATTAACTTATTTACAGCTGAATTCAAGAACTCTCGCTTTGCCGGACAGGGGAACTGAACGGCATTATATATCCATAAAGTTCTACCCAACACTACTGCCTAAGGAATTTCTGCTCGTAAGGTTTTTCATCATCACCTCTTCAGTATCAGCCAAAGCGAATGTGAGGAATAGCGCTGACACTTAAATCTTCATAAAACATAACATTTTCTCTTGCTTTCCATCAATCTTTCTTCGCGCAGACTTCAAGATCCACGACTGACAAGACAAGAAGCTCACCAAAAACTCCAGAGATCGTGAAAAGCAAACGATTGAAGCCGTAAAGACGGGACAGGGATCCCGCCGCCCTGAAGCTTAAAGAGGGGAGAATGGTGCCATTTGGCAAGGCAGCCACTTCTGGCACTAAACTAATTTTGCTCGAGCCTCTTCACGTGATTGGAACGCACTGTCAATCACAAGGCGACCCATACCCCCTGGAGGAAGGCAGAAAAGAGGAGAAGAAAAGCAAATTATTCACGTTTTTATTAGTGCCTGTGTTTCAGATTTCTTCATTACTTTTTAATCATCTTTGCAAACTCGCGTAGTTTTCGGCACTTGGGATTAACTGTAAACGGCGGGCGATAGCCGGCCGCCTGGAAGGCAAACAGCTAATCAAATCGTAGCGACAACTGCCACACGGGACTCGGCTTGTATTGACAGCCACTGGAAATGACAAACATGAGTTGGGAGTTCCACAGAGTTAACGCGAGAGATCACACCAAGAAATGATTCCGCGGTTCAAAATATCAATAAACAACGTGCAAGAAGGGGAAAACAAACAAGCAAACAAACAAAGCAAAGAGCCGGGTTTAAATTACTGCAAACAAAACATGGATGAACGAAAAAGTCGTAAGAAAGAACACGACGGACAAATTCAAGGGCCCGGCCATTTAAAAATGATGATTCTGGTCCGTTCAGTACTATCAGCAATATCTCACCCCTACTCCTCGTCGGAGTTTCATGATCAAAATCAAGATACTAGAACTGAGACTTTGAAACCCTTACTCATGTTGCCAGGACGTCCAACGCTGACACACACCATCGACAGTTTCCCACAGATCTGCAGTGGCGCAGAGTATCACGTTTCAATTCATTTAACCATCCTATCTTCATGTATTACCACTGAACGCCAAACAAATCTTATTCTCTAATGTGAAATTTTGGATAATCTGTGTATGTTTTGCATACATGAGGGTTCCCGAAGTAGATCAGGCGAAATGAATGCAACGGGGTCAACAGGTGACAAATTCCATAGAAAATATGGTGTGCTGGGCATTCCGACCCAATTTACGTACGACCAGTGCCACCCGCCGAAAAAGGCGACACCCCAGGTGACAAGAATACGACATAGTTACCTACACGGCGCCAGACCGGAGTGGTAGCGGGTGTCCCCATGTGGCGGGAATCTAGCAGCAAAACACAGAAGTGTGACCGCAAACGGGCCACGCGGTGCAAGAGGAAAGACAGCGAATCGGATGGAATGGACCAGAACAACAGAAAGGTGTGTTTGTCCGTGTGACCGAGTGCGGGGGACTGGAACTTAAAAGGTTGGCTTTTTTGTCGTTTGGTCTGGTGACACGTGGACCGCTTCCTACAGCATGTGCGACTGATAGCCAATAAAATGGAAGGGGGAAACTTCAGATCATACGGAACAAAACTCGGAGAAATTGTCCAGCACAATTCTACGACCGACCTGTCAAAACACACATTCATGTCGCATCCATTAAGCTAGTCTACTTAAAAAGTACATTTTCTTACGGCCGACCATATTGAAACTAAACGGTTGTCCGTCCCATTGTACTACCTACCCTTTGCGCTTCCGTGAACACCCCAACGCAAAGCTGACTAAATGCAGCAATCAAAATAAATCAGGTTTTCACACTGCAAGACGATTTTACTCTGGATAACAATCATCAACTGAACGACTGTAGTTGTCTTGCGATCTAAAACGAATTTTCCGACCGTGTGTTCGCATTTTACAATAAGCTGCGCAGCGGACTGGCATCTAGAGGAACCAATGGCCGTAGAGAACAGTCTCCAATTCATTGAGAGAAACCACCGAGGTCTCTGTTACTTTCTCCACACACCAAAAAACCCCAAAACAAAATTATAAAAAAGTATGCATATCTTTATTGAGTAGTTCAAGCACTTTGACAATTTATAAAATCAACAATTTGGCATTTTCAAGAAATCGATTTTATTTCTTTTTCTTTTTACTCAGACCACAGCTTTTACCCGTAGATGACACACAGTACACAGTGTTGCCTGATGCCTATACTGACTACTTTCAAGCCTACTCTTGCAAAATCTACTCACAGGCTGCCAAAGGGACGAGCAACCTTAACAATACCAAAGGAAGGCTGTCTTGAATTTATTATTTTTAAAAAACTATAAAAAAACCAACCTCAGAGTGAGAGGGGAAAGAGAAACCATCGGAAATCTGGACATGGTTTTCTTACTTTCTACACTGCGTCAAGACAAAGATATCAGAGACAGAAACCCCCCAGGCACCGGATGCTCTTAATAATGCATTTCGTTTCTGAAACTGGCATCTCGCGAGAAAGAATCCAAAGAGAATCAGTTTTCTTGAAGCAGCGGATGTCACCTGCATTAGGATCCCATGACACTAGTGGTCATTGTTCTCTTAAAAAAAAAAAAAAAAAGTCGTTCCTTCATGTTTTCACCTGTCTTTATCATCATCTTTACAAACGCTAAAATTTCCTTAATGAATGTTCCAAGAAGTTAGGAATTTAAACTGCTTGCATAAAAACGGGGCTAGCTTCTTTGGCCCTATTCCGAGACCATCGTGTGTTTTGGGTGTTGGCAGAAGTGATTACACCGAGACCTTCCTTTCGTAAGAATCACGTTCACGCTTTCCCTGGTAAGACGATGATCAAAGCTACAAACATAAAAGAAGCCCACAAAAAAACCCCAACAAAACAAAACCCAAAAACCCCAAGCAGTAAAAATACTACAATGAAACAGGAGTCCACATTTCTCCAGGCCACGGTGTTTAACTTCCTCTCCACAGAAGCACGGAAACTATACCACAGGAAGCCCTCCTGGCTGAAAATCGAATTTCCACATTCCACCCATCTTCTTTAGGAAAAATGAAAAGCATATAGAAAAAAGACAAGGAAAGAGCAAAAGCTGCGTCGTCGTTTGATACAGACCATGCGCACTGCAAGCCACGGAAAGGCGTAGAGAGACAGAGAGAGAGATTGTTGTCTTGGTTGCGGGGTTTTCGGGTCATCTTACACGGAACACTGGCTATGATCTCGGGAGAAAACATGACGATGACTCGAGGCGTTCTGATATGCGGAAGACAAACAAGATCCACGGCATAAGAGCCGAGAACGCGACGAACAACGAGAACTCACTACAAGAAACCATCGGCATGGGAATGACGATCTTCGAAAAATGAAATCCTGAACAAACAAGAGCATGACTTCTTCCAAATGAAAGCCCAAACAGAGGCGCAAAATATCACCAGGTGGTCGATCTTCAGTGTAAAGACCGTTACATCCGCAATGCAAGGGATGATGCAGATCGAGCGTCAAGACCATCAGTGTAATGCTGATGATACTGCTGATCTTCACTAGGCCAAGACCGTTAGAACTGTAATACGTGTGATGACCGTTTATTTTAGTATGGTTCAAGTGCCGGACAAACTCCCCTGGGGTCCATCAACGAAAGAAAGTATTCGCACTGCTGACGTGAACTGCTGATAGGACGAAACACTTTTGTTACTGAAATTGAAGAATGCTTGGTGAGTGTGACAAGCTAGTAGAATTTTACAAGACCAAATATATGTCATTGAAGAATGCTTAGTGAATGTGACAAGTTAGTAGAATTTGACAAGACCAAGAGCGAAGTGTGCCTGCGGTTCCACTGCAGATTACGGGAGAAGAAGGGTTCAGAATACGGATACATCTCCTCGGCAGCTCAGCGGTATCGCTTGTCATGCCTGAGGATTCGCAATGGCAACATAAACACGGCTAGATTCCGCGCCTCAGGTAAATCAGCATTCCTCAACAGAGGGCGAGACAGAAAAAAAAAACCCTACTACTGTGCTTCTAATAAAACTCCAGGCATCTCAGTCTCTGTAACTATATTTCTCACATACTGAGACACGGCCAGACACGGAACGCAGAAGAAGAAGACAAACTCCTCCCACAGCTTTGATATCCCCCTCGCCCCTGCGAGCAAGCGAGAGAGAGAGAGAGAGAGAGAGAGAGAGAGAGGGTGGGTAGGTGTTTGGGAGTTTAACGTCCTTCTCTACCACATATGGGTGATATCAAAGACGGGGCAACGATGAAAAAGCCAGCACAAATATTTGGCACCAGCCGGGATACGAACTCACGACCCGAGCATTAGAAGTCCAACGCTCTACCATTTGGCCACCCCGCTCCCCGAGAGAGAGAGAGAGAGAGAGAGAGAGAGGGGGGGGGGGGACGCCGCAATCCAGATGCTGTCACATAATAATAATTATCAATGTTACACCAACCTCCACATGCAGTCTCCTCTGAAGGCACTGATGTTTCATTTGATGTCTGTCGTTACAGTAACACATCCACAATGACACCATTACCACAATCATGAACAACAAAAACAAGCGGCATTCACATCAGACAGGAATCGAAATACCACAAGCACAAAGTGAAACGGCAGGTTTGATCTGTGAAGCGCGTCGCTCTCATAAAGACAACAAAGAAAACGAGCGCTGACTATGATTCCAGGCATTCTAAGGTTATCGCAACTATCACAGACATGCACACACTTACGATCAAACGTACGCAATTATACCCCCAAACAGATAGAAATGAAATGTGGTGTGTGTGTGTGTGTGTGTGTGTGTGTGTGTGTGTGTGTGTGTGTGTGTGTGTGTGTGTGTGTGTGTGTGTGTGTTAGAGAGAGAGAGAGAGAGAGAGAGAGAGAGAGAGTGTGTGTGTGTGTGTGGGGGGGGGGAGAGAGTGTGTGTGTGTGTGTGGGGGGGGGGGGGGGGGAGAGAGAGAGAGAGATCGCTTCCAAACTGTCGTGTTCGGGAGGCTGTGTTATGATCTGCCAAGTGTTAGCCGGGCCAGTGTTTGACAATCTGCCTATCTGACAGTGTAAAAGCACAGCTGTGTATGAGCTGGCGTACGCAATGTTGAATCAGAGCCATGTACCGCGTCTTTTGAGGCGGAGGCTTGCTTGAAATGTTCCCAACCCCGCCTGGGCCACGTAATAAAAACAGGTACCTGTTATCGATAATCCATCTCCTGCTATTTCAAATTGGCAAATGAATGTTGATGAGAGGCAGATTGCAGATGAAGAGAGCTGGGATAAGTGTCACCGGCGTCTTCAAAAGGTAAACAGTGTCGACGCTGAAGAAAAAGGTGTGTGTGTGTGTGTGTGTGTGTGTGTGTGTGTGTGTGTGTGTGTGTGTGTGTGTGTGTGTGTGTGTGTGTGTGTGTTTCGGAGAGAGAGAGAGAAAGGGTGGGGTGGGTGTTTGGGAATTTAACGTCCTTTTCTACCACGTAAGGGTGATATCAAAGATGGGGCAAAGAGAAGAAGGCCAGCACAAATATATGGCCCCAGCCGAAACTCGAATCTCACGACCCGAGCACTGAGAGTCCAGAGAGAGAGAGAGAGAGAGAGAGAGAGAGAGAGATTCCTTGCCATACAGCCACCACAAATACAGATGCTTCACTAAGGGAGATGGGTTACAAACGTAAACGCATTTCTAAGCAAGAGATGCATCATAACACGGACGATATACACCGCAACCTGAGACTTCCTTGTGTCTTGTCTCAATGCGGACTTGATCAAAGACACTCAGACAGCCCATTCCATCATAACGGTCAGGATTTCAGGTTAAAAGCTGACGGGCAGGCTCTAATAAACAATAAACCGATCATTTACTCATCTAATTTGGAGAAGGCGCTGTCTGTTGTTGCAGCTAACCCGACCCACCGCTGTCTTTACAGGTGCAAAAATAAACACAGCAATTTTCCAACAGCGCGCCGCATCGCCAAGCCATACCACACGTATTTCTCGTTATTGTTGGGGCAAGGGGGAAGGGGAAGTGGAAGGGGAGATGGCACTACCGGCGTAAGACAGAGCCAGCTGCAAGAACGTCATCTCAGTTTCGTAATCGTTTCTGTCAAGTGTCAGGATCAAAGAAAATTGGGCCCCTGCCGCGTGTGCAATAATCGAATTTATCAAACATCCGGGGAAGGAAACTGATATCGCCAGTTCTATTCCACAAATTCACCACTGATGGTGCGGTAATCTGCAGTAGTATTTTTGTGTCAGGGTTGAACAAACAAGCAGTTTCCCTCTTCACATGAATAAACAAATACTCCTTAAAGAGGACAGAAAGAAAATTACCCCCCCCCCCCCCAAAAAAAAAGGGGGGGGGGGGAGAGAAGAGGCACAAAAACAATCAGCAATGTGTAACGAACACCACAGTGTGGGGTATGCCAACATCATTATCTGCTTGAAAAGAATCTTGGATTGGTAAATGCACGTTTACACATAATGAAAATACAACCTTTCCCCTACTTCCCTGGGAGTACTCTAAAATCCACGATAGAACTGACATGCTGAAAGGCCCCCATCATACACGTGTCATCCAATAACCATGCTCCTTTGTGGTGGTTCTTTGGGTGGTGACAAAGCTGTGAAATACTGGGCCCGTATGTAGACCTCGAGGTTAATTTGACCCACGGCTACGGGCCTAACCCAAACTAGGACAAAAGAAACCCTAAAACAAAATTAAATTTAAAAAAAAGTAAGCGAAGAAAGACAGACAAAAATCCTTCTATAATCGGCATATGCACCTTGCTGGAATGGACCCGCTTCCTGATTTAAAACAAAAAAACAACAGAAAATTTAACCCTAGAGCTAGTTTAATTCGAGGTTAGACTCTAACCTGAGGCTAAACTCCCTAACCCCAACATTTACATGCGGGCCCAGGGCTTTATTGCTTATTGTAACATCTATTGCTTTGCAAACGAGACACGTACCTGCAGCATACTGAGGTCCAGCACGGCCATGTGGTTCAGCATCCTCAGCCCACTGATAGTGATGGCCAGAGTCTGGGCAGACAACTCTGGCGGAGCGCTGTCTCCCCTTGACGGCGCCCCCGAGTGGAGCAACATTCCGTACAGAAGGGAGACAATCCCCACAAGGTCGGTAACTTCGAACGTCAGGATGAGCTGGGACGGGTCGTCAAGCT
>JACVVK020000030.1:2440000-2472500 GCA_018292915.2 Batillaria attramentaria | reverse complement strand
TGGTATCAATATTATTGTTGTTACTTACTATTCCTTTAAAAAAAAAAAATGTTGTTCTGCTTTTCTGATTTCAGCATTAGCGGTGTGATGAAAACGCCTTCCAGACTATGAACTAGTGGCGAGAAGAGAAAAATCGATACTACAAACGGACACAAACTTGTCAACTGTATCCAAAAAATCCATACACCCCCTTCCCCCACCCACCTCTTCCTCTCGCCCCTACTTCCTCCGCCACGACAACTCCCCCCCCCCCACCCCCCACCCCCAATTCCTTCCAAACATCCTTCCGCCTCACAGCAGCCGAATCTTTGATCCAGTCCGGACGGATGATTCACTGGAGACACCCACCACTAAACCTCGCCGGCCCTTCATTAGCCTTCAGTGGTGTTGCCCATTATCGCCTGTCGCAGTTTGGGCCATTTCTCAGAGTTACATCTCGCACCTTCTCTCCTCCCAAAGATGGCCACGGCCAGTTTACGCATATTAGATTCCGACAGTTTGGGGCTCTGGAGGCATATGGTAAATTGGTGACGATCCCTCCTTGGGGACCCTCGAAGAGCAGGACAGTTTGTCTGGTGTGTGTGTGTGGTGGAGCGGTGCGGCAGGCTGTCCCCGTGTGAAATTCTGTCTCCAATTCCCGGATTGGCCTTGGAAGCGGTGAAACACGAGCCCGTGTGGAAATTTCTCTTAGAAACTGGTTCATGCGTGGCTTCAGGATCAATTATTACGGATAATCCACAGGATTACAGAGATATCGATTTCGCTGGGTCCCTCGTTACGCTTGAACGAGTACCCACGCACGTAACTCTGGAACCGGAAGTGACTTTGTCATCAGTTTTGTTCAAGGCTGTGACAGCCTCCCCCCCCCTCTCACACACACACACACACACACACACACACACACACACACACACACACAAACAGGAACAACCTTCGCTGCTTGTTCTTATACGATCTGAGTGCAAAAACAGGTGTAGAGATTTAGCCGGAACACTCACAACAACTGCAAAAAGCCGCGAGAAGCGGGATTTAAAAACAACAACAAAAACAACAACAACAAAAACACCCTTCTGGTCAACATCCAATTTAAGCAAAATAACTAAGGGCGACCAAACCATCACACGTTATCACTCACCCAAACACGACAACCTTTCACGAATCCCACCGCCCTCACCCATCAGCACCGAAGCCAAAGACAGAAATCACGGAGGCGCAGAAAGCTGTCGCTGCATAAACTTTACCCTGCTGCCGCCTCTCTCTCTCTCTCCCCCCTCTCTCGGAGGGGTTCACACTTCCGCCGGGCCTGCTTTTAGCGACCAGGCCTGGCTTTGAAGTCAAGGTGCCAAAGCTTTCTGGTGCCGCCTGGGCAAGACACAGGGCGCAGCATCCCACAGGACACGGGCTAAAGGTGTCACACCGCTAGCAGCGCTGAGAGCTGCGAGCCCGATCGTATGTCGCGGTCGGAAAAGGGTTTCCATGTTCCGTGGGTCGTAATTTGCCCTCTTAGCGCTCTATCTGTCTGTCTGTCTGCCCCGGGGAGGGTGGGTGGAGGTGGGGAAATGGGGGTGGGGAGGGTGGGGCTTGATGTGGGCGACTCCGGTGCAGAATGATGAGTGATGGTGTATGGTGCAGAATTTCGCGTTTATTCGGTGCTTGCTCGTCTGTAAAAGCCGACAAGGCGAGTTGTTAGTTTCCATGTCTGCCTTGCGTAACAGGCTAGAGAAACATTCTCGTAAACAAGAACTGCGGAGGACGGGGAAGCAGCACCCCCCTTCCTTCAGTAAAACCAACGATAAGGGCGGGTTTTGATTGGTCCAGTTTTTGATGTTGCGCAGGCATCCACAACTGAATCGCAGGCGAAGTAAAGATGTGTGACAAAATACATAAATACTAGCGTCAGTGAATCAGTGACAACTGACACTGTCTCGGTGATTCGCTTATGATAACAGCTTACTATGTGAACTGACCGTTTGGACATGAACTTGGTCATGGCGACCAGAAGACCCAGACTACTCTGTAGAAACTCCTGGGCATTCTTGTCACCGTCCACTGGGCCACGCACAGCGCTGAAGTACCACTTGAGTTTGTCGATCACTCCAACGCTGATGATGTAACTGAAAGGAAAACAAAACCAACGAATAATTCCGTGAAACTTTTTCAATACATGCTAAAGATAAAAAAAACAAACAAACATGCATGGTTGATGCCAAACTGATGTTGCCTTGCAAGAAGCTTTTGCATAAACGGTATTTCAGGGACAGGGTTAGGAAAACAAGAATGAGGAGAAAAACGCACAAAAAAATGAGTTTTCTCCAAATAAAATTAAAAGGAGTGTGTGTGTGTGTGTGTGTGTGTGTGTGTGTGTGTGTGTGTGTGTGTGTGTGTGTGTGTGTGTGTGTGTGTGTGTGTGTGTGAGAGAGAGAGAGAGAGAGAGCGAGAGAGAGAGAGAGAGAGAGAGAGAGAGAGCTCTGTTTCATGTATCATGACTGTTTAGTAATATTAGAAAATAAGATTCTTCTTCAGAAGAAACAGAAACACGGCGACCTAAACAAACGGAAAACAAAAGCAGATTTCCTTTCGTCTTTTAATTCAGCGCAAACACAAAGCGATACAATGACCAAATAACCTTCTTGGCTCACAATATTCACTCGTTACAAAACAGAGGAACAACTGCCACTCTGACTCGAACCAGTAAAGTTGGGGTCACCAGTTCATCTCAGCCTCCGTTCACTAATCGTTGCTACAGTATGGTATGGGCATAAGCAAACAGCGGCTGATGTCTCCACTCCAGCCTTCCAAGTGTCGGGAAGGAAATTAACTCATAATTTTCAAATTAGCTCTCCACTCCACAACAAACACACGGCCTGTAAAGCCTTCAAAGAGGGTCTGATAAAGCCAGCGACCTTTAAAGTCAAGAAGCGATGCACTCTTGCAACGGCTAGTTTTTGAGCTGGAGAATCCGCGAGGTGGTCTAAGGACAGATTGTAAATAACTGGTTGACGTTTGCATCATGTGTTCCACTCTACAGTATCTCCTCTTTCTCCAGCCTGAATGGAAGCTGACAAATCAAAAATCTTAGTCCTCGAATCCAAAAGCCATTTTGTGTAGAGATCTACATATTTGCCTTGGTATTCTGGTGTCACGGCCAACAGAAAAAAATTCACAGGTAAATGTTTTGGTACAAAAAAGGCAAAAATTAATAGGAAGGTATATTCAAAGACTATTATTTCGTGGAAGGTTTTCTTTGTTTTGTGGTTTTGTTTTGGTGCACAGAAAGGTTTCCGGCTCAAGAAACCAAAAGTAACGCAAGAGCATGTGAGAGCTTTTCTGCTTCGTCGGCGCTGCTCAAACGTACACTCAACACAAACGCAAAAACAAAGCTGGGAAAGTTTACAATTTCTGGTCGACTGAACTAAGTGGCATTTGCTGTGTTGACGTCGTATTCAGCATGTCAGAACCAAACAACTTCTTCATCCGCCAAAACAGGAAGGTGAACAGTTACAAAACAAAATAAAAACAAAACGCTCTTGTGGAACGAATGTTATTCCGAAATGGTAGGCTCTCTATCGATTTCAAAACTCAGCATGCTTCTGTTTCTAACGGTCTTTATTTTCAGCTTTATTCGTTTCAAAATAAAACCTCTGAATCAACCTCCATTCTTTCGCGCAGGAGCAGACAAGCTCCAAAGCAACCTTTCAGCCGTAACCAGCTGAATTCGCGCTCCAAAACAACCCTCTGAAAGGAAGTCTTCTGGATCCGCCAGTCGAACGGAGCGGGTTCCAGCGAGGAGACAAGCACACATCCTGCTTGGAGGAGGACTCTGAAAAGATGCCTCTGCCGTCAATCAATGAGGGCCCCGCAACCCGGCTTCCTCTCGCGTCTCAATGCCCAGATTTCTCCCTCCATTAGAGGATTTGCCCGGGCACAATTGCCTTCAAATCTCTTTTCAACCACGCCGCGCAGGGCCTGAATCAGAGCCACGGTAGCGGAGGTTTTTCCTCTCGGCTTGGGCTAATTCGCGCAACACACGGCAAGGGCGCTTGGTCGCGGGTGTGTGAATTCAGGGCGCGAGTTCTTGTGTCAAGAAGCAGCAGGAAATGAGAGAGAGCGCTGGAGATGTTGAAGGATGTTGAGGGAAGAGGTCCAAAAGGAGTCGACCTTCCATTGCCTGGAGGTCGGTGAGGTTCTGAAAGGTCGCGCTGGGTCAAACGGTGTGTGTGTGTGTGTGTGTGTGTGTGTGTGTGTGTGTGTGTGCGTGCGTGTGTGTGCATGTGTGTGTGTGCACGAGAGAGAGAGAGAGAGAGAGGTGCCTGGCAGAGAAGAAGTTCAATGAGGGCATGCTCATAACTAGTTCGGGTAACCCATGAGTGATCGGGGAAGTCACATCCTGGGTTACGGATCCAAGCGAACAAACTTTTTGGTGGCTATATCTTTTGGGTGGTGGCTAAGCACAGGAAAACGTCTGGCTACTGTAAGAAAAATGGCAGCGTACCTAAGCTGTACGATGATGTTGACTAGCTGAACCTGATTGAAGTTAGAATGGAATCCCCTATGGCGCACGGCGAACCTCACCTCGCAGTGTTAGCGTGGGACCCCACTGAGAGACGCATGCACTGTAGCTTGTAGGGGTAAAGTGTATATTTTCATGGAGCGTTGTTCAGCGTCAGTTGTGTCCTATCATTATATAAATATTGGTCCAGCCACCACAGAGATATTACTGTGGTGTTGTTTTTTCTATGGTTGAATACACGACCCTCGATTACAGGAGAGGGACATCATGACTAGCTCATAACACTCCCCCCCCCTCCTCCCCACACACACACACACTGTAACTACTACTGTAACTGGAGTGTCTCAGAAATCAAAATGTGGTCTAACTTTTCCATGAAAGTGCAGACTGAAGTTCCCCGTACGTCAACAAAAAGTGAAAACCAACGAAAGAAAGAAAAGTCTGCATGTAATATGCAGCAATGTACATGTACATAGTTCTAGATATAATATGTCAAATCAATTGTCAAACTAACAAAGCACAGCAAACACACAAAGAAACACACCAGCAAAGAAACAAACATCCCCTTCATATACTGACAGTCACAGAAAGTGAAGGGCTTATGATATGGGATGGAGTGCATATGGGCTTTTCTGAGCGCGGTGAAGTGAGGTGCAAGGAACCAAACTTGATATCAAAGACCACGCTATCGTGACGGTGGCCTTGCATATCAAGGAACCTACAAACACAAGGCTTGAAGTTCGAGTCCTTGTGCATACGTTACGCCTTTGCTGAAACATCTCCACTGGCTCCTTGTTAAATTTTGCTGCCAGTACAAAATTTCCACTTTTGCTTTCCGCTTCTTCGAGGGTTCTGTTGGTTTTACTCTATACTTATCAACCGTCGCGCATCCTCCAGTCCGCTAGCGAAAAAACTTCTCAAAATTCCGAAGCGTAACATGAAAACTGCCGGAGAGCGCTCACTTAGCTTCTTGGCCCCGACTGTCTGGAACTCCTTGCCAATCAAACTCCGCCTTCAGCCTTCACTGCCCAAATTTAAATCCCATCTGAAGACTTTTCTCTACCGTCAAGCTTTTTGTTGGTAACTTCTGTTGATTCTGTTTGTGTTTACCACGAGTCTCTTTGATGTCGCTGCACCTGCCAAATGTTAAAGTGGGTGCAAATAGTGCGCGCGTGTGTGTGTGTGTGTGCGTGCATGCCTCTGTGTGTGCATGTGTGTGTGTGTGTGTGTGTGTGTGTGTGTGTGTGTGTGTGTGTGTGTGTGTGTGTTTGCACGTGCTTTAGGTGCAGCAAGTTCTTCGCACTTGGACAGCAGTGCTCTATAGGAACTATGTTATATTATCATCATTATTACAAATATTTAACCGAAAAGCACAGCGTTCTCTATACTGACCTGATGATGTCATTGCTTCGGCACGCCATGGTGTCTCCAGTGGCACTCATGCGTTCCAGGCTGGCCTCGCTGGCGTTAGTGGTGGGGCTGTGTTTTGCCAAGCATGACAAGGCTGTTGTTATTACGGACATGAGACTAGCGGCAACACTGTCATACGGCAACATGGGGTGGTCCCCACTTCCACGCTCTGGTGACCGCTCAGACGGGATCATCATCTGAAACAACAGCAATATACTATATACAGTTCAATCTGGTCAGATTATAGCTACTGCTAGCCTCCTGTGTGAGTGAAATTCAAAATTTTCTGTCTCCAGAGATTCAGATGCACGATTTTTATATTTACCAAACCAGATTATGCTTTAGAACAGTTTTGCTAGTGAGTGCGTCTGTACGTTAAAAACACTCTAGCTTGATGATTAGTAATAGTAGAGCTCTGAATGTGACACCAAGTTGTTAACGCTTTGCACAAGTGGCTGAACATTCAAATTCTATGACTGTTGGTAGAACACTCTCGCTCAGAGTATTAGCCATGTCAGTGAGTATGCTTCTGTTGGCTCAGTGCCAGCATTTGAGATGTGCAAGTGTCTATGTGGCGTGAAGCAAAACACCATAAAAACTGTTCAAAGCAATCTGTGATAATAAAAATCACGAACATTGTACCTTTAACTCAGATTATTATTAGTAGTAGAAGTAACCTTTACGTTTTATGTATTTTTATTTACCTATTCATTTTTTTTTTTTTAAATCTGGGTTTTTTGGGTTTTTTGGTCTCTGTGTGTGTGTGTGCAGTGGTGGTGGTGGTGGTGGGGGGGGGGGGGGGGGCTGAGCCTTCCACAACATGTATCCTGCTGTCTAACATGAAGCTGAAACAAAGGGTGTAACTCACTGTGAGCCGATGAATGAGATGATCCACCAGAATGCCGATCTTGTTGCTGAACAGTGTGTAGCGACAGGAATCGAAGGAACCCTTACATGCAAGTCGGTACACATCACACGCCAGACACAGGGACCTGCAGACCAAGACACAAACACGACTGGTCAGCCAATCATGAAACAGTGCTGGCCTGCAGTGAAAAGACTGTGCCAAATAACAGAATTTTTTTTTTTTTTTTTTTTAATGTTGAATACGAAAAGTGCAAGGAACCAAGTTATGAAATTGATAAAACAAACAAAAAGTATTCTTTTGTATCTTTCTTTGTATCTTTTTCTTTGATTTTAAGGATATAAAATGATTTTATAACTTTGAAATTCGTTATGGTAGCGCCTCATCAGCTCGCCAAGACCCCATGTAGCATAGTCGGTGGAGTAGCATTGACATGATCCAAGGGAGCCAATTCAAATTGCGCTCAGCAAGTCTCTCACTGAACACTGATGGCCTCCCCTCCCTAGCACTGTGCAACAAGCCAGTACAACATACCTTTGAGCAGTCGCGGACAAAGAGCTACATGGCACATGTGTAATGATAAGCAGGTGAAGAGGCTAGGTGACTTACTTTGGTGGTATGACAGGCGGCAGTGTGTCAGACGATTCCTCAACAGCAGCCAGCACTCTCATCACACTACCCAGACCACCCAACACACGGAAGTTGTTCTGATCTGCAGCAATCTGGTGACAGACAACAGAAATAAATACATGCACAACATGACTTGTTTCTTGTGTTATGGAACTAGTACCGTATTCAGTACAAGACTGCCACATTAGCCTTCCGTCATTTTGACCAGTCACTTCCCCAGTACCTTTCTGATAAGCTCACCACGTACGAAACCACCTGCACTCTCCGCTCATCCTCAGAAAAGCTACTTAAAGTCCCCCAGGTCAGCCTCAAAACATTTGGCCAACGTTCTTTCAGTTATAGTGCCCCCCACGTTTGGAACGCCTTGCCATCTTTCCTGAGAAACATCCCTTCACTCCTACAGTTTAAAGCAGAACTCAAAACACATCTTTTTAAACTAGCTTTTGATCTTTAAGTTCAAGTTAAACTCCACCGCCTGTATTGATGTGTATAAATGTGTGCATGTGAATGCTGTGTGTGTGCCTGAGCAAAAGCGCATTGAGTGCTTTTCGAAGCAGAACTCCGCGCTCTACAAGTGTAATATATTATTAGTAGTAGTATATTTGCTTCTTTGTTCCTACGCTGGCATGGCTATCCTGGCATTTAGTTTGATGTGCTGCCTAATGAATTAATCCATTTCTGTGTGTTTAATTTTTTTTTTTTTTAATGACTACACCAAAAACAGCACAAATAAGTCCTACCTTTTTCTCCAGTATTCTGCTCATTTCTCCCAGAGCCCTGTCTAGTGCAGAGACCCTGTTCTGCGGCCATGGACCGGAATCTTGAGTCTGAAGGTACTTGGTCAAATCCTTCACAAGCTTCTGCAGTCTGTAATAAATAAATAGAAAACAGAACTGCAGACAGTAGGAAAACTAACATGTACAAAAAAAGCAGTGTTTGCTTTAAAAATACCCCCCCCCAAAAAAAGTTTAAAAAAAAAACCAACAACAACAAAATCAAAAACAGGCACCCATCTCCCATGCCTGAATACACAGATTGAGCAGTAAGAGGTGGAACACGAAGGAAAATATAAGGCTTAATTCACATTTCTAACAAAAAAACAACAACAAAACAACAACAAAAATGGGATCTGTGCATAGAAACTTACTTGGCCTTATGTTCGGAGTCAGCCACTGTCTGCTTGTTTGAAAGAGACGACTCATACTCAGCACCTCTGCAAAGCAGAAAAGATAAACCATCAGTGATACAGTTTCACGGTCAGACAAATTGAAAAAAGGCACAGCTAGTGTTTAGGATGATGCTTCCAGATACCTAAACTAAGTTACAGTGCGGGCAGGTGTATGGTTCAGACATTCAAAAACTGTATCTGGAAGCAAAATGCAATGTTTGCAAAAGTCATGCGCAGCTGAGAGAAGGTGGAATGACAACCAAATAATCAACATGAACACAATAAGTGAGCTTTGACACAGCAGCTAATATGCATCTTGTAACACTGCTGAATGAAAGTATGCCCGGGAAAACACCACACCAGGCTCTCTCAAGCACTTTCCAAAACATAATACATGCAGTTACATTTTCTATTTGTACATGGTTACAAATATGGAGAACAGCATTTTCAGAGAGAAAGCAAGAGTGTGGGGTAAATCACTGACCTAGACATCATTCTCTGTCTGAGCTTCTTGCAGCGTTTCTTCAAGGACTTCTGGCGTTCCTTCTCTGTGACGATCTTGGGGTGAGTGCTATTGTCGGGTGCGTCCACAATGTGCTTCAAGTTAAACGTTTCCTGATGAGGAAACAATGATATGATGTGGTTAAAAACAGTACAACATTTACAACAGTCAATCGTATCATCTCCACAGACATACAAGTACTGTAATATAATTTTCAGTAAACGCCCTACCTCTACTCCCCCAAAACAAAACCAGTGATAAAAACCCTGAACAAAACCAAAACCTGGAAGCAAATGAAACGAAGAAATAAAATAAAATCACACACACACACACACACACACACACACACACACAATCTCATCTAATTTTTCAAAAAGAATAATCAGGCTGGGGGATTGCCGAGGGAAAAAAAGACTGAAACCTAGGCCGGGGTATAGAGGCAGCGCCTTGCTAGAGGTCTATGAGGTAAACACCCCACTTCAGAATTTATTTTTTTTTTAGCATTTTCAAAGGCATTTAGTTGCCTCTCCTGGCACCCAAAAGTAAAATGCTACCATGGCACTGACATGTATGTCTTCAAAAATGAAGTTTGACTGTCCCATATGGCATTACATGTATCAGGATATATGACTGTGTGTGCAACCTTTTTCCTGCTTCCTTTTCTTTGATTTTTTTTTTTTTTCTGAAGGGCAGAAAATTTGGCTGAAAATCGCCAATTAACTGAAAATTCCACAGCGTGAATAATATGAAATGACAACATAACCAGCTAGGGAAGAACAGACTTGGTCTGCAGCACGAAAACGCAGAGGCAAGATCATGAGGAATGAAGTAAGGGAAACAACTCACTATTTCTTTCTTGGACATGGCACTGCCAGAGTTGTTGTCCTGTAAGGCCTGCTGATGTTTCTTGCCTCGCAGATGGCTCAGCAGGTACACTTCAGATGGGATCTGCAAACAATTCCAAGATGGAATGTGCTAGTAACATCAAAATGAAAATATACTACAATTTCATGTACCTATTCAAAACAAGCATGACTTATTTTCAGATGAATGCACGCATACAGCTAGTGTTCCCTGTGATTCAAAACGCTTACCAAATAGAGAATAATGATTTGACAAAGTGTCCCAAGGTGCTTTAAGCCAATCAGATTTCATCTGTCATGCACAAAGGCTCAGCGGAAATGTGATGCTGCAAGTGTTTGCTGCTCGTTACAGATCACTTTTTGTTCATCAAGTTTCTGGGAGAGTGGTGGAAAAATACTGTTTGTCACCATAAGACCAAAAACGCACGCCCCCAGTGACCCACTGTTCTCAAATTTTGTGCATACTAATACACATAACTGGGAACACTGACAGCATCTTTGTACACTGTAAAAGGCAAGGGACATGAGCATCTACAAAACAGCCTGGTGAGAAAGGCAGGGAGAAGGGGAGAGAGAGAAACAACGGAGAGAGAGCGGGACAGAGGAAGATATGGATGGAACAGAAAAACTCAAGCGTGCATATAGACTCACCAGCACGTTGCAGATAATGCACAGCTTGTTCTTGTCATAGGGAGTGGGTTCTGGGGCATCATTATGGTCCTCTGTAGAGTGTCGGGTGACGCTCATCTCAAACGCCTTCTCGCGGATCTGACGCAAGTGTTCTTCATGGCGCTGTGTAGTCTCGTCTTGCTGTGAACAGGAATCCATGTATGAACTCAAGTGCTTTGAGCAAGACTATGGAGGAAGAAGCAGAAGGGAGAAGAAGAAAAGAAATGATAGTTTAGGTCATACACGACAAACTTTGTACCATGTTTGACTCTCTATCGGTTTTGGCCCTGTATGCGATAATCAGGCAAGATCAATGTTGCCATCACAGCTCTCACTGTAGCAAATACGAGCATAATCAAAGTGCAACATGCTCACTAAAACTTAAATCCACGCAGAAATAAATTAATTATGATTTCTCTTTTTTCTTTGGAGGCTACTGGTGCACAACCCCAAACTTACTGGGTAGGAATTGAGTGAATCAGTTTTACACACCACACTTACCTTCTGTTGGATCTTCTTTTGCAGTTCTTCTTTCTGTGCCTGCTGCTGGGCTGACAGTGCTGCCATGCGCTCCTCTCTATCCCTACAAACATCACATGATCAATGCACACTTTCACCAATATAGCAACTGTTCCAGAAGCTGTATCTCAAGAAGACATGTAATTGTCAAACTCAAAGACAGAAAAGGAAATTAGAAAGGGAAAAAAAATTACTAATACCGAAATACTTATTGGACAATGAAATAAAAACAAAACAGTAAAAAAAAAAAGGATGATGTATACGATGTATAGATCTACTAGTCACAGTATGAACCATCCTAAGTACATGTAGACAAGTAAGTTGAATCCCATTTCAACAGTTTTAGCAATATTACATCATGCTCAACAGCATGCATTCAACTGACAGAAACATTTAGAAGCCATCAGAAAATCCTAAAACTTCAAGAACTGTGCAACTGAACATAAAGACTGTGAGCACTTACTTCTCTTTGGCTCGCATGGCCTCCTGTCTCTCCTTCTCTTTCTCCTGCTGTTGCTGCATGATGCGTGCGTCCCTCTGTTTCCGTCGCTCCTGCATGTCTTGCAGCTTGGCCTTGCGCTCCGCCTCCAGAGCACGTCTCCGCTCTTCCACTGCCGCCTCCTTCGCCTGCTTCTCTTCATGTCTTCGCTGACGCTCCTCCTGTACAGACAAATACAGACTCGCAGTCAAAACACAAGACTCAAGCAGCTTTATTACCATTAGACACAGGCACAGTGACCAGCATCTCAAATGCTGGAAATACAAGTGTACTCTATGGCATGGCTAACACAAGCCAGAGTGTTGCAGCAAAACCAACCACTCACTCAAAAAACATGTGAATGTCCGACTGTGTGCGTAAAGTCTAAACAACATTGTAAAGCATTAAGAACTCTCCTAGTCATCAAGATAAAGCATTTTTTCTCTAAGTTCTAATTCTCTCTCTCTCTCTCACTTTTTTTTTTTTCACTCCAAAAGCGCCGTGAGTATGCTTACTGCATGGAAGTTTTCTTGTAGCGCTATACAAATGGCCAATCATCATCATCATCATCATTTGGGGCGTACGGGCGCACACACAAGCAAAATTGTTCCAAAACATAAGGTGGCTTCGTAACCATGGAAACAGCGTGTTGAACAGCACTAACAGAAACTGCCCATGACTATCTTACCCTGATATCTTCCAGGCGAGCCTCTGACTCTTGGTGCTTGGACATGATGTCATGACGTTTGTTCTGAGCCTCCAGGGTATTGATGAAAGCAATTTCATTCGCCTGAGACAAGTAACAAAAGTATTTTTATTAAATCATATAACAAACTACATCGAGGATGAATTATCCTTAGATGACAATCTAAAATTTCATGAAGACCGAAACTAAGGCCAGGATGCAGGGGCAAAGGGCTCCACAAGGACCAAACAAGCAGCCAAACTCAAATTTAGCAATATTCAGACTGGGGAATTGATGAGGGCAAGAAAGACTGAAACCTAGACCAGGATGCAAAGGCGGCGCCCTGTTGGGGGACCACGGGAGCAATGCCCCACTTCAGAAAACAAATTTTAGCATTTTTAAAGGCTTTTAGGAGCCTCTCTAGGCACCAAAAAGAAAATACTGACATTCAAGCCTTCAATAATGAAGTTAGACTGTCCCATATGGCACTTGTATCCATACATGACTGTGTGCAATCTCTTATCCCCTTCCTTTCGTTTGGCTGAAAACTAGTTTTTTTTGGCTGAAAGAATAGTAAATTTGGCTAAAAATTGGCAAGTGACTGAAAATTCCCCAGCCTGAACACTGTAAAGATCTATTGGCATCTTCTAGCACCCTAACCAAACAATATCAGGGTGACACTTAGGGGGTGGTGAAGAACAGGCCGTTAATGGGGGTTTACTGCTATAGCAGTATAGTGTAATTTCAGCAGACAATGCACTATCTGCTCACCTTAGCTCTCTCCTCATGTGCCTTCTGTGCCGTCTCTTTCAGATGAAGCAACCGTTTTTCTTCTGCTCGCTGAAGTTTCTGTTCAACTGTCAGTCGGGCTTGCCGCATCAGATCTTCTTTCAAGGACCGAACTTCCTCTACCTGGATTTGGAAAGACGAAAAAAATAATGCCCCACATTTGTTTAACACACTGACGTGTTTTAACATTCACAACATTTTAATGCTCCGTTCCCCAAAACATCCTATCCCACCCCTACCATTTTTTTTTTGTTTCTTTACTGATTTTATTTTTTTAATTTTTTTCTAAAAATCTTAGGTAAAACTGAATGCTCTAAAACACTGTTTAACTTTCATTTTTAAAGTTTTGTTTTTGATCTGTATGAAATGAAATCTCAGCTGATTACCTTTTTAGACAAGTCCCTCAGTCGTTCTGCCTTTTCTTGCAGGAGTTTTTCACGTAGCTCTTGCGCTTTAGCCTGCTTCTCCTCGTGCCGCCGCTTGGACTCTGTGGGGGACCTGCATCAGACAATGCTGAACAGTCACAATTTAAAAGGAGGCTAAACTGCTGAGGATAGCTTTCCAGCGACATAGGTTAATGCAAAACCTCAAGAGTGAAAAATACTTGGCAATACTTGTTCATTCAAGCTTATTCAGGAGGAGAAAAAGCAGCCTTTGTGTACATTATGTACAAACAAGTCAGACAGAAACCGTAAGCCGACACCTAATCTGGTCTCCCAACAACGTGCACAAATCAAGAAACACAGAGATTTCATTCAAAGGTATGTTTCTGAAGTAAGATAAAACTAAGCAAATAAAAGCGACACAAAAGGGACAAAAGTCCCTTTTGTGTCGCTTTTATTTGCTTAACTTGTAACCACTTCGCAGTCATTACCGTTTCCGTTTCTAAGATAAAACTGCCTGCACACAACAGAATCATAACAATACCTTTTCCTGGAGGGCGAAGACAGCTTTTCATGCATGTGAACTCCATGGCCTGGTGTTCGAGCCTCCGCCTCATCGACCAACTCACCCCATGACTTCCCTCCCCTGGCAGCCTGTTCAGCTGCAAGAAAAAGTAATACTACCGGTTAAGTTGAAATACACTAAAGTCTCTTATACATGTATGTTCCCCATTATTCACCACCCTTTTAACTCTTTGACGACGGAGCGCAATTTCTGACACACGATTTCCTATATAGGAAATCGTGTGTCAGAAATTGCGCTCCGTCGTCAAAGAGTTAATCAGAAGAGCCCACAAGAAGCAGGAAACAGTTTCAGATTGAAATATTTCAGTCTTACCATCATGAGCTGCAACCAAAGCATCCCAGTCCATTGATGGCTGTGAACCTTCCAGTGAGCTCATAGTGTTCTGCAACAGAGGAAAAGGTAATTGTGAAAGACAACAGGGCGTGTACATTTGGACGCAGTGAGCAATCTAATCAGGGCTGAAAAATTAATGGTCCATGACGCAAAAGGCAGGGTCCATACAAGTTCACAGTCTCAAAAATTCATGACTTTTCCATGACTTTTTTAGGCCAACTTTCCTGTTTTCCATGACACCTTCCTCACCCTCTTTCACACTGACACACGCGAGGGTAGAAATTCTGAGGTTATCCAAGTTATCGCAGTCAGCAAGACCAATGTTCAGAGTTAGTCATTAGCCTAATGGGAAGGCAGTTTCAGGGTTGCACATTTAAGTCGGTCCCAGGACATTGACCTATAAAAAATTCAAATGTCCTATTTTTCCCCACCTCAAGCGGACATTTGTCCTATTAAAATTTTTATTGCCACTATGTGGCCAGGACACTGTGTCCTATCACTCTGCTGTTTCCAGGACACTTTGTCCTATAGAAGCTGTGGAAAATGTGCAACCCTGCAGTTTGTTGGTATTTTTGGCGACCAGTCCAGTGAGTAATCACCAAGCTGACCGTTTCACTGTTGGGCTCAAAATGGCTTTCATAAAATTCCAAAATTCCATGACTTTTCATGACTCTTGAGATAATTTCATGACTTTCCAGGCCTGGAAAAGCTATTTCCAAATTCCATGACTTTTCCAGGATTCCATGACCTGTATGGACCCTGAAAAGGGGGAAAAGTGTGTAGCATGTAGTGAGTGCTGCAGACGCCTAATGTTAAGCGTGTCCGGAGGCATGCTACCCAGGATTTTTTTTTTTTTTTAATCAGATTAATATGTGCAATTTGGCATGATTTTCAGTGCTTCAGAGAAGGAAACACTTTTGTTTGGAGGAAAAGTTTTACCATTACAATCTGTGAAATTTGGTGCACGTTTTTGTATGATTTTATGTGCTTCAGAGAAGGAACATTTTTAGCCAAAGGTGGAAGTCTGCCAAAAGGTGACACAATTTTATGCCCTGTCTAATGTATACTTTGGCAGGCTGCCGCTGGACAGAAAGTGCCAGGCCCTCAACTGTACACCAAGACAACGCACTGCACAGTGTCCCGATGGTCTCCAACATTAAATTTCGAAACGGGTGACTGCAGGGCAGAGATTTAACACATATGGCAATAACTTTCAGTGTTCCGGTATGCCAGATGCAGAATACAATTATGACCTATATAAGACTTCAAACGCAAAAAAAACACACAAAAAAACCCAAAAAACACTCAAAGAAGAAAGTGACACATGTGCTTACCCCAAGATCACTGTCAGTGTCAGTGGGGATGTCGATGTTGGAGCTCTGTTCTTGTGCCAGAGCTTTCAGCCATGTCTCTTCCTCCTGGATGGCAGACGCCAGCGCCTCCTGCTGGGTTTCTTCAAGTTCCGTGCTCAGCGCATCCTCCTCGGCCATCACTACTGCCAGTTGCTGCACAGCATACAAACACACATGTATGTTAAATGAAAAACTTTACTCTGCATTCTGGATATATCAAAGTTCCTTACAGTTTCAAACCTGAGGGTCTCTTTTCAAAACCGAGGGTGACAAATTCAGAGGGTCATTTTTTAAACTCAATGACATGCAGCCTCCAAATATCTGCGTCAGATTTTAAAATCTGTATAAACGATGCACATATGTGTGTAATAAGGAACACTGTATATCCAAAATCTAATATGCATTTTTTTTTTTAAACGTTCACCCACATTCTTCCGTGGTCTGCATTTCGTCTATTTTATCAGATTCTTGAAACACTGAATACACTGTAAGCATTGCAAGCTCACGATAAAAACTGTTCCTCTTAGCAAAATATGCTGATGTCCACAATGTAAACAAATTAACACACACAAACCAAATAATCATATTTTTTTCACATGAGCAGATACTTAGATAGAGTGTCCCCCATAGTGTAGTGGTTTGCAATTTGGACCATGGACCGGGAGACCTGGGTTCGAATCCCAGCTGAGGAAAGCGGGATTTTCTGGTATCTAGATCGGCTCCTACCCAGAGTGGGTGTACTATAGGCCCACTGAGGAGGCTGTTGTCACACGGGGAGACTCACCCACTTCATGGGTGCGACTGAGGGTTCTTCCCCTTCTATGACACCTCACAATGTGGACGATTATCTTCCCCTGCTATGACACATCTCATAATGTGAATGATTATCATCCACATTATGAGATGTGTCACAGCAGGGGATGAACTCTCAAAATGATTACACAGCCAGCACCACAGGTGCCACTGTTCCCGGACCTGGCCAACGCTGGGATATTTATGACAGGAAGCATGGAATGTGGCCCTATCATGCAGTCTCAAACCACATGGACCTCTATAGCATTGTCATCCCATCATCCTCATGTATAATAAAAATTTCTCCAGCTCCCAGGCCCTCCATGGATTCAACCCATGACCTGGGAGGAATACCACTGCAGCTGACAAAGAGCTGGAGCAGCAGCCCCCCCCCCCCCCCCCCAAAAAAAAAAAAAGAAAAAAAGAAAAAAAAAAAGAGAAGAATCATACATCATTTAGATGGACGTCAAGGCTGTCCTCCTCGGGTGACTTCGCCTCTTTCTTCACCACCGCTGTCTCCTTCTCTTCACTCATTGTGCTGTCTGCATCTTCTTTCTCTTTCATCTGCCGTTTCTCCTTAGCCACATCAAAAATGTCTCTCCTAACCTTCTTTATCTGCTCCTGCCTGCTGTCTGTCCCCTGCACCGACTTTACTGAGTTATCTATCCTAGACACATCTTTCCATGGGTTGGTGCTCTTCTCACTAGGTGAGGCAGCCGGGATGTTTTCCTTCTCACTTCCTTTGCTGTCCAGCCGTTCTCTTGTGTCCGGCAAGTGCTGCTCCGAGATGGCTCGCATGGTTTTATTGTCACCAGCACTGCCCCGACTGACGGTGGAGGCAAAATTGCGCTTGTTTTTCTGTTGGGAGGAGTCAGGGACCGATAAGGAGCGGGTGAGGTTTTTCCCGCTGGTGCCGACTTCATTCAAGTTCTCCATGGATTTCTGTGACGGGGACTGTCGCGATCGCAGTCTCCCACCCCTCTGGACTGTCTCCCACCCTTCTTCTTCCTCCTCACGATCTGTGTGTTCAATCAGAAAAAGAGATTAGTACTGACCACACACACAAAATAAAATGCACACATAGCTTACCTCTAATCCTCTCTTTGCCAGAATGAAGACAACTAAAGCATCCTAACAAAACTGCCATTCAAGGTTATGATTATTACTTAACATGCAGTATTTTTTAAAAGAGAATCTGTCAACAGTTTACCAAAGTAAAGGTTTTTGCACAAAAAAGCGGTGACTGCTGTGCACAGCGAACCTCCTCTCCATGTCCTTACATCCTGACACATATACAACACTCTTATCAAACGTGTGTGTGTGTGTGTGTGTGTGTGTGTGTGTGTGTGTGTGTGTGTGTGTGTGTGTGTGAGTGTGTGTGTGTGTGTGTGTGTGTGAGTGTGTGTGTGTGTGTGTGTGTGTGTGTGTGTGTGTGTGTGTGTGTGTGTGTGTGTGTGAGCGTGAAAAGAAGTTTTCTTTCACCCTTCTCTTCTAGTTTCTTCTCTGTCGCTTCACTGGGCATTTCTGTCGCGGGTGGCCGGTTTGCGGGAAATGGTGCTGGGGGTGCCGACAATGGAATCCTGGGTGATGGAGGGTTGTTGAATGTGATGGCCCGAGCTCCTCGTACTTTGTCTGCCCAAGTGTTTGTCACTGCTACTTTACTGGGTGTGCTGGTGAAAAACAAACATTAATTATCAGTGATCAGAAGAACACATGTGAAAAATCCACATCAGATCAACCAAGTGAAGGGAAAATCAAGACTTTCTAACTACAAGACTGGATTCTCTTTCCTTTCCAGTTAAACCCACTCTTGGGTACAGTCTTAAGTATAACAAATCTGCCAACATCTAAATTACAATACTGTACTAGTAACTAAAATCTGTGTTTATTTCCAGCCCAATGGACTGAAACTTTGCACAGTCCTGCACTCATACAGTTCATGGTTTGCGGCAGTGGAACAGTCCATAAAGTTGACTAGAAACACAATCAAGTGCGAAGAATTCATACCAGCAAGCAAACAAGTAAAACTGAGACAGTGAGAGCAAAGAAAACAAGCCTTCCAAAGGTTAGCATGCAAGCAGTACTGACAAGCGAGCACATGTATGCAACTCACAGATGAGGCACCGGACCTGGTGACCTGGACGCATGTTTTCCTGGTGACATCTTCCGAACCTCCCAGGCTATTGAGGTGGGCCTAAATGTGTGAGAAAATGACTACAGTATCACTACAATTTAACTGCAAGAGTGAATGCATTTGATTCTGAGAGTATATCCTACTTCAATTTCATATCGGTGAAGACTACTTCAAAACAAACGGAAAGAAAAGAAAACACAAAAAGAGAAACAGAGAGTTTTGTACGCCCTAATGTCAGTTTGCTTGTTGAAACTAAAAGTTAATTGACTAAAATATTACATGCACTGCAGAAGAGTTTTTAAATGAAGCAAAACAACAAACAAACTTTAAAAGAAATTTTGTTAAAAACAAAAAGACGCAAAACAAAGAAAAAAGAACAGTTTAACAGCCCAAGCCCCCACAACTGCGGGCCACGGTTCAAGGGAGGCAACTGCTGCTACTGTTAAGAGTGGTAACGAACTTTACAAAATTGCTCTCTTTCAGTCTTTGCGATAGTCTGCGAGACCTCGTGGGCAGCCTACCTTTGGATGAATAAGAAAAATAAACACTGAGACAAATTCCTGTGCCTCTAAACTTTGGGGTAATGACTTGAAAGCCACTATCCAGTTGTTTCCTTCCAAGACCTGAACCAATGTAACCAAAAAAGATAAACATGCAAAACTTTGTCCTTGAAATATATTGCACAAAAGCTTTCTTTGTATACAGACACACACACACACAAAGAAGCCAAACGCAGAAAGCCCTACCAAGAGATAGGGCTTGATCAACACCTAAATAACTAATTATGTGATGCAAGAAAAAAGTTAAGGTTATCATACTGATCAGACTTTACCTACCGAACGCATAACTAACTGGAGTAAGTGAACCATGTTGGTTCATATAGAAAAATTATGAAATATAATTTACAGCTAAAATAACAAACCTGTCACCATCCTTGGCAGCATCTTCAAAAGCCTTCATCATAACGAGGCGCTCAATGAGCGACTTGAAATCTTTTGTGCTCTGTTCCAGCATCATGATTACTTCCTGTAAGTGTAATGGAGAAAAAAAAAAAGGTGATCATACAAGCATCCCCCAAACACAAAAAGCACCCCACAAAACCAACAATAACAAAACAACAACAACAACAAAACACCCAACCCACAGGCACACTGTATCATTAAACTGATCTTCATTCCAAGTCCAAAGGAGAATTTTCACTTACAAATGATTATGAAGTAAACTGTCTTTACTGTTGCATCGCATGCATTTCAATTTTCAATTGCTTAGTTATACCAATCAAAGCTAAAAAGGGATGAGAATGAAAAACGGAAATATTGTGTAGAGAAAACCTGGTCATAAGTAAGGTTAATAAAATCACAATCAATGGAGAACAATGCGTTTGAGCGTAGGGATAGCAGTTTCTCATAGTAAATGAAATCTATGTTATACATGTACTGTTAATAATAACAGGTAGTTCCCACACAAATGACTCACACGGAACACAATCATGTCAAATTACCTTGCATTCCACTACACTCTCATCCTGTTCACAGGTCTGATAAATGCCGTCCACAGCCCTTTGAAAGTTGTCGAAAAGAAACTTCCAGTATCGCGCCCGCAGATCCACGCTGTTTTTCTTCGGCCCATGTTCAGAGCTCGGCGACTTTGTCAGCTCTGAAATCGAGCGCTGGCGCTGGCGATGTTCAGGGGGAGGAGTTTTCCCAGAGCCAGAGCCAGAGCCGGACTGAGAGTCATTTCGCTCAGACCGACGGTGTGTCTTGAGTGGCTGACGACCTGTCGGCCGACCTACAGAAACATCAGATTTGAAATAACATTTGTTCATGTGAAGATACTAGCGATGTAAGTCACACGGACTAAAACCTGCCACAGAAGGCAACCAATCAATTCCTGATGATCGTACTCACAGTGCTTACAATGGTCCATGATCCAAAAGGAAGGAAAGTGACAGGGGATTTGGTCTAGTGGTTAAGGCATCCGACTTCGGATCCTGAGCTGCCGGGTTCGAGTCCCCGGTGGGCAGGAATATGGTGGGATTTTTCCTTCCCATATCGAGTCTAATCCATGTGCAGACTCGTTTGCGGTGCCTGTCTCGCCTTCGTGTACACACGCACGCACAAACATCAAGTGTGCACGCTAAAAATCCCACGTTCATCTTTCGAAGAAGAGTAGGCTGTGGCCGGTGGCGTGGTAAACAGAAATACTGTCGCACGCACCAGAGTGAATAGTAGGGTGGAGGTTTGCACATAGAGTAGCGCTTAACGGCAGCAGGCTTTCACTGCTTCGTCCTCCAGCCCTGCGGCGCCGTGAGCATTTCAGCAGAGATGGATATGTGCGCCGAGGAGAAGTCTACCATACCATACCATACCAAGTGTGTAGTAAACCAACAAAGCCGCAAGCACGCTTCTGTAGACATGTTATGCCTGGTGTACCCGGGGGTAAAATCCGTGCAGTTTTGGCATGATTTTAAATGCTTCACAAGAGGAAACACTAAATTTTAGAATTGGACTAAAATCTGTGCAGTCTGGTGCTTTTTGGCATGATTTCAAGTGCTTTAGAGAAGGAAACACATTCTTTAAGGGGATGGAAATTTGTATATATAGCCAAAGGTGGAAATCTGCCAGAGGGTGGAAGATTTTAAGCTCTGTACTCAGCTTGTGGGACCTTCAACTTGCCAGACCCACCAAAGCAGTCAGCAAGGGCAAACAGTCACCTACTGTGGATGTAAGCTTGTGACAATTTTTTTTTAATACCAAAGACTGATATTTTGTTCAGAATAACTCAATAAGAGGATAAACTTTTTCTTGGAAATTTTGATAAAGCAATGAGCTGAATACATCATGATATGATACCATGATGCACGAACAGCAAATAAATTTCACCTGTTAAGTCCTGGAGGACATCAGTATGTCCTGCAGCTCAATTTGCTCGCTCGCTATTTTGACTGTTGATAATTAATTAAAATTTTCTTCACAGTCACATATATGGGATTATCACCTTTAAATTCTGAGAACACAATGTAAAGGATTTTTTTTTTTTTTTTTTTTTCCCAAACAGGTCTCTCCTTTTATTAGAAAATATCTGTTGAACGCTGCTTGTTACAAATCACCTTTTGTCACAAGTATAGCCTTTTGTGAGTCAGTGCAGCAAAGTTCTTATTGTTGACATTTTAACTTCTAAGTGTTTGAACAGTTTACTACTACATGTACAGTAGAACCTCTTTTGTGTGACCACCCCTTTGGGAGACCACCTGTCTGTGCAGACCAATGTTACAGTAGAACCTCTTTTGGGTGGCCACCCCTTTGGGAGACCACCTGTCTGTGCAGACCAATGTTACAGTAGAACCTCTTTTGGGTGGCCACCCCTTTGGGAGACCACCTGCCTGTGCAGACCAATGTTACAATGATACTGGGTTGCACTTCTTCACTGTCTGAAGCTTCTTTTGGGTGACCACCTCTCTTTTAAGACCACTCTTGTCTGGCCATAGGGGTGGTCGCCCAAAAGAAGTTGTACTGTACAATGATACTGGGTTGCACTTCTTCACTGTCTGAAGTTTCTTTTGGGTGACCACCTCTCTTGTAAGACCACTCTTGTCTGGCCAAAGAGTGGTCGCCCAAAAGAAGTTGTACTGTACTAGCATCTCTAACTAAAGAAAGCTCCATGAATATCAGCTTTTGAAATACACAACCTTGCCAATTTTACCTGTTTCATGAACAGTACTGGAAAACATCTTGTCATATTTTTACCTGTGGGTTCACTTTCATCCTCCAAAGGAACACTGTACTGCACCAAGTTACGTGCTGTGCGTCCTTCCTCTTGAACAATTTTCCTGACATGGTCTGAACTGATCATTCTGTGAAGCTGCAAAACACAATACAGTGAAAGTAGTGACAATGCATAATTTACCTCTTGGAGTTGGATACGGACAAAGAATAAATTCTTAATTACAAACAAGTACTATCTTCAAAAATGTTCTATGAATGGTCATCATATTAGCACATTATTAGTAAATATTATTGATTATAATTACAAATATATTTAAACACAGATTCCACAACACATTTCAGAGATTTCTTTTTCCATACCAAAATATAGTAGCAAAAACCTCAATGCTCATAAAGGCAGCAGAACATATGTTGCATGCCACCTACAGTCTTCATGTATCAACTGAACACCACTCATACAGTTCAGACACAGTCATACACACAAAAACAGCATTCATTCAACCAAAGAAGTACCTAGAACTAGTAGAAGAAATCACCAGCTGAGACAACCCAGGCTGTTTCATGCCAATTGTGGTCAGTGACATGGTAAACATTAGCAGACAATTCATTTCAGATTAGTTCATCACATTTTTCTAAATATTTGATTTTGATGCATTCATTTCATCATGTTTTATTTGATTTCAAATTGCCTTACTGGCAACTGAACTGATTTTATTTGATTCACCATGTTTTGTAAGGTTTGATTTCAACTGTCCAATTGGTTTACCATGGGGAATTCTGTTGAATATAATGTGTTCTGCATGGCCAATTGATTCACACACCCAGTTTATTTTTCAGGCCTTCTACACAATAAACATTCACAACTGAAAAATGCCCTCCTGTGGTTTCACCCTCACACGATAGTGACACCCTTCATGAAGAACATTAAACATGTTCAGTACCCTTGTGCTGAACGTGACCGCTGAATGGTGAGATACCCTTAGATCTGTTAGACGTTTCAGCGGTAGGATGGTAGGTCCCCCCCCCCCCCCCAGTGTGGCTTGTAGCCAATATAGGGCAAGGCGGACTTGTCCAATGGCATACAAAGCACACACCTCCAATATATACAAGTCTGCATGAAACAGATGGAACAGTGAGTAGCACATGAAGTGTTTTAAAAAGCTTGACAACAGCAAAATGCATCTCTTAAAAACTCGTACACGAAGTCACATTCTGCACGGGAACACACGGAAGCCATCTTCTGAAACACTTCTCAACTTTCCAGAGAGAACGCAAGAAAGTCCACACCTGAATACTGGTAGTCCGCTGCGGATCACCTGAAGGTTACACGAGTCTTCTCCACACTGAGCCTGGCCCATGGCCAGATGGCACGCTACACTTCTAATCTTGCTTGCAGCAATTTACGATAACTGATAAACAATCAGTCGATCTTTCACTTCGTAGGACATCGGATCTCCATAGGAACCAAACATCGGAAAACTGCGAACGGGACGCACAGCATCTACCCTTTCCCCTCTTCTCGCCGAAATCTTGTGCAACAGGTGCCCGTATATACTATTTTTGGATGATGCGCGGGAGGTGGAGGAACGTAAACAAAAAATAGATCGGCTTTTGTCGGCGAATCGTAGGTTTCGGGCTCGCGCTATGGTTCTATTTCTTTACTTACGTTTGTGTGGAAATTTTTCGGACGGTGTGCGCCAGTGCTCGAGGGCCCACTTCTCCGTTGATGATCTGCATTTTCTGACCGACTTTTGGGGCCACCAGTGTGGCGTTTTCTTCTGGAGTCGTTCATCGTGCTGATAAGTGCAGTCGATGCGCGCTAGCTTCAGCTGTAGCTACACATACCACAAATATCTACGATACAAAATCCAGGTCACAGTCAGGCTCCAAAAATTGCAACCTACTGCGGGACTATGACGGCAGCAGTTCTGCACATACTGCGTAAAATAAATTAAGTAATTCAGCAGAAGAAAAACAAAAACTTACCTAATATTTTTCTCTAGTTTTTGATTGTTATCGGTATATTACCGTAACGTGTATTAGATTAACAAATAAATTGTTATTGGTCAAGTTTGTTACGGCAAGGGAAGTAACTGTGTATGTTTTGACATGCCTGGGCACAGAAAGCGAAACTTGACTTGACAGGTGCAAACAAGCCAGTTTCGTGAGCTCCCAGCTATACCAAATCCACACGCAGGGTATTGTAAATGTGCGCAGGCTTCGCAGAGTGGAACCGAGGGCATTAAGAACCGGTCACTGCTTAAAACAATGACTAGACCCGGCTCAGGATTGCAGAAATCGAACAATTTTGTAGCTTTTTCTGTAATTCCAGGCTTAAAGCTAGAAAATTAAAATGGAGGAGGACAAAAAAAAAAAAAAAAAACCACAAAAACTTGAAACAACACACAAAGGCACAACCTGTGAAAGACGAAGAGGAGACAGGTCAGTGTTGGCCGGTTCAGTCAGGTGCTGCCGGATACGGATTTGCTCCCAGTCCGTTCGGCAAAAGCAGTGGTACTGTTGCAGAAAAAAAAAAAAGAGCAGAATTTTTTTTTTTGCACACTCCAAAGGGGAGGGGCGTTGTGAGCTTTTTTAATTTTTCTCACCCCCCCCCCCTTTTTTTTTTTTTTTTTTTTAGTCAGAAGCTGTACTAATCCTTTCCTTTGGGGTCACGGGAGATAACCTTGCGAAAGCTCAACGTGACGGAAAGCACAGTTATGTCCCTTGCGTTGGATTCATTTTTCCCGTTGAGGTATACTCGGTGCCACCGTCAGTGGCGGCACTGTATGCAAAATACTGTTATGGCAAGAGCCCATCAGTATTGTTATGTTACCTTGCATGTAACGTGGCAGAAAGATGCACCGACCGCAGTGTCGGTTTTGCTTACACCGGACACCACACCATGGTAAAATGAGACACAACTCCGACCCTCCTCCCTAGTACCCCCCCCCCCCCCCAAAAAAAAAAGCCTTTCAGTGAGATAAGTTTAGTATTAAGTGGCATTTACTGCACACGGTTTCAGTTTCCCAGTCTACCCACAAAGGAGGGTGTGGGGAGGTGTGGAGGAGGGGGGGGGGACCGCACTTTAAGTATCTGCAAGCAGAGACATACATAACACAGAGACATACATAACACTTTTTATGTACTGATGTCTCTGCTGCAAGTCACATTCAGTGTAGTATGTGTCATACCAAAACCCGGTAGCCCGGATTGTTCTTATGTTTTGTCGTCGGTTTCACAGCATTGAAAAAACCTGACAGACAACATCATCAGTCTGGGGGACGAGGGCTTCGTCACTGATTAAAGTGTCGCTGCGTGCGTGCGTGCGTGTGCAGTGTGTGTGTGTGTGTGTGTGTGTGTGTGTGTGTGTGTGTGTGTGTGTGTGTGTGTGTGTGTGTGTGTGTGTGTGTGTGTGTGTGTGTGTGTGTGTGTGTGTGTGTGTGTGCAGTGTGTGTGCAGTGTGTGTGTGTGTGCAGTGTGTGTGTGTGCAGTGTGTGTGTGCGTGTGCAGTGTGTGCGTGTGCAGTGTGTGCGTGCGCGCGTGCGTGCGTGCGCGCGTGCGTGCGTGCGCGCGTGTGTGTGCAGTGCGTGCGTGTGCAGTGCGTGCGTGTGCAGTGCGTGAAGTGCGTGCAGCGCGTGCGTGCGTGCGCGTGCGCGTGCGCGTGTGCGTGTGCGTGTGTGTGTGTGTGTGCCGACGTGAAAACAACAACAGCTTCCATTCCAGCCGCCAGTGTTAGAAAACAGTATCAATTGACAGTTGCAAGGAGGCTGTCCGCGCAAGCAGCAGACGTTGAAATGCCGGACAAATAAATTGGTGTTGTTAACTGGGTAAATTGCCGTAATAAAGCGATACGATGACGCCCAGCTTGGAGAAGTTGCCGCGTCCCGATCGACGCTCCAGACACTGAGTTCGGGCTGTCAGAATCAGTCTGGTCCACTACGCGGCAACTGACCGAACGGCACACGTACCGACGCCGAGGGACACTTCGCCGGCACAGCCGCAATCAGTGATTAGCTGGACGGCACAAACACACAGTTTTGGTTTGGTTTTGAAATCTGTTTTGCAAAGTGCTAGCAGTCGTTCAGTTTTGGAGTTCCCTTAGTGACCTTCAAGAAATCAGTTTCGGTTTAATGAATCTTCTGGGGGAAGGCCGGGGGGGGGGGGGGGGGGGGGGGGCGGGGGGGGGGGGGGGGGGGGGGGGGGTGGGGGGGGGGGCGTAGGTAGGGAGGATCAAATCAAATCAAATCAAATCAAATCAAATCAACCTTAATGTTCAGTCCTTTTAAAACCAGAACATTTTCTTTTGGTGCCCGCTCTGCACAATATAAGTTAGGTTAAGAATATCACATAAAAGTATACACTATGATAATTCCGATAATAAATTAAATTAGGCTAAATAATGATATTAATGATAATAATAATAGCGTAATTAAAAATAAGTCCATTTAAAGATAGTACTATGACACACACACACACACACACACACACACACACACACACACACACACACACACACACACACACACACACACACACACACACACACACACACACACACACGGCACGCACGCACGCACACACACACACACACACACACACACACACACACACACACACACACACACACACACACACACACACACACACACACACACACACACACACACACACACACGGCACGCACGCACGCACACAGAGTATACCGTACTTAAAAAACATGGACATACCAGAGGATAGCGTGTTTTTCCTGTGGACGGGATTTGGTGTTGATGTTTGCAGTTATTTCTTTTTCTTTAAATCCAATTTTGGTGTCTGAGATCATAATGCACCCGACACAATCTGCACAACTTGAAATACCGAATACTTGAAAACCACGTACAGCGGCTTCCCCACAGTATATGCAGACGCCCCTTTCTTAGACAATTTCATTTCCCAGACTTGGCTTTTGCAGGATCTGTCTCTGAACTGAATTCAATGGGCTGTAAATATTCTTTATTGTCAGTGGAAAGTTTTGGTGTACACACCACAATGTGGTTCCGAAACTTCACGAAGTTAGGAGTGGACACCTCTCTCTCTCTCTCTCTCTCTCTCTCTCTCTCTCTCTCTCTCTCTCTCTCTCTCTCTCTCAGTGTGGTGTGCCCCGGCTGATGAGAGTCACAAATGTGTCTGGACAGTTTCAATTTTGGTGTCCCACTCCGAGCGCAGACTGCGAATCGATCACGTGATCACTTGAACACACGCCAGAAGACTGACACTGACTGGGAGAGAAATGGTAGGGTGGCAGGGTGCTAGAGGTGGGAGGGCCGGCGTGGGAGTAGTGCCTTTGCAGAACTGGTTACTTGGTGATTTCATCCTCGTCTGCTTTGAATACAGACGAGACGAGACGAGAGGAGACCAGACGAGACCAGTGTTCGAAGTGAAGCATGGTTGGTTATGTGGTTACTTATATGTTTAGTTTAATTATATATATAGTTAGGTAGATAGGTAAGTAGGTAGGTAGGTAGGTAGTTACAATTTGTTAGTTTGTTTCAGTTGTTAGGTGCGGATTGATTGATTGATTGATTGATTGATTGATTGATTGATTGATTGATTGATTGATTGATTGATTGATTGATTGATTGATTGATTGATTGATTGATTGATTGATTGATTGATTGATTGATTGAAAGCGTGGGGGCAGTGTCTTGCAGAATTGGTAATTTGGTGATTTCTGCCTTCTCTGCTTTGAATACAAACGAGACGAGTGTTTGAAGTGAAGTATGGCTGGCGGTTATATTCTTAGTTATATAGTTAGTCAGTTGTAGAGGCAGTTATATGCTTAGCTAGTTTTATAGTTAGTTATGTAGATAGTGATATAGTTAGATATATAGTTATATAGTTAGTTAAACTTGATATAGAGTTAGTGATATAGTTATAGAGTTAGATATGCGGTTAGTTATATAGTTAGTTATTGGGTAAGTTATATAGTTCGTCATAGAGTTAGTCATATAGTTTTTTTTTTACAGAATAAGTTATGTAGTTAGTTATGTTGTTAGTTATATAGATAATTAAACAGTTGGGTGTATGGTTAGTTTCATAGTAAATGGTTAGTTAGTTAGGCAGTTAGTGAGTTAGCTAGGTAGGAAGGTAGGTTGTTTGCGTGTTTGTTCAGTGCGTAATGCTTGACTTATTGATTCATTCATTCATTCACTGAATTTGTTATTCATAAATTCATTTCTTAAACCATGGCGTTATTTAATTTATTTATGGGATTTGTTTATTTATCACCCCTGTCTCCTTGATCACGCCTCCACAAACCACAATGACAACAACGACGACAACAACACCGGCATTGTCACTATTGTGACCACCACAACGAAGTCTGAAGGAGGCCGATCCCAGGTGAAAACTCTAGGCCATTACGAGTGTAATAGGTCATCAGGGGCGGTCAGCCAGTCAGACAATTGATTCGCTCTCATTATCACCGTCTGCCTGGTCTGCTCGCTCTTGTTTTCGGCCACAACTCTCTCTCTCTCTCCCCCCCCCCCCCCCCCCCTGTCTTTGATATCACCCGTATGGGATGGAAAAGGACGTTAAACCCCCAAACACCCACCCGCCCACCCTCTCTCTCTCTCTCTCTCTCTGAGACAAGGTTGGGTCACTTCCCTTGAACAAGTGAACGGGTCACCTCCCTTGTGTGTGTGTGTGTGTGTGTGTGTGTGTGTGTGTGTGTGTGTGTGTGTGTGTGTGTGTGTGTGTGTGTGTGTGTGTGTGTGTGCCAGTGTGTGTGTGCGTGCCAGTGTGTGTGTGTGTGTGTGTGTGTGTGTGTGTGTGTGTGTGTGTGTGTGTGTGCCAGTGTGTGTGTGCGTGCCAGTGTGTGTGTGTGTGTGTGTGTGTGTGTGTGTGTGTGTGTGTGTGTGTGTGTGTGTGTGTGTGTGTGTGTGTGTGTGAACCAAACAGATGGGAACTCTAAAAATCAGGTTTATCTATCAGTATTCTGTTGGGAGAGTCTCCCGAACTCAGAAGGGTTGAGAGACAGCGGAAAGCTTCTATACTTATAACACCGACCAGCTACATAACTGAAAAGGATACACGATGGGGGGAGGGGGGGGGTTGTTGGGGGTTTTAACGTCCCCGCCACAAGACTGACTGGAGACGGCCTTAATGGGCAGGTTATGGGGGGAAGGGACAGCTAATCTAACTGAGCAGAACGGTCCAGCTGAACACTATTCAATCCAGCCCTGTCGGCCACATTTGATGTATACTTGACTGTGATGGACAAGTTTCACAAACAGATCCAGTTCACACAGCCAGAGGAAACGGAGAACGTTTAGGAGAAAGCACAATAGTTTGGCGGCTCTTTCCTCGGGTCGGGATCGATCCTGGACAGCTTCGCACGAAAGGCGCACCGACCAACCCACTATACCACTCTGGCAGCCTCGATGTGGAGGAAATAAATATGGAAGGCTACAGGACACCAATAGCGTCCGGGGCTCGTAGTAACAACTACGCTAAATATAATACAACATTTTTGCCCCCTTTTAAATTTGTGTGTAGAGTAAAAAATGGCAGTCTGGGGCTTTTTAGAGGCTTTGTGAATAAGTTTCCAGGTACATGTAATAGTAAAATTAGGGAAACATGAGCCCGGCTTGCGGACTATTTGTATTCATGCGTGGCTGGCACAAGAGCCAGCAGACGACAGAGAAACTCACGATGAGCGAGTATGTGGTCGCTGCTAACATTGCCAAAATAAAAAAAAAAAAAAATTGGAATTTATTGAAATCTACTTTACACGTGACTGGCTGGCTGCCGGATTTTCGTGATTTGTGTGTGTGTGTGTGTGTGTGTGTGTGTGTGTGTGTGTGTGTGTGTGTGTGTGTGTGTGTGTGTGTGTGTGTGTGTGAATTGTATAGCATTTCTAGGATGTCATATGCAAAGTTATGTTTAAGAGGAATATATAGCGTTTTCTTTGAAATTTGCATCTGTGTCCTGTACGTAGCCGAAGGATCTGGCCAGAAAGGGTGGTGTGTAGGGGGAGGAGAGACCCCGCAGCCATCAGTGTCAGCACGGCAATGACCCGTTTGAATTCCGCCAATCGCTGTGCAGTTCGAAGTGGAACGCAAATCAGTCTGGCCGGAACTGAGACAGGGTAAGGGCGGACTATGTCAGCGAGAGCCGAAAGATTTCAGACTTCCTGGCACGGCCCATTCCCTTTCTTTACAGCCACGTTGTCCTTGTCGTCAGATTTATATTTATCAACATGCGCTGTATCGATCGTCAGCTCCCTGTCCCGTGGGCTTGCAGACAGACATTCGCCCAACTGTAAAAGCCCTCCGCTGCTCAAGCCCCTCGTGACGTTGCTGGGAAGCTTCCGGTGCTTGGAATGCCGGGATACGAGTGGCTGTCATCGCCGTGCGTCCCGAGGAACACTAACCTCTCGAAACGGCGAGGCCAGGTCTTTATGGCAGCACCAGTTTCAGCGGAATGACATCATTGCTGGCCATCTCAAAGAAATATTGATTGGGCCGCAGTTGCCCCGCTTGTGTCTAACGGCTTTTTAGCTTCATAAAAGTTTTTGTCATTCGGTTTTTTTTTTTAACGGAGGAAAACTGGAGTTGTGAGCAAAACATAAAAGCATAATTTGCACTCGATTAAGCCTCAGTTTGGGTCCTGACGCAGAAAGCTTCCAGATATTGAATGCGAAAAGATTTGTTATTTCGATTACTACGCGAAACCTGAAAGATACGACCGCTTTGATTATCATAATGTAGAGCCATGGAGTGTCAACTCTCATTTGACCTAAACAGCTGTTCACAAACTGATTTTAACACTTTCAGCCCTGCCACCGTATCGGGGAGCCGGGGTGGTCGAATGGTAGAGCGTTGGACTTCTAATGCTCGGGTCGTGAGTTCGATCCCGGCTGGGGCCAAATATTTGTGCTGGCTTTTTCATCGTTGCCCCGTCTTTGATATCACCCTATGTGGTGGAAAAGGACGTTAAACCCCCAAACACCCACCCACCCACCCCGCCACCGTATCACCTATGGTCTCGCAGACCCTAACAATAATATGCGTGCACTTGACCGACTCTCATACGCTCTGCACAGTGGAAGTTTCCCTATAGGATGGATCCAATACTTCTTGAGAAATAGGGTTTTGTATGCAAGAGCCCAGCTTTAGATCTAGCACACTTGAAAAACTCCCAGGTAGAGAGCGTTATCGCTATTGAGATTCCTTCAGGGCTGAAAGGGTTGATTGGTAACCCTGCAATTCTGGCGACGTATGGAGTTACATAAAAAGTGTGGAAAACTTGGAACTTACCAGACTGCAACTGGTTGAACCTTAGGCATTTTAAAGACGCGGCCTACTGTACAAATTAGCATGAAAGTACTCCCCCTGCGTCAGAGGCGGCGGGGAGCCGGGGTGGCCGAATGGTAGAACGTTGGATTTCTAATGCTCGGGTCATGAGTTCGTATCCCGGCTGGAGCCAAATATTTGCGCTGGCTTATTCATCGTTGCCCCGTCTTTGATATCACCCGTATGTGGTGGAAAAGGACGTTAAACCCCCAAACACCCACCCACACACCTACCCGCGTCAGAGGCGGCATGATCTAGCGGTCGAGCAAACAGGTATCCTGACAGAGTTATGTGCCCATGGCATCCCCTTCATCGTTAGTAGAAGCAAAATTCCCGAAAAGAGATTGTATACGATCTTTGGTAGAGGTGTCAAAGAATCCACTGGAACTCTTCCACAAAGTTAGGATCCGCGCTGGGTAATTTACTGGATTCAGACACGTTCCTCGGTTCCAAGGGCCGGAAGGGGGGTGGGGGGGGGGTGTTGTAATAGCTAAGTTACTACGACAGTGAAGTGCCGTATTGCGCAGGTTCCACTGCAAACGCCACTCGGCACATCGCAAGCGGCTCATGTTCACTGGAGCCAGAAAAATTATCTTTTCACAGGAACTGATCCGAGAACGCGCTCCCCAGGAAGAGAATGTTCATAATCATCTCGTGCTTTTTCAGTGTTTGCTGTTGTCGACGTAATTCTTATTTCTGGCGTCGTTGCTTTTGGGTGTTGGTGCGTGTTTTATGAGAGCATGATATAAATCTTGCCGTTACCATCACACCC
>JACVVK020000030.1:2332500-2437500 GCA_018292915.2 Batillaria attramentaria | reverse complement strand
TGTCCCATAGAACGTACGCTACTTACGTCATTTCACGCTGCTGGTTTGTCCTATACAGAGCAACCAAGCTAGGCTATTTCACACTGTCTGTCTAGCCCATAGAAAATACGCTACTTACATCATTTAACACTGTCTGTTTGTCCCATAGAGCACTCACGCCACGCCATTTCACCCTCCCTGTGTGTCCAGTATAACGCACACGCTAGGTCATGAAATTTTTCTGTCTGTCAAACTGAGCACACACGCTAGGTCATTAACTTGACTTGACTTGACTTGGTAATGGAAACAAATGGAGGAATAAGTTGCAGTTTAGGTACAGCTCAGCTCTCTAGCACACCATGTCATTTTCCCGTGGGAGGACGCCTTGTGCAAAGACTGATAGATCTCTGACAAGGAAATGTATCATTATTTTGTCGACCTGTCTCTGGGCTCTGGGCAACGCGACATCCCTTTTCCCAGCTGATTTATGGTTGGAACCGAAAAGCCATAATGATGCTGTTTGTTTGTTCTTCAAGTTCAGAAACCCAGAAACGCAGACTGTTATTTTGAATACGTAATACGTAAATATTTCTATTGCTGTGGAAATTCAGATATGTAAACATATTTGCTACAACTGAAGGGGAGTGTTTTTGTTTTCAGATTTTCCTTATTTCAGTTCGACTGGGGTCAAATATTTGTACTGGTCTTTTTATCGTTGCCCCGTCTTTGATATCACCCACACGTGGTGGAAAAGGACGTTAAACTCCCAAACACCCACCCATTCTTATTTCGTTTACTGTGCGTGTAATGTCACTACAGATTCACTGGAAAAACTTTCGGCGGAATGATAAGGTAGTTGATACACGTACACCAAACTGTGATCTCAAACGGACTAGATAGTGCACGGAGGTGTGCCCCATCGATTGGTTTCCAGCGACGAATTTGATGTTGGGGTTGATACTCTTTCGAGAAGTGCGCAACCCTACGATGAAAACTCTACATGATGTCACATGTTGGGAAAAGCTTCCTCTACTGATCCGCGGAGCTTCCACGTAAAAGGTCAACGGGTTGTCGACAATTCCCTTGGCCTTTAGACCAGCCATGAGCTGGGCAGATTTTTTTTTCCTTGTCGGGGATGCATATTGAATGCAGGACATGAACCACTTCAATTACGAGTGGAATGTCTTTTTGAGTTTAACCTTTAAGGACAAGTGTCTCATTGATCTTTGGTAGCAGAGTATCAGGTTAGGACAGGCTGTCCTAGCAAAGTGGGAGTATCGGGGCATGTTGACCTTAGGGGGGCAAGTGCTTTGCACGTGCGACTCTGTATTCCTAATTATAAACTATTGATACCGATAATTATTAAAAACACAAAATGAATTAACAGCAGTTAAAGTCGCAAAAAAAAACCGATGTTAAAATGGGGGAAGGGAGGTGTTTGGAAACAAGTTCGGTTGAAACCAAATGTATCGCAATTTTCGGATCTAAGGCCGAAGAAAAATATAACGAAAATCTCCTCTGAGGAAAACGCGCTAGAAAAGTACAGACCAATTTCAGAGACAATATAGACCAGACACCGCCAGTATTCCATCATTCACCCTCACGCCTTTGTCTCTGCGATTCTCCCCGCCTGGGCGACTTCGCCGACAAATCAGCTGTCCTCGGTAGTTTCCGGCTCATTCCGTCACTGCCCGGCCCTGGCCGTTCATGTCCGTTTTCCTTCACAAACAATGCACGTCCACTTGGACGATTAGGGGGAAGTGGTCGATGTGGCAATTTGACGGGACAGACGATAATCCCGCGCTGTTTCTTCCCCCTCACGCGCTTCCTGAGGGATGTTTTGCTTTGTCGCTTCTCTCCCTTGTCGCTTGTCTCCCCTCCCACTTGCTTCTGACCCTGGGAGATGCGGCTGGTAGATTAGATTGTGAAGCTCTCTATTGCTGGGAGATCTGTTGGAACCTGTATATCGAGAAATCGATATGAGGAGAAAGGTTTTAGCCCAAGGACACACTGATCTCAGATGGACACGGAACTAGTAAGGTTCTTAATTACAATAATCGAGCAAAGACACCCACTCCCACCCCCTTCTTATCCCCCCCCCCAAAAAAAAAAAAAAAAAAACAACCCAAAAAACCCACCAAAACAAAACAACAACAACAAAAAACCACCAAAAAACCAACCAAACAAACAAAAACCAAACAAAAAAAAGCCAAACAACAACAACAAAACAAACAAAAACCAACCCAAAACTAAAAATACAACAACAAACAAACAAAAAACCTAAAACAAAAAACAAAAAACCCCAACAAAACAAAAACAAAAACAAAAACAAAAAAAACAAAAAAAGTAACACCCTCCCCCCCCCAAACAAACACAAACAAACAAACAACAACAAAACAACCACCCAAATCTACGCTGGTCATTGCATATCGAGCATTTGAATAAGAAAATAACAGGGCATGCATTGTCGGTGGCAGTGCATAAAGCAACTTTTCGGCATCAGCAGTGTTTCACTGCAGGAACTGATTTGATTAGGAATGCAAATGCAAGTATCAGTAACACTCAGACATCACGACTGATGCAAGGCCGCTTCTTGAAACGAATAATAATTAATCTGCATGGGCAACATATCTTGCCCGACGCACACCGGCAGTGTGAAACTTTCCACGTGGTCGACGATCCCTGTATTCTCCTTCTCTACCCCTCTTCCCTGCTCCTTCCATCCCCTGCTCCTTCCATCCCTCTCCCCCCTCAACCCCCCCCCCCCCCCCGCCACCCCCCCCCCCCCCCCCCCGCCCCCGTTCCTCCCGCCTCCACCTATCACCACATACACACCCGCTTCAACCGCCCCTCCCAGACAAGAACCTGAACAATCAGATAAGTCTGCTCCATTACAAGCCTATTGTCTCTGTGTGCAGAACCACAGAGGGCATTCTAAAGTAGTTTCACTTTCTTAGCATTTTTTTTTCTTCTTCTTCTTTTCCTGCAATTGACCCGCTTCTCCAGAATTAAACCTGAAGTGAAGTCGATGTAAACGTGTCTAACTAAGCACGTTGCGAAATGTCACGGCACGCATTGAGGATTAATCAAGTCGATTATTCTTTTGCATGAATGTTTATAACACAGCGAATGTATTTCGTGCTGCTTGGAAAACAACATAAAAACCACGAAACCTACTTTCACAGGCAGTTGATTCAGGTACTTCTTACAGGAAGGTGAAAATTTCAACAAAAGACATTGAAATCGATTTTTTTTTAAAAAGGGCACAAAAGCAAGGGTCCAATAAATACCAACAGAAGAAGGAAAGTGGGACAGCAACACGGAAGAAGTTCCTGTGTGTTCGCAAAGGGCACGGAAAAAGGCACCAAATGAAAAGAAGAAACCAGGAATGGTTGGTCCATTTTCCTCTGACATTTAATTCTGAATTTATCTGAATACGTGCACTCATGCTTGTGTAGGAGGGAGCTACGATCCTCTGTATCTGGTACTGTGTTGACACGTAGGTAAACACAATGGACCTGACGGAAACAGTTGGGAGATCAGCCGACAAAACAGTAGGTGTTGCCGGAAACTTTAGAACAAAAGTCCACCATTAGGCCGTCGTAGGTGAATGGGTCAAGGTCGCTATGGTAAGTAAACACGTGAAGGTGCAGTTTGTATGGGAGCGTTTATGATTCTATATCTAGAGCCTGATGATGAGGGTGGGTTGGGTGTGGTGGGTGGGTGAGTGTTTAACGTCCTTTTCCACCACATAGGCCTGATGATGATGATGATGATGATGATGATGAACACTCAAATAAAATCTCACAATACATCTACGTTAAAACATGCGATGTCTTTTATGGCAATGCAATATTATCAACTGTGTCTTTCGAAGACGGACGTTATCCACCAGATATTCTGTTATTATATTTTTTTCTTCTATACATACCACTTTGACATAGATCGAGAACGTGCATGCTTACGGTGTGCGTGCGTGCGTGCGTGTGTGTGTGTGTGTGTGTGTGTGTGTGTGTGTGTGTGTGTGTGTGTGTGTGTGTGTGTGTGTGTGTGCTGAGGGTAGGAGGCTTAAAGGTGGGGACAAGTGGACAGACTTTGAAAGAATACGGCCGCAAAGGGAATATCCATACTACAGGTCATAACAAAATAGGACACACTAGCAGATATACAATCTGTATATATATGTAAGAACAATAACGCTGTTGACAGGCAAGTTAGAATGCATAAGAAATGGGTAATTGGAGTGGGTGGGAAGCTTCCGGTCACGAAGGAGATGCTGGGTGTATGATGGACAGGAAGTGACGTCTCCAAAATGGCGGCTCAGTCAGCACATTGACAGCCGGTCATCTCGGGGAGACCCAGTGCGTGGCTGACCTCACCCTTTCATACACGATGCGCGTGCTATGCTTTTCACTGACGTCACACTCCGCAAAGCAGACATCACAATAACGCCATCGATCTGACTTGATAATCGTCCCACACTTCTGACCGCCTCCTCTCATGTTGCCTGCGAGAAATCTTTCCATTACTGCCGTAGAAGCATCACTCAGATTGTTGGTGTTTTTTTGTTTTTTTTTTCGATGAGCCTATTCGCCCTCCCACACGCAACACGCGAACCCCGTCACAAAATTAATATCTTTAAAGTCGCATTCAGCGTTGTAAATGCCTTTTTCATAAAACCCTGTTGATCAACTTGGTATCCATCAAAGTGGTGACGTGTCTGCACTGTAAGTGAACTGGCGCCTGAAAGGAAGCAGACATCCACACGGCATGTATGTCGGGATGATCTGAATTCAACAGCGTATCGAGACAAATTAATTATTTGGAATTTAGCGAGTTTGACTCGAGATTTGACCAAACACCGTGCTAAACTCGCTTTTTTTCTTTTCTTTTTTTTACAGCGTGTTATTTTCTTTTTCTTTTTTCTTTTCTTTTTATAATTTTCTTTTTTGGCATATATTACAAGTATACATACAGACATTACACAAACACACATAGACAAACACATACATACATAATACCTATACTGAATACTTACACATAAACATACATGGCTTACAAATAGATTCTACACAAGTATCACCGGCAGTACGTGAACAATGTAATGGCACAGCGTAAGTGGAAACTCGTTTTTCTAAATAACAAATAATCTACAAGAGGCAGAGGGACGTCGGCTGTGTCTTTGGTGGAACAAGGTTCCCGCTGTATGTTTTCCACAAAGGCTTACACCCTTTAACAGCCCGCTGGGGGCACTCTGAAAGCACCTTTCATACGCTCAGCAGTGATAAGTGCTGTCATGTCCTTTCTATCGAGCCTGGTTTAATCATCGACTTTGCTTCTTCTTACGTCAATGTTATGCTGTGACAGCTATTTTCGCCTGATTTTCGGACAAGCAAATATCTGTTGTTGTCGATGAATGGTGGTGTCTATAAATGGAACAGTCCATCAAATGATGTATGTTTTCATCCGGTATCCAACCGACGTGTCCGCAACCGGCCATCTTACTCCAGAGTAAACAAATTATCGGCCTTCGTGAACAGCGCACTGTAGTAAGCGCACTCTGGTAAACCAAGTTCCAGTTCTGCCATGTTCTCATCTCAGATGACTCACGCAACGAAAACAGCGTGATGGACAAGATAAAGGCGAGGGCGCCCACCATTTCTGGTTGACAATTCGGAAGACGATTCTCTGGGATGATGATACACGATGACTTCTATAGAACGAGGATTTTTTTTTAGGCGTATGCACGTATTTGGCCACAACGATTGATTTATTTTAATGTTTCGTGCAAGGATCCGATTGTGCAAATATTCATGATAGCCGGGCTAGAGTTAGAGAATTGATCCAATAGTTGGGGTTTCTGGCCAGTAATTGGAGAGTCTGGCCAATTCACATGTCATTGCGATCTGTAACATGCAAACTGCTTGTCGCTGCCACGGAAACCTAGGTTATCCTCTTCTATATCACTCCTTTCCCGCCCTTCCACTCGCCCCTCCCCCCCCCCCCCCCCTGCCCCTCCCTATTTTCCCACCTGACCCTCTTTTTACACACCAACCCACCAGCACCGGAACGGCTGTAAGAGAAGCATATATCACTAATGCACACACACACACACACACACACACACACACACACACACACACACACACACACACACAGCTTAACGTTTCCAATCTCTGGCGTTGATATTCGTGGGTTCACTGAACTCGCAGACAAATGCTAACATAATGTCCCGTGCAAGTGCGATGACTGTGGTACCTTTGCGGTGGTGGCGACCGGGGTAAACACACACACACACACACACACACACACACACACACACACACACACACACACACACACACACACACACACGTACGTTTGAGATGTTCGACAGACTTTTCACCTATTTGAAGAACGAAGAAGATGATTGTGAAGAAACATAAGCTTTAAAATGTAACCTAGAACACTGAAGTGTTTCCACGGCAAGGAAAGACGCACACTATATTAAGAATAATCACCACAACGGCTTACTTCTTGGCTTCTTTCGCAAGACTAAATTTCTGTCGATTTTAAGACACGCCAAAGGTCACAATAACAACCTGCAGATTGAGAAAGAGACAGGGAGAAATCCATACATGAACACAAACGTCAACAATAACCTTTGAAAACACGTGAGATGCTATTTTAGTCCCATCAACATAATTATGAAGAAGTTGCCGACATATTCAAAGACAGTGTGGTGCTATTCAAAGCATAAACACACAATCGCTGAGAGAACGTGAGAAATGTAAAATGTTATTGAAACTTAATCGCTATTTGAGCGAAACTCTGGCATATTTACTAAAAACATTTGGTAGTCATAGCGACAGGAAGAGATTAAATAGAGGACAAAACAAACAGAATGCCAAGGACAAAAGGAGAAAATGTTTGAATCAGCGTGTGTCCTAAAAAGGACTAAAGAAATCCCCGCAATAAAACGATCAGTTTCGTGTCGACACGAACACTCCCCTTCTCTCACCTCCCTCACACGGACCAGCTGCCACCCACTCTCGGCAGAACTCTCCTGCCGAGAAGACCAGAATGAGTGAGTTGACAGAGGAGGGCGCCACCTATTGTGTGGGAGACGGTGTCATCACGGACTGCCAGGCAGCTGTCCTCCCGGTCTCCATTCAAACGCCTTCTCCGGTCATGCTAGCGCTGCTTAGCAAGTCTTGCACTTCGGTTGGTATGGATTGGTTGGCACTGTAAGGGTTTGAGGGGAATGCGTCCTTCAGTTCTCTGTCCATACAATTTTGAAGTAATCTACTCTTTGGAATGCATCTATAATCTTTTAAAAACAGATTTGTCATTGCAATTGTTGTCAAAGCGCATGTAATCGTTTGCGGATCCGGACTGCAATGAAAATCACAAAGTTCTGTCCGTCCATAGAGTACTTTCGCTCCCTCAGTTCAAGTCTTCTCGAAGATCCGGTAGCGCATCTACAGAGCTCCACAGCTTTCTGGCAAAATAATGGAATCATTTGACAGAACGGATCAACACGAAAAATCACAAATTACAAAATTCTACAAAATGGCTTACTTTCGCTCCCTTGGTTCACTCTGATCAAAAGGTGAAAGAGAAAGAAAAACAAACACAGAAAATGAAATTTTGCTTGGTATTGTCCTGCAAGCTTGCCTCTTCAAATTTCCAGCAGCAAAAATCGAAAGGAAGCTTTCTACAGCTATCTGGTCTTAGTATCCGGCAGGCAGGAGATTCCAATCCTCTTACCATCAGCCCACTTCACATCACGTCAGACAGCCCCTACTCTGGCCGTAAGTTCATTAGCCAGCCATCCTTGTCCTCCAGGCTAGTACAAGGGCTGGAGCTGGATTATCGAATACCGCCCCACAGTCGATAGGATTAAGCTTGTTGATTGGCTGTCGGCATCTTTGTGTGGGCAGCCTTCACTTGCCATGCCTTTCAGCTACAGACAAGCGTGTGCAGTTGCTGATCCTGTCTGCACAGTTCTGACACTGGAACTTTTTTCTTTGGAGAAACACAAGCCATGAAGAAGTTTACAAGCGAGAACACCCTTGGAACAGACAGATGAATATTACGTGATTACTCGTTATACTAACACTTCATGCTGTCCATACTCGACTGATATCATTTTGATTTTAAGATCCAAAAGGACTGGTGTCGCGCACGGGACATGTAGTAAGTGTGGCAACTCAAAGCCCAACTAAACAAGGATTTAGTGAAATAAACGGTGGTATAAACAGTCCACGTTCTGTCGCGAGGCCGTTCTCTCTTGTTCAGGTCCCACCACCGAAGAAGACTCCCTCGATACCAAAGAGCCCGGATGGAATAACATAAATTATGATGATATTACTTGAAATCCCCGGATGGGATGAGACTGCCTGGATGGGATGCTATGTTTCTACTAAAAAAGTGATTGAAGCAAGGAGCACTTTGCAACAACAACAACCACAACAACAACAACAACAACAAATGAAAAAAAATAATGGCACACTTTTGCCACAGAAACGTTCAGACCTACTAGAATTTGATTCTCTGTAATAATAATAATAATAATAAAGAACTTCAAACTGAAGCTCAGTGCGAAACTCTAAATAAGCCACTCTCCTTTTCAGCCCTTCCCTCTCTGTAAACACATTTTCTGGATCGCCAAGACGTTGCACTAGGCTTGGCATCATACGTCTTTTGGTACAGCCTCAGTTGTCAGCATAAAGTGTCTGATCCTCGTAGACTATTTAGGTAGAATCGGATAATACGAGCAGTCAGTTGACACGCAGACACAAGTCTGGATAAGATCGTGGGGGTGATAAGTAGGTCAGTCTCTTGGCATCAGAGAGGGGGGTCTGAAACAGACCACTGTAGGTCACTGTAAGAACCACGGGGAACCTAGGAAAGTCTTGTAGACTATGATGCTTGAGAGAGATGTACGGACAAGAATTGTCTCTAGACCATGTAAAAGGATTTTGCAAGCACACACGGATGCTGAAATGCTCAACATGGCGTAACGCCACATTGTCACTTCCTGCAGGTTTCCCGGCTGAACTGCAGTTTCATAATGCGCAAGTAGATCGAGTGATGTTTGTCAACGATGGAAATATCCCAAGCCAGCTGTTTAGAGAAAGACTGGGCATGGTTAGAATATCAAAGGCAATTGACCAAAGTCAAAAGGAACAAGCAAATATGAACAAACACCAAACAAAGAAACAAACACATACTAGACAGCAACCGACCAACCTATCAAAGAACAATGTAGGAAATAAATGTTTGGTTACTTTACTTCATTATATCAGTGACTTCATTTCAAACTTCAACGCTTTAAAGATGCCAGTAATGTTTTTGTTTGTTTGTTGGTTTGTTTGTCTTTTTTAGGTGTGTGAGTACAGAAGACTTTCATTTGTGTGTGTGTGTGAGAGAGTATGTTTTATTTATGAGTGTGCGAGTGTTTCAGATATAATTATGTTTGCGAGTGGTTTTATATCTTCTGAGCGTGAGTGCTTATGACTTATACAGATTGTGTGTGTGTGTGTGTGTGTGTGTGTGTGTGTGTGTGTGTGTGTGTGTGTGTGTGTGTGTGTGTGTGTGTGTGTGTGTGGAATAAGATTTACTTGTGTGCGTGACTGAGGCTTCTGTTAGTGCAAGTTTTATTTGTTATCATAATGTCTTCTTATCATTTCTTATGGTGGCCTATAATTTCCCTTCTGGGATTAATAAAGTAATTTGAATTTGAATTTGAATGTTTCCTCCAGCATGTCCGTGATTTTACTTGTAACCTGTAAGTGGTTTCATCGCACACAGCCAGATCATTTCAACCAGGTTTATCTGTGACCAGTCACAAACTGCACTGAAACACAACCGAACAATGTAAACGGTACCGCGGTACAAAGGAAAGATCGGTCTCACTCTCAGCCTATCAAAGCTCTCCATTTCATTTACTGCGGGAAGGATTGACGTAGCAGACTGAAGCCTGTTGGTGGCAGCTGTCCTTCTGTCGACCTCAGCACAGTCCCAGGCCGGGTCTGGACTGGCAACTGTAAAAACAGGAATTGTAAGACTTCTCTTGGGTCGATACAATTACAAGGTCCCAGTACAAGTGCGGCAGAACTTTCTTCAAAGACCGAGCTCTCCTGGGTGTATCGTTGGCTGTTTTTCTCTCACTGTTTTTGTACACACGGTTGAATCAATAACCCACCACCATCACCACCACCACCACCGCCACCACCACCACCACCACCACGCCACTACCACCACCATCACCCAGTCTTGGCGACCAGCATTTTTTTCTCCGTCCATATTCCATTATTCTTAACGGTTTTATTTACCCAACACTTCCCTTTGCCAAATGCTATGTGATTAAAATGAATTATTCGTGAAGAGACATCAGACTTGAATGAGCCGGGATGAGCAGAGGCTGAAAAAAAGGGGGGGGGGGAGGGGGAGTGTAGGATTGAAAACCTGCACGGGCCTGTCAGCTTGTTGACATTTCTCATTTCGTGAACAGCCCGCGTGCAGCTTACGTCATCGTCCACGTCACGGAGGCGTGCTCGATTGAAATGGTGCTGATACGGCCCGTGCGTTCTTTGAGGTCGTTCTGAAACTTGCACGCGCTGTCCTTCAAGGTTGAATGGGCATAAACTGATTCCCTTCAAACACCAATGTTGCTTCGCCCACTTCCGATGACGCAAGGCAAAAACACTCAGACAAACATTACCGCGTAGTTACTGTACAGGTAGCAGGCTAGCTAAAACATGTGGTGAGACGATCTTGATGTAACGTTTGCGCACAGTCTTGTGCATATGACGTCATGCAACTGGCCAGTTCTTGCTTCCTGTGCTAATGGACAATTCCTCGTGTCTCAATATTTCACCGATATGACGGTGACGACCTGCGGCATAGACTAGCGACGATATTACGATGCAGTGATTAGGTGCAGTAACTAAGTGCTTGGTTGCATGGTTGGTTGGCAACGAGGATGAATGCCAGTCGGAATTCGAACTCAAGACCCAAACATGGACAGTCGAACGCTCTACCAGTAACCAGATGTGGTATGATATTAATAACCGGCCCCCGTAGTGTAGTGGTTAGCACTTCGGACCATGGACAGGGAGACTCGGGCTCAAGTCCCAGCCCGCGAGGCAAGCGGGATTTTTCCTATCTAGGTCGGCTCCTGCCCAGAGCGGGTGTGCTATGGGCCCAGTAGGGAGGCTGTTGCCATACAGCCGATACTCACCCGCTTCACGGGTGCGACTTTGAGCGTGCTTCCCTCAATATGACACATCTCATGATTATAATAATAATGAGTATTGTATAGGCGCTTTACCAAATTTCGTGAATCGGCTCAAAGCGCCGCGAACTGAACCCAACACGCACGTTCACGTGAATCACACGCATTCTCTCACACACTGGACACATTATAATCACGTGGTACGAAGGGATGATGTGGATGCTTACACGGCCGGCACCGCACCGTAGTTCCCGGGCCTGGTGAAAATGTCAGGATATTTATGAAAGGAAGCGTGGTGTGCGGTCCTGTCACGCAGTTTCAATGCACATGGACCACCACAGCAGCATCATACCATCCTCATCCTCCTCTTTATCATTATCATCATGCATAAATAAATATTCCAAGCTTCCGAGCCCTCCGTAGATTCCACCTATGACCTGACAGGAATAGCACTGGAGCAGGCTAAAAGATGGGGCGGCAAAAAAAAACCCCAATGATATTAATAACTAAATCTGTTAATATATGGCATACAGAGGAAAGGAAAAGCAGCTGCTGCACCTATCACCCATCAGCAATGCGCGTACATGAAAATCAAGTGCAAAGAGCGTACTTAAGTTTTGCGTACGCCTTCTACGGCGCGCCGGGGCTCATTACAGTCGTGTTCAGCAGAGCCAGAGTAAAAAGGCGATGACGATCACGCAACATCAATTTCTTTCGAGAAGCCAAACAATGTGTCAGTTCACGGCCCTCAGAGAACCTGGGATGGATAGCGCCAGTTCTTCTTACACTCAATTCGGTGAATTTTTCCATCGGTGAGTTTGCTCAGGGCAAAGCTTGGCAAATGTCAAGTTACATGTTTTAGGGGAGAGAGAGAGAGAGAGAGAGAGAGAGTTGCTTTTGGCCCTTGAAAGTGTTAGGTTTCTTAATCTGGATTGGCCAAATGAGGTATTTACACGTGACTATTTAATTCACACACACACACACACACACACACACACACACACACACACACACACACACACACACACACACACACACACACACACACGTAGAGATTAAGACGCAGCATTTCACCGTGCAAAAAATCCAATTTCTCAGTTTCTCTAAGCCTTGTCACATGCACGTGTCACTCTAAATGAAACAATAATTTGCTGTTTAAGCCAAGCATATTATCCATGCTGATCAGTCTTGAAAAAAAGGCATCTAAAATTTGGTTCGACGGACGTCACCAGTCCCCCTTTCCTGTGCCAGGTCAGACAAGCAGTGGGCGGCCCACAGAACAAATCGACCAATAGAAAGGGCGAGTTACACGACCGCGGTAAACTCCGCCACATCAAAGAGCGAAATCGAACAGCCGCAATTGTGCCGATGAAGCCTAACTGAATTTAACTTGTGTTAGTCACCGCCATAGGATGCAGCCAGACCAGATTATGTTGAGGACTAGCACTGCCGTTTAAAAGATCGCGCGGGCGCAGTGGTTGGACGGCTGGTTAAGTTTGTCAAAGACCGAGACATCTGAGGTAATCAGACTAAACTAGCATCCTCGGGCAAACGCAAATAACAACAACAACAGCTACAAAAATGAATAAAGAAATGCCTACCTGTCGGCAATCATGATTTAGGAACCTTAGCTCGAACCACTGGCATTTTCTTTGCCTAAATGACTCATCTGTCTATATTTTGCGGTAGGACCAAATCAGCGTGGGAGTAAGTGATGCGTAATGAATCTTATTGAGGAAAAAGTCCGCCGAGTGGTGTCTACCTCCAAGACGACTTTGTCAGGCAAATCTCACGAGACATGTGTCACGGAAGGAAGGGGGAAATCCACGCCAGACGCATAAATTTGTCAGTGGTTGTACATGGCCAGGCGAGAGAGAGAGAGAGAGAGAGAGAGAGAGAGAGAGAGAGAGAGAGAGAATGAATGAATGAATGAATGAATGAATGAATTCTCTTTATTTTGCAAGGATGAAAGTATTAAGCGCATGTGCTTGTCTTCCAACTTGTAAATTGCTAAAGAGAGAGAGAGAGGGTGGGTGGGTGTTTGGGGGTTTAACGTCCTTTTCCACCACATACGGGTTATATCAAAGACGGGGCAACGATGAAAAAGCCAGCACAAATATTTGGCCCCAGCCGGGATACGAACTCACGACCCGAGCATCAGAAAAAAGAGAGAGAGAGACAGACAGACAGACAGACAGACAGACAGACAGACAGACAGGCAGACAGACAGACAGACAGGCAGACAGACAGACAGACAGACAGGCAGACAGACAGACAGACAGGCAGACAGACAGCTACAGAGAGAGGACAAATGACCAATAGGAAATTTACTCTCAAGGAGCATCATGGATCCTTCAAATTTCGTCCAGGATTCAATCCTTTATTCCTGGGGTGTGAACGAAATGAGCAAACTTTTACCGAGCCATCTGGTTTGGAAGACGAAATGTCTGGGCTGCAGAAAGGGGTAACCGGTGATTCTTTGTGCAAACAATGCAACGTGACACCACACACTCTCATTTTTTGGTGCTAAATTTCTCTGATTCAGTTTTCATTTCTGGAGCGTGGGTGGGTGCGTGGGTGGGTGGGAGTTTAACGTCCCCGGCGGCTGATAGGCTCCACCGCGTATGAGGGATATCAAAGACGGGGCAACGAGAAAAAGGCCACCACAAATATTTGGCCCCAGCCGGGATTCGAACTCACGATCCGAGCATTGAAAGTCCAACGCTCTACCATTCGGCTTTTCATTTCTGGAAATGCAAGCAACTAAGCAACTAAAATGTCGGTCAACTGATTAGTTGAAAAGAATTACGAATCGCACAAACCATCACGAAATCTAATTAGTCTGCTGGTTGAAGCTGATTGGTGCTTTCACCATTGTTATATATTTCGCTGGCACCTGTTGCTGCATCACAGCCCATGCTCGTGTCTTTGTGTCACCACAGGATCAGTTCCAAAGATACAGAGAAGGTGATATATCCTCTCAGGTGTCAGGCTATTTTGGAGCAGCGTTAATATCGAATTCAGGGTTTCCTTTTTGGTCAGTGCACACTTCTTTGTACCTAGAATTTCTCGAAGGATGTTGTGCCTATAGTTTGCCCAGGCGGGCAGTATGTATGTATGTATGTATGTATGTATGTATGTATGTATGTATGTATGTATGTATGTATGTATGTATGTATGTATGACAGAAACTACTGCAAAAGGGCAAAAACCAACGATGAGGTTTATCAAATGTGCCATTGTCCACAAAACTACTGGATGTCCAAGGCAGATTATTTGCAACGGGGAAGGCGTTAATACAATTGCTAACTACAATATTCATGTTAAGCTTGTGTGATTTTTATGCTAACAGATCGTCTTGAGCTGTCCTCGTGTGAGCCACCAGAAGCGTATTCCCTGACGCGGTGAAAACACTGAGCGGAGAGTGTCGTACCAATAGTCGTAGAATCTGAATGTTCGACCGCTCGCGCAAAGCTTAGACAACCTTGTATCGCATTAAGAGCTGTACTAATCATCCGAATAGAGATTTCGAGCGTACAGGCGCAATCAGAAGCACAACTGTTCCAAAATATAATTTGGCTTTGTAAACATGAAAATCACGCAACCAATCAGTCAATCAGTCAATCAATCCATCGATCCATCCATCCATCAATCAATCAACATCAACGACCTTGATAATGACGATGACGCTGCTAATGATGATGATCATGATGACGACGTACGATGATGATGAAGTCAATATGGAGGATGACGATGATCAAACAAGAACAAAGAAACAACTCGTAACTCAAACATACCATTTGATGAACATATGTACGAGACTGCCAATGCTCCCCCCCCCCCCTCTCTCTCTCTCTCTCCCTCTCCATAACTGGTAGAAGTTGGTTATGATACATGATGTATTCACTATGACACTTCGTTTATCTGTGTATGTGTACATGTGCATAGCCACAATCTTCTTATAATATCGGATATTCTTCTGTCTGAGACCTAATATGTATATGTACAAATACCAAAAACAGAATAATAATAATAATCTGTGGGCGTTAATATACTCTGGATAACCGAAAACGCACTGGGAAGACAAACAAGAAAAGAAAGAAAAACAAAAGAGGTAACGCCGCGTCGGGTGTAAATTCGGTTTTGACAAGCTGAGGAAGCGGAGCAAAGGTACCCTTCAAGCGGCAAGCAGATTACAACGCTCCACGCGCGTGTTTATCATTCTGGTGAAATATTTTGACTGTTGTGCGCGTTCCCCGGCGAGTCATGAGCACAAACCGTGATAACACCCAACCCTCCCGAATCACTCCAACAGATCGTCTACAGCGGCTGATAGGCTCACAGCTATGGATGAGTTTGTCTCAGGAATTCCAAACGGGGGTGGCGAAGGGAAAATAGCTAGGGATGCCAAGGCTGACTCGTTACCGGTACAGGTGGAAATTCTGCCTGGATAAAGTTCACCTTCTGGATTGATATGGATTGAGGTGCGAGAGGGAGGGGGATTGTTTGCTTGTGACGAAAGAGTACTGGGTTCGAATCTGTCGAGTGGGTGGTTTGTTTTTATTTGTGCGTTTATTGGGAAGCCGGGATAGCCGAATGGTAGAGCGTTGGACTCTCAATGCTCGGGTCGTCAGTTCGATTCCCGGCTGAGGCCAAATATTTGTCAGTGCTGGCCTTTTTCTCGCGGTCTCGTCTTTGATATCACCTATACGTGGTGGAAAAGGACGTTAAACTTCCAAACATCCTCCCACCCGTGTAATTATTATTTGCCACGGTTTGTGTATCTTTGTGTTTGTGTGTCTCGGCGTTTTCCTTTAATATCCTCTTTAAAAATGTCCAACTTTTCATTAAAATTTTAGATAGTTTAGCGTTCTGCTTAAAACCGACAGAACCCGCGAACAGGTTTTCAACACTACGTGTATTCCCAAACCTAATGTCGTTTGGTAACCGTTACTGACAAAGCGCTATGGGTGTCATAATCACTCAGGTTTTCTTTCCATTTGGCGGGAGAAACACAACTGTATGTAAATGAGCCAAACTATGAGTACCCAGACCGGATGGCGCAACGGCGCATGCGCAGTCAGTGAAACGGATTTCTTGATGAAAATGACTGGAATCCTTGAGTTTGTTTTCTCAGACCGACTGACACGAACTCCTGATTTAAGGAGCTTTCCTTGGCATTTTGATTGGAGCAGAAACCATATGTCTGGCTAATTTTCAGCAACTTCTAACTCAGCTCTGGTTCCCGGATGGAAGTTAGGGAAACTGAGGTGCTGTAGTTTTGAAGGAAATGGCCGCTTTCGGCCTAAAATTATGACGAGGTGATTAATAAATCTTGTTTGTGGAGAATATGTAGAATATAAGATCAACCCAAAACGCTGAAAGAAAACGATTTCGGGAAAAGGAAGCGTGTCACATAAATAAAACAAAATACACTCCAAGAAGAACTCTGAAATTCGCACTTTTGAATGGTAATACAGTAAGTTCTGCGACCCGCTCTCAAGAAAGTAGCCAATCTACATGTGCAAAATTAACTGTGCAATTCAATATAAACAATTCCAAATCTCTGTCTGCACTGAGGGGGAACCGGGATAGCCGAATGGTAGAGCGTTGGACTCTCAGTGCTCGGGTCGTGAGTTCGAAACCCGGCTGGGGCCAAATATTTGTGCTGGCTTTTTACTCGTTGCCTCGTCTTTGATATCACCCTTACATGGTGGAAAAGGACGTTATATTACTATACACCCACCCACCCACCCTGTCTGCACTGAGATTTTGCGCGAAATAGTCTGTGTGGCTTGCGCGGCGTAAAGCCCTAACTAACTAACTAACTAACTAACTAACTAACTAACTGCACTGAGTCTGTCTGTGGCAAACTATGACTCAGGCGTGGCAAGCAGTAAGGAGACGCTAATTGGATTTTCAGTTTTCATTTCGACCTTTGATGTGATGTGTCGTATTGCTCATTGGAATTTGGAATAAGAGTAATAGGCGATGACAGTCGGTGACCGAATTGGTTCAACCGTGCCATTGTGGGAATGGGTGCACGTCGCAGCAACTGACTCAGTCTGACAACAAGAGCGTAACTAGTGACGCGGTCGAACAGGAACACTTTAATGACGTCACTTTTGTTGAAACCAAGTCTCCGTATTCTGAAGTGAAAAACATATACATTAAAATATTATACGCAGCGTCTGCATCTGCTTATGGCACCATGGTCAGGAGAGAGGGTGGGTGGGTGTTTGGGAGTTTAACGTTCTTTTCCACCAAATAAGGGTGATATCAAAGACGGGGCAACGAGAAAAAAAGGCCAGCACAAATATTTGGCCCCAGCCGGCTGGATTCGAACTCACGACCCGAGCATTGAGAGTCCAACGCTCTACCATTCGGCCACCCCGGCTCCCCGGTCAAGAGAGAGAGCGAGAGAGAGAGAGAGAGAGAGAGAGAGAGAGAGAGAAAGAGAGAGAGAGAGAGTTGGACTGAATTGAATTGAACTGATTTTATTTTATTCGGTAGGCCATTGGGCCCATGCAAAGGTTGGTGGGCATGCATATACCTGCACACGGCAAGATTCACATATATAATTACAGTGGCATATGCACACGTCCACCAGTACTGCAATAAACAACAGACATAATTAAGTGAGAATACTACGGATCTCTACGTTTAAACGCCTTATACAAATAAGTCGCTAAACGTTGCATGACCTTGTCACTGATTCGTACATGATATCAACAGAGAGAGAGAGAGAGAGAGAGAGAGAGAGAGAGAGAGAGAGAGAGAGAGAGCACCAAAAACACGCACTGAGGAATGTGCATCCGAACCGACCAGAGCGTTTGGGCGTGCCAATTAAGGATCACCCCTGCGTGACCTTAACCCTAGCCCACCCTTAAAGTTACCAGGCACACACTGATGAGGGAGAACTCTCCCACTCCCAGCATGCCTCATTCTGGCCCACCTGCTAGGGAGCAGATTCGTGTGATCCAGTTTCTACCCATCTTCAGTGTTCCTACCAGAGCACTGAGGTATAGAGGAACTAGCAGTTCTCGGTCTCTCAAGCCTTGTCAAGGGAAGGTATGAGAAGTACTTCAAGAAAGAGTTTTCTCCCATTCGACTGCTCGTGGACTTTTGAGACATAATTATTCACTTAACAAGATAGTTTGTCATACTTTCTGCTCAGTCTTGAAATTCTTTATTAGAATCAAAAGATTTGCCCTAGTCATAATACAGTATAGATAGATTCCATGATATCTCAAAGGTCTGTGGGCAAGGGTGAGAACTTCTTACACACTCTTGATTAATCTGACTAGGAAAGTTTCGGGGCGTTGATGTTTTCGTTCGAACGGCTAGCAAGCATTCAGGCGCACACACAAGCGAAAGTGTTCTATGACGCCCAGTCAATATTTTAAAATCCGTGTATTTTCATTTATCTCAGTTCCTACCAAGTAACTTTGGGGTTGTGCACCAGTCGCCTCACTAAAAAACCAACAACAACAACAACAAAATAATTTATGTCTGCCTGGATTAAATTTGGCTTCGTGGGCGTGTTGCACTTTGATTATGCTCGTGTTCGCTGCAGTGAGAGCCGTCAAGGAACCGTTAATCTTGCCTGAAGTTCGCATACAGGCCAAAACCGAGATATCTGATCAGAGGTGCCTCTGCTTGTACCAAGACCATTTAAGCACGACCTTATTCTCCACAGTCGTTGCCATCGGATGACATAAATTCAAACTTGTTCAGGGAGTTTTGCCTGTCCGCACTCAGCCATGTTAAGGTGGTTCTGGTACGAAGCCAAATGTACAAGAAGAAAAACAGAAAAAAAGGTTTTACTTTAGCTGAACTTTAAAAAAAAAAGCCCAAAGGTTTTACTTCGGCTGAACTAACACGTAATTGGGCGAAAGTAAAAGAAGGCCGACAGCAAGAGAGATAAAGGTAAAAAAAGCTGGCCACGAACTGAGAACACTGGTGTGAATTAACGGTGAGATTGGATCGATATGCCACGCAACTCCAATGACGCCAGGAGAGACCGGGAACCGACAGGCAATACCAGACTTAGCGCCTACGACTAGAGTGGCATCCTAAATAAGTGAGGGTTTCAAGTCTTTTTACCAACGAGAACCTGTCAATTCTGAAGAAAATGCACAACTTTCGGCCATTCACATTGAAAGGGCTGCATCTGGTGAAACTGGATGACCGTTTGAATGAAGATCGTAAGACCGATGGTCAGAAGAGGTCTCAGACAGGTTCTCCCCCTGTGTCCCAATCATGTAAACTTTTGTAGACAAAGGACATCTTGCTTCCACCAGTTCCTAATCAGAAGCTAGATCATTTTATTGTTTTCTCCTCATTTTGTAATTTGAAATTTTGTTATTTGCGTTCGCGCGAAAGGTTCACTGCATATGCTGCACTTAAAGACAAAGACTGAAGAAAGAAAACAAACCAAAACGACACAGACCTAGCGACAGTGTTTGTACATCAATGTCAAACCAACCGCATCCGACCCCCTTTCGCCTCCTTTATCCATCCGAACAACTGTACAGATGTGAGGTCTTGTCCATCCAAACAAGTCAAGTTTAGTTTATTTTAGTTTATTTCCAACCCTCTGGGGGCATAGGAAAACAAAAGGAAACTATGAAAATCAACGAAAGTATCAACAACAACAACAACAACAACAAAACAAACAAACAAACAGAAAAAAAGAAGAAAAAAAGCACCCCCCCCCCCCAAAAAAAAAAAAAGCCAACAAGAGAACAACCGAACAAAACAAAATCAGGAACAAAGCATATTTAAACACACTCGCACATACTACTGGCTGCATATACACTCACATAAGTACTCATGTCTGTCTGCAACTGCAGATAGGTCCCCGGAATGTTCAGTGCTTATTGCCAGTTCCACAACTCTAAGTGCTTATTGCCAGTTCCACAACTCTAAGTGCTTATTGCCAGTTCCACAACTCTAAGTGCTTATTGCCAGTTCCACAACTCTAAGTGCTTATTGCCAGTTCCACAACTCTAAGTGCTTATTGCCAGTTCCACAACTCTAAGTGCTTATTGCCAGTTCCACAACTCTAAGTGCTTATTGCCAGTTCCACAACTCTAAGTGCTTATTGCCAGTTCCACAACTCTAAGTGCTTATTGCCAGTTCCACAACTCTAAGTGCTTATTGCCAGTTCCACAACTCTAAGTGCTTATTGCCAGTTCCACAACTCTAAGTGCTTATTGCCAGTTCCACAACTCTAAGTGCATGCACTTTCTAGTATTGCGGTTTGAACTGCAGCTCTATTTATTTCTGCCGAGGAAAAAAAAAAAAAAAAAAAAACAACCCAAGATGTCCTGCCTATCGTTTGATTTTCTGACCTCTCCCGGCCGTGTCATAGAAAAGAACTGCCTCTCAATTCCGCCCGCAAACGTCTTCCTTTAACGACGTGGGTGTCTGGCTTGTAATGCCGCCGATCTGTGTACCAGACGCCAGGCTATCTCAGTGGCAAAATAACAAACCCAAAACAACGTTAGTTCGGCAGTAGATTGTATTTATATCCTGTAAAGTATTACGGAGCGAAAAGTGCAGACCCGCAGGTCGATAAAAGGACCGTAGGATTTGTATTTCCGTTGCAAGGCATAAATGGTGCTGTGGTGTGGTGTGGTGTGGTGTGGTGTGGTGTGTGTGTGTGTGTGTGTGTGTGTGTGTGTGTGTGTGTGTGTGTGTGTGTGTGTGTGTGCGTGCGTGCGGGCGTGCGTGCGGGCGTGCGGGCGTGCGTGCGTGTGTGTGTGTGTGTGTGTGAGAGAGAGAGAGAGGGGTATGTTTAGCCACTACATGTCAGTTAGTCAGATCTTTGCGGTCATTAACACCGTCAGAAGAATCTCCCCTCCCACACTCGTTGGCAGGTATGGAGGAAACTGCCTCCCTCAAAATAGCCCCCAGTCACACTCGTGGGTTTTGTTTTACCATTTCAAATATTTCCTCGCTCACAGGCACAGCTAACCTGTGATAGCACATGGACAGCCGCTGGGAGCTGACGCAATAAGTTTGTTTTCAATTTGTTTTTATATCTTGGTGAGGCTTTGAATGAGAAAACAGTTTCTGATAGACAGAGCCTCATCACAGTTTACACATGATGGAAAACAAACAAGCAAACGGCGAGTGGGAGGATGTTTTGTGGCTTGAACGGAAAGATTGGCGTGTATTGCGTTTCTTTTATTGCCCTGTCAGTATTTCCCTTCAAGCGTTTAACGGCAAGCATAATTATAAGACGCCTAGACAAGCACTAGGCAGCTGTTGAAACGAGTTTCATCTTTACCCTTGTAGCAAAACTAAGAATAGGAAGCTGGCAATCACATCACTTGCATTCTGTCAATGACGTATTCAGGAAGTGTTTTGCAATATGACCAGAAAACTGAGGTTTGTTGTTCTCCTTCACTGAACAAGAATTCGTATTTTGTGCTAGCTGTTCCGCCCACCATTACAACTTATAATCTGTTTTGTGATCAGCAGTTTGTAACGCATACTTGCTTTGTTCTGCAGGCAAGGCAGTCAGGTGGCTTAAGCGACTAAGCATTGGACTCGCTGGTCGAGAGTTCGAACAGCGACAAAACCCAAATTGGTACGGACTATTTTCACTCTTTGAAACGATCTTGTTTTTGACAAAACACGTTAAACCTTATAACACCCATCCTTTTCCAGTCTGCAACGGGGTGCGTGGCATATAACCTGCGGCCGCGCAAAGCTAGAAGAGATATGGATGATCTCCATACCAGGCAACTGCCGGTAAAATTTGTCAATATTTCGTTTTGTTTGCAGCATTTCTATAAACAGCCTTTACACTTTTTAGGTCTTGTGTCACAGCATACAACCATCGATTCTGCCCAATCAATGCGAGGAACGAGTACTGTCACGACACACACATCAGCTCCGGGTATTAAGCTCTTTATAACACACGCTTGTGAATGCCAGCACGGAAGACTGGAAGCTGAGGCGCGTGATCTATGGCTTACCAACCCTGCCATCGACATTTGGGCGTTGCCTCGCCATTCTGCCTCTGATGAGCATCTCTACCTCTGACCCCGCATGCCAGGCCCCGAGAGTCAGTGGCAGATCAATTTTGATTATCCTCTTACGGACGAAGAGAGGAAAAAAAAGCATATACTATTGCAAGGACTGCGATAAATGCGCGTACAAAGGGCCATGCCCTCGGCAAACAAAAAGCAAACAAACAAACAAACAAGTGTGTTAGGAAATAATGGGGTCATTGGCGGAGGAGACGAACCAATGTATTTTATCTTACATTTTTACCACGCCACATCACATCACACACCACAACACATCACACCACACACCACACCACACATCACAACACATCACACCACCCTACACATCACACACCACAACACAACACATCACACCACACCACATCACACCACCCCACACATCACACACCAAACCACAACACATCACCTCACACATCACACCACACACCACAACACATCACACCACACCACACATCACACACCACAACACATCACACCACCCTACACATCACACAAAACAACACAACACATCACATACCACACCACACCACATCACACCACCCTACACATCACACATCACACCACCCCACACACCAAACCACAACACATCACCTCACACATCACACCACAACACATCACACCACACCACACATCACACACCACAACACATCACACCACCCTACACATCACACAAAACAACACAACACATCACATACCACACCACATCACACCACCCTACACATCACACATCACACCACCCCACACATCACACACCAAACCACAACACATCACCTCACACATCACACCACACACCACAACACATCACACCACACATCACACCACCCTACACATCACACAAAACAACACAACACATCACACCACACCACACATCACACACCACAACACATCACACCACCCTACACATCACACAAAACAACACAACACATCACATACCAAACCACACCACATCACACCACCCTACACATCACACATCACACCACCCCACACATCACACACCAAACCACAACACATCACCTCACACATCACACCACACATCACACACCACAACACATCACACACCACAACACATCACCTCACACACCACCCCACACATCACCTCACACACCACCCCACACATCACACACCACACTACAACACATCACACCACACATCACACACCACAACACATCACACCACCCCACACATCGCACGCCACAACACATCACACCACCCCACAGACCACATCACAGCGCACACCACACCACACACCACGTGCATCACACCATGTCGCACCACACACCGCCCCACACATCACGCACCACATCACACAAAACCAAACACACCCCACACATCACACTCCGCCCACACCACACCATACACCACCCCACACATCACACTCCACCCACACCATATCGTACACCACCCACACCACCTCATACACCACACCAACACCACGCCACTAAACTCCGCACCACACCATACCACACACTACACCACACAATACCACACACTACACCACACCACACCACACAACACCACACTACACACATCTTCATTGCCCAGGTTAGAAACCCTGAAAAGAATCTTTGGTCACTCGCCCTGCAAAGTACAAAATAGTGTACAGTCGACGTGCAGGTACATACGTATAATCATGTAATGTCCCTGTAAACCAACATTACCAAAACGAACTGCACGCACTTTGGGGAATTTCTAAACCATGGACAAGAGAAATGCATCCCAGCAAATTATTGATTTAAAATTCTCGCATCAAGACCAAGCCAAAACGCGAAACTGCTCTTCAACATGAACAAATGAAATGTAAATCCGGCAAAAGGCAAACAGAACGTTGACAGATTAATGGAGACTAGTGGTAATTCATGGAGTTGAGAGGCGAGCATGAGCCAGTAGAAACATTCCAGGAAATACAATAAATCCAGATGGCGTCTGAGCGCTAACTAACGTTTGACAGTTGAACAAACACACAAGTCCACGAGAGATTCAATTGTGGAAGGAAGGGTGGGTGGGTGTTTGGGGGTTTAACGTCCTTTTCCACCACATAGGGTGATATCAAAGACGGGGCAACGATGAAAAAGCCAGCACAAATATTTGGCCCCAGCCGGGATCGAACTCACGACCCGAGCATTAGAAGTCCAACGCTCTACCATTCGACCACCCCGGCTCCCCGCATTGTGGAAGGAAAGGCTCCTTACCGAAATATCAGCCTTAATAATCAACGATGGCTATGAAAAGACTCGGTGGTGGACATTCACAAATATATCCCCCCCCCCCCCAAAAAAAAAAGCCTTTGCTTTGGGGGAAAGACATCGAAACTACAATTTAATATGACCCGAGATGCGGAGGAATGTGTATGTGCGTGCGTGCGTGAGTGCGTGCGTGTGTGTGTGTGTGTGGGGGGGGGGGGGTGCGTGCGTGCGTGTACATGCGTGTGAGTTTGTCGAGTATACACGTATTGGAGTATGTGGTTAAGTTACGTATTTTAATGCTGGATTGTTTAATGTAGTATATTATGTATAATGTGTGTATGGAGTGTGACTGCGATGAGTGAATGAACACCACAAAGACACTTTCCTATGATGTATATGTTTTTATACGTACCCATATAATATGTATATGGTATCCATAAAGTATCTACATCTCAGTGATTATAAAAAAAAAGCTAATACCAGTTGTTGTTCCGAAATCATGGCCAAGAATCTTGACACGCGTCAGTAAGTTTTGTCCCCTTAATCATTTTTATTGTCATTTTGCGTGATTGCAAATGTCAGGCCATCACCACTATTCAACTCAATTCAACTCAAATTATTTTACTAATCCCAGAAGTGAAATTATAGGCCCCCATAAAAAAGAATAATAAGACACAATAATAATAAATAAAACTTGCACTAACAGAAGCCTCTGTCACGCACACAAGTAAACCTTGCACACAAGTGCACACACAAACAGACACACATCCGTATAGGCCCAGAGCACTCACGCTCTTAAAATATAAAACCACTCACAAACTCTCGCACACTCATAAATAAAACTCTCTCTCTCTCTCTCTCTCTCTCTCTCTCTCTCTCTCTCTCTCTCTCTCACACACACACACACACACACACACACACACACACACACACACACACTCACTCACTCACTCACTCACTCACTCACACACACATGCCCTACGGAGCGATACAGTAAAAACATCCCCCACTGATAATATAACTCCTGTTGTCTTGAGCAAATCTATACGCCATTGACTGAGCTAGGGGATGCAGGGACAACGCCTATCCAGCAGCCAGTGTGCAACAGTTGGCCGTTGTAAGCAAAACTCCACACTCAAAGGTCAGTGAAGCAATTTGTCTCGGCAAATGACGCCAAGAAATAGACACAGCTCTGGAAAAGAAAGCGAGTGATCAATGCTAAAGAATTCAGCATAATCTTCGCCAGACAGACACAAGCTTTGGTGTGCAAGCGCTGCATGAACATGGGATAGAATTGGAGCTGGCGCGGAGCCCGGCCATGCACAGACGTCGCTTGTAGTAGACAGGAAATCCCCTCCATTGATAAAACAAATTCGATTTTTCGTCGTCTGCTGCAGGGCCGGTAACTCGTACGGCTCGCTTTGGCTTGTAGCCGGCCGCTGGAGACAGGGAGCCGGTGTCCTTACCCAAAGCGTAATATCGAATCGGACCATTGTCCTTGAAGCTCATAATAATTGCCATCTGCCTTCAGGAGTCATTTTCTTCTGTTTCTGGATTGGAGCGCTCGCCTGCGGGAGACAACCCACTCTGTCAGGTCAGACGGGTTTGATCTACGGAGCTAGAATAATGGAGTGAGTGGAGCGAACTGATGCCGGGGGAAATCATATGCAGAACAGGGCAGTATCCGAGATCAGAACAGCCAACACCAGGACCTACTCAAGGACTCTTCTAGGATAAAAGTTTTCTAGTCGGACCCAGCGACTCCCACACAAGGGATGTGTTCTTCTGACTAACGGCGAGCACCTGCTGCACTGGTACCTCCAGGGACACTGTACAAACCTTGGACCCACACCAGCACAAAGTCTCGGACGACTAAAGTCTACAATCTGACGGATGGGTCTGTGTTTGCTGGCGCTTCTTCAGACAAGTTCAGTTCCGTTCTTGCACCATCATTCTAATGAAGCATCTTGAACCTTGGTTGATACAAGGACAATCAGATGTGTCACGCGGAACGCTGTTTTGGGACCGCCTGCGGAGTAAGTGTCTGTGATATTCTACACAGCTACCCACGCACTTCTGGAACCACCTGCGTGAAATACAGCAAAGAGACTGTTTACAACCTCAGTAGCAGCAACAGCTTATAGTGAGTCTAATCATGCTTTTGTTGTTGTTTTTTTCTCGCGAAAATTGACACACTTGTAACAGAAGAATCGCCCCGCCCACACAAATAATTGTATTTCCTTTATTCCCATCATGCGCGCATTCTCGTTTTACATTTTTCTGTTGACTTGAAAACACATCAGAAGTGTGTCTGCATACGTAGGTGGAATTGTTTCCCCTTCTGAATATGCAATCTACATGTAGTGAAGAGATATCGTTTTGGATATCTGTCAACAAAAAGTAAGGAATTCTATATTCACTGGCATTCGAATGTGTGTGTCTGTGCATTTATAAATCCGTAGGTTTTGTCAATACGGAGATTCAGATTACTAGGTTTATTTCAGTTAAAGACCCAGACCTAAAGACGTAAATGATTACATTTTTCATTCCAACAGATTTATTTCACTTTCAGTGTACTGTTCGGTCACTGCGCCCCGGCAAAGTTTCTCTCAGTTTACTGGCAGTTCAAACACAACCAAAGAGGTTTATCTCGGTTTACCTACAGTTCAGACAGCATCAAAGAGGTTTATCTAAGTTCACACATCATCGATTTCGTTTCCCTGACTCGCTACTGTCTCTCGGTGGCCAAACAACCCCCCTCCCCCCGCCCCCCTTTCTATCCTCTTCCCTCTTGCACGGCACTGTTCTGTGGAAGACAGGGCCACCTCCATTGTAGCCCTGTTCTCTGGTGCTGAAAGTGATGCTGGCACAATAGGAGACTGGTGGCTAGTGTTCATTCCGAATGTAGGATCGATGTGCAAGTGTGTACAGTACACCTCGCTCTTTTCCCCCTGCGGCCTTCAGGCAAGGGGACACTCACTCTCACCTACGGAATAAAAACAGAAGTCGTGCGTAGAAACAGAGCAACCGAGAGCCAGGCGAGGGGAGGGGGCACGAGGGGCGGGAGATGAGGTGGGCAGTAGCACAGATCTCATCCGGTTTTGCAGACCAGCAGAGTGACGGAGAGAACAGATTTCTCGACTCAGTCGTGCCTCGAATTTTCGAGCATCGGAAACGCAACTCTCCTGCAGCATAAAACCGAAAATAGTAAATGGAATCGGAGAAATTGACAGCCTGTGAAGGAATAGGTTGCAAGCGACTTGGGTTGAAAATGATAGGGGGTGTATGGCTGTCACCGTGATGTTGTTACAAGCCGTCGTGACAAACAAGATATCACACCATAGATGAATCAATACTAGTCCCATGTACTCTTATTACTCCCACAGAAAATGAATGTCTGAGAGGACTTGAAGTTATGAGCTGAGATGACCACAACAAAGACTTTGTTTCTGCCTCATCCCCAACATCATTTCTAGGTGCAAGAAACCTTGGCGGCTTTCCTGTGAAATCACCTGAACGCAAAACGTTAGAAAGTGAGACCCTGAGAAATGAACAAACAGTGCTTTGACGGGGATTTTTCCAGGACAGTGATCTATTGACTGAGGCGGCTTTATGCGTTTCAGTCATCAGAAACTCAACTCCGTTCTCGAAATAGAAGCATACATCACGCGTGAAGCCACCGAATATAAAATCCAGACTAGATAGCGGATGTTTTTGCGCATTTGACTGGGAGACTACAATCTCTTGAATCCTGTACAATGGCCGGTGCTCGGACAAAATTGATGTGTTTTCCAGTGTAGACTGAGATCGTGCGTACGTCTGTTGAATTATAAAACCAAACTGACTGACTAGGGGCGCAGGACCACTATATTTTTTGGGTGGCACTGCAAAGCAAAAACTACACGTATAATTCTTGTCTCGGATTCAGTTCAACGTCTGTAGGCGCTGGGAAGTTCTGTGGTCCTATGACTGTCATTTTAAAAAAAAGAAGTGAACATTTTGTAGAGAATCGGAGAAAATAAGAGCAAAGCAGTGTGCGTGGCGGGATGGTGGCCTAACTTGATACGCAGAACAAAATCTCGCGGGACTTCCGCATCGAGCCCTGTTCAGACATTAGCAAAACGAGATCCAAGCTTTGCAAGAAGGCGCACTGACGTCAGCATTAGTTGCTAGTGTATGGGCAACCGTAATTCAAATTCACCATCGACAGAAGTAAAATGAAAGCGTGCCTCGGAGCCAGAGAAGATCATAACCTGATCGAGACCAGCCGGATTGCTGCGCCGAGCAGAATAAAACAGATATCTCTCGGTTACAGTATCTTGGAGCAGCACTGAAAAAGCACGCGGCGCACACTCCAGCCACGTGGTCGCCCGGACTGCCCCTTCCAGACGTTACCACAGCAGCCAGGAGGCGAACTCTTGTTCGGGCAACAAGCTTACTACGCCCGATGCACTCGGATGCAGACGGGGACCCGGGATGATTGAAGCGGGCTGCTCGAGCTGAGCCTGCTAGGTGTACGGGAAGCTCTTCCAGGCACAGGACGGCCCGCCAGTCGGAGCCGATGATATACGTTCGATTAGCAAACGGCGAACGGGAGGGGTTACTCCTGGCGCTCGCAAACCATGTTACTAAGACAGACATAATCAGCTGCTGGTGTTTGGCGGCAGTAAATTTTTGTTCCTGTTGGGAGGAGTGAGTACTGAATGACAGCGCGTGTTGGCCGGGCAGCATGGTTCGGATACCTTGACGGAGGCAACGTCTTCGAGTTTGGACTCAGTTGTTGCCCGCGTCTTTGACCGTTCTTCGGATGATAAGAGTAGTTCAGTGAACTCAGCATGCTGAATTAGAAAAAAAAACTCGTTATCGAACGCCCTCGGGCATCTTTCTGTTAGTGGTTAAGGTGTTAAGATCGAATTTTTACTTTTCCGAAAACCTATCCTATTTCCTGTAATGATAGCTTCTGGTTGTACGCCAATGCAACGATGATTTTGTGGAGGTGAAGGCTTGGACCTTTTGACTTTCCTGTGTGGGCATTGGGAGAATGTCAATTGATTTTCCCGCAGAATCTGTGTGTCTGCGGTGTGGATTACGGGCTAAGTTTGCGCAGACCAGTACAAGAGAATTCTAGCAGATTCACTTCTCTCCTCTCGCGATGCGGGGGCACCCCACGAGTGACAGAATTGTGTTTCTGAAAGCAATTCGTCTGAAAGTTCGGGTGCGCCACAGGTTTGGCTAAAACCTTGAGTGTCTGCGATCAGCACTGACTGTGATTAAAACGTAATTCAGGCTGCATATCTGTGTGAGCCGTTATTCGAGTATCTGAAATTCGGTGAAGCGGACAAAGTGACATTTTTTTCACACGTTTCTCAGAGCAGGAAAAGCACTGGTTGAGAAAAGGCTGACATTTAAAATATCAGTGTCATATTGCGTTATGGTCGAAAAGACACTTTCTTAGGCCGGTGAGTGAAATTCTTCTGGATTGTCTTTGTTGAACTGAAGACTGTGAAATTTTCCTGGATTGGGTCATGTCACATGTGACGAAGACATCGTCGTCTGTGAAGAAGTCTAGCACCAGACACTGGGAACGGTGGGCAGCAGGGAATCTGTATTGGTCCCCAGGCTAAGGTAAGTGTTACAGATACATGTACAAATTTTCTGTCGGCAAAGGAATTTGATAGATCTCTGATCCCAGATATAATTATGTAGATGTGTGTGTGTGTGTGTGTGTGTGTGTGTGTGTGTGTGTGTGTGTGTGTGTGTGTGTTCACCTCTCTCTCTCTCTCTGGGGGGGGGGGGGGGGTAGGGGGGATGGAAAGGTTGCCCTTGAACTTTTGCCACTGTCATTTGTTATTTTACAGTCATATATCATTTTTACCCGCTGTTGACATGAGCGCAGGTATTGACCAAATGTTGAGAGTTCTGTCACACCTGCTGTGTGTGTGTGTGTGTGTGTGTGTGTGTGTGTGTGTGAGAGAGAGAGAGAGAGAGAGAGAGAGAGAGAGAGAGAGAGAGAGAGAGAGAGAGATTTTAGCTGTATTTGAACAATTAATAACGGTCTTACTGAAATGACCAGATGGGACAGCATGAAAACTGACTGAAATGAATGACCTTATGGGCAAACCATGATTTATTATAATTTATCACTTGGCTGGAAAGCATGTAATGTACTTCACTATTCAGCCATCATTGCTAGACATCATACCAACAATTTGACGTTGCTGCACGAAAATATCTTTACTTCAAGAGACCCTTGAAGCAATTGCGTCACATGATTACAGACCACGTCATGTTCCCTCACGGCTGTATGCGTAGATCTTTCCAACGATTCCTGAAGTGAGACTGCAAGAGCCGTTTCATACTTTTGCCATTCAGCCCGTGACATTTCTTCATTGATTTTATAATGAAATATATGAAATATGAGCAGCCCCTTTTATGTGCTTAATATCGGCAGTCGAGACACGGCTAATTGTATTTGGTGCATCGACTGGCTGCAGAATTATGTACACACACACACACACACACACACACACACACACACACACACACACACACAGAGAGAGAGAGAGAGAGAGAGAGAGAGAGAGAGAGAGAATAGTAACAAAGGCGTCGCTACATCCGAAAACCTGAGCTCAGTCAGGTCAGTGTCAAAGTAAGGGGAAGTAAGTAAAGCTGAGAGCGCTACCTAGATCTACGTGGGTCGTTCAATGGGAATTGGAAACAGCTATGTAACTCTGGTTTTACACATAGCTCCAACTTCTTATCTTCACATCCCCTCGAAGTATTCCCCCTTGACCCGTACACACTTTTCCAGCCTTCTGCGCCACGCAAAAAGCGCCCCCTGGTAGTCCTCCTTGGGTATGGTATCGAGCTGTGATTTTACTGCTTTTGCGAGGTCCTGTACACGGTCAAACTTCTGGCCAGCGAGTCTCTCTTTCAGGATAGGGAAAAGCCAGAAGTCGCATGGTGCAAGGTCTGGACTGTAGGGTGGGTGGTCCAAAATCTGGATTACTCGGTCAGATAGAAAGGTCGTGGTGACCTTGGCTTTGTGGGCAGCTGCTTTGTCATGCAGAAGCAAGGTTCTTGAGGTGCCAACGGTTGGGCGCTGATTGCACACTTCCTTGACAACTTTGGGAAGCACAACTCCTGTGTAGTATGTTGCATTGATTGTTGTCTTCTCAGGCAGAATATCGATTGCCACAGTTCCTTGTGCATTAAAAAAATGGAAAAAAAGTCGCTTTCGGCTTTGAAAACCTTGTCTCAACACGACTGGTCGATCGCCATCAGGACCCACCCACGCCCTGTTGCAACGCTTGTTGGGGATGCCATAAAACCAGAGCCATGTTTCATCACCGGTGACTATATCACACAGCCGTTTTGGTCCATTCGGTTCAAAGTCATTCAACAACTGACGCGAACATTCAACTCGCCGTTTCTTCTGATCTTCACTTAAGAGATGAGGTACCCATCGGGCAGCCAGTTTTCGCATGTGAAGATCTTCATGTAAGATGCTGTGAATGGTACCAACAGAGACGCCAGATGCTTCGCTCAATTCTCTGATAGTTGAATGTGGATCTTCAGCAACCAGTCTCTCTACAAGGGCAATGTTTTGCTCGTTCCGAGCTGGAAAAGGTCGTGCTGGACCCATACCTGGCTTACTGCTCGATTCCTCAGCTTGAAATGCTTGAATCCATTTGTACATTGTGCTATATAGAACACAATTGGCCCCATAGACTGCCTGTAAATCATCGTGGATTTTCTTCGGTTTGTCTCCGAGCTTCAGCCTTGTGAAAATGTAGAAACGGTATTGCTCCTTCGTGCCCTCCATATTTTTCAGGCTCAGCTGTTTCGTATACTTTTTTAATGACGTCATACTCTTAAATGCGTCATCGCATCGGATTTCTTTTTTGCATGTGAATAAAGGAAAGGCTGAATTTTCTTGTGGTATAAATATATTTTCTGTATCTTGCTTAGAAGTCACGTTACATGCCATTTTCCAATTCTCGTTGAACAACCCTCGTAGGTGGTGCGTGCTTTGTGTGTCATTCGCCAAGCCCGCTTTGCCCTACACTGGTTACAAGCCACAGTGGAGAAGGGGGTGGGGGGTACCTACCATCCTAATGATGAAACACCCAACAGAGCCAAGGGTATCTCACCATTCACAGGGCCCCCATTCACCTCCTACCAGGAGGAAAATGGCCGGTACAACCTAGGCCATATGAACAGATGATTTTAGCCGCTCACGACCATGGTGTCGGGTCAATGGGACCCTCATCAGGTGAGTGTGCGGCGATACCCAAGAGGCAAGCAGAGTCCAACCAGCACTAGAAGGCTGCCCCAGAATATTCTGGTGCATCTCCAGTACTAGCAGGAGCTGCTACCCTAATGTTCAGCGCAAGAAGACTACACAATTTCGAAGGAGCAACTGCCTAAGCAAAATGTTATGTAATTAACATGTAATTATGTATATAACACATTTCACCAGGAGGTTTCAGGCAATGAGGTGACTCATTGAACGACAAAATAATGTTCCTTAAATTTTTTTCTGTGTCGGAATCGGTGGCAACTTTTATGTATGGTTGCTCAGCATTTTGTAAGAAAGGGAATATTAAAACCTGCAGTCTGCACAACAGGGAAAGATAAAACATGTGTTTTCCAGACAAGAGACATCAGTGACTGCCAGGATGAAGTTGTTTGGTAACTTACGCAAGTGGGGCACTTTTTGGAGGGTGGGTGGGTGAGTGGGTGTTTTGGAGTTGGGCACGTTTTGGAAACAAGATATAAGAACCAAAAGAATGTTAATAGCAGCGTAACCACAGAGCTGATTCCGTGCCTTGGTTGAACACACACACACACACACACACACACACACACACACACACACACACACACACACACACAGTGTGAACACCTCTAAGACTACAGGGGAGCCGGAGTGGCCGAATGGTACAGCGTTGGACTTCTAATGCTCAGATCATGAGTTCGTATCCCGGCTGAGACCAGATATTCAGTCGTGCTGGCTTTTTCATCGTTGCCCCGTCTTTGATATCACCCGTATGTGGTGGAAAAGGACGTTAAACCCCCAAACACCCACCCACCCTCTAAGACTATACTGACGCCCTTGACTCCACAACTCGTCATCAGAGTGTGTGTGTGTGTGTGTGTGTGTGTGTGTGTGTGTGTGTGTGTGTGTGTGTGTGTGTGTGGAGGGGGGGGGGGGTGTCAAACAGACAAAATATCGTATTTCTAAGCATGGCAGGCTGGAGGCCAAATCGCTGGAATCTTCAAAGCCTTTTCACCGTCTCTTCTCAAGAGAACATTCCGGTGGACGTAGCATCCTCTCGTGACACGCATGACGGATGGCCTACCCCTGTCTCACTCAGATGATGACAAACTGTTTATCTGAAAACCCCGCTGCAAAAACATTGATCAGGTTGTATGGATCCGGGGTATTTTCGTGGAGGAAACTTCACACATGGGATTCGGTGTTCTCTGTCTCTCTCTCTCTCTCTCTCTCTCTCTCGCTCCTGTGTTTAAGAACTTTAAACGCGTCCAGTGTGGACAGGCCTAACTGCGGATCCGCAAGAAGAATACATATTCGGAAGAATGAGATGAAGATGTGCAAAAACGAGAGGGGGGGGGGGGAGTTAATAGTTTTTTGTTTTTTTTTAAAGTTAATACATGTATCGAGATTTCAAAACGCAGCTGTTCGTGGCAGTAAAATCTGAGTGACTTGGCAATTAAGTATAAACACTGATAAAGTAAGTGATATATGTTTTGTTAAAGTAAAGGTGTGCCCCTACCAAGAACACTGTTAAACGTTTAAAATTCTCTGCCCCTCTTAACCAGTACCCTTGTAGAAACGAGGGTCGGGGAAACAGGAAGGGAAACTACTACCCATTACTTCCGGTGGCGTTTCCTGTTGATGATACCTATCACCGGAAATCAACTGCAAATGAGTTGCATGTTGGGAGAAGAGATGGGTTCCTGCATAGTTTCACGAACGCTTGTTTTGCACACACACACACACACACACACACACACACACACACACACACACACACACACACACACACACTGCACCAAAGAAGAAAGGTCACTGCACGTGACAAGGAAGATGAGGAGAGATGTGTGCACGCTTCTCATGTATTGATATTGACCGGATCGATCAGCAGGACGTGTTTTTACCATCACAACCAACTGGAGAGACAATGTCAGGGTGTGTTCTGGAAGATTTACTCCGGCAACTTGCGTCACTGGCCAACTTTCACAGTCTTTGCACAGGTCTTCTAATGTTTTGGCGTTCGTTTCCTTTCTTCCCTTCTTTCTCCTATGCGCATTTTAAGACTCATTGATTTTCTCCCTTTTTTCCCCCCGTCGTTTCTTTTTTTTTTGTTGTATAAATCTAGCACACCCGTGTGTGTGTGTGTGTGTGTGTGTGTGTGTGTGTGTGTGTGTGTGTGTGTGTGTGTGTGTGTGTGTGTTTGTTTAAAGTTAAATGCATACCCACCAAGACCACATGGTAACGCACGTCCGTGTTTCATAATCCTTTTTGTAAACAAAGTTGTTTTTGGTCTGTCCGCAAACAACAATATTAATCAACAAAACCAACACAAGTTCGTATGAAGTAAAGAAGATGACATCTTGCCTAGACAGTGCACCAATGGAATATGTTATCTGTGACGTGAATTGCCATTCCTAAGTCAATGATAAGCCATTTTGTAACTGTTAACCTGAACAGAAGTGCCCACCTGAGCTGTGCATATATAAGCGATAATTACCATATGCTCACCTAGGCCCATAAATCATTAAGCCAGCCTCTTCCCTTTAGTGTCCTCAGATCACACAATTAGCAGTTCATTATCGGCTCATTGCATCTGCATCAGTGTCACAGATCGCCGTACCGTTGTAATAGGTCGAGTGCCTTACTCATAATTTGTGTCAGTGACTGCTATCAATACATTAGTGTAATTAGTCGTCTACTATCTGAGGAGATCGCCGGCCATCTACTGATGACACCAGAATACTGCAAGTGTCTTTGGATACGTTGTTGTTGTTGTTGTTGCGAAAGAGTAAGGTAGTTACTGCTAATTAATAGACACACAATGGTAGTTGAGAACACCAGAGTAGTTACTATTCAGTTTACGGGGCTGTTCAGAGACAGTAGATGGGTGAGTGTGTTTTGGGGGTGGAGGGGGAGGGGTGTATTCGTCGTACGCCTAATTCTCGGCTGGTTTGCTGCATAAGGCGCCAACAGAGTCAGCCATCAAACACAATAACGAGGTTAGATTTTAGAGGTAAAGGGGGGAAACAGATATAGAAATAAAGAAAACGCAATCTCGTAACTTGGTCTAAATTCCTTTGTAAGGTCAACGATTTGTTCAGTGGCCTCTTTTTCTTTGACGTCAGATTAAAACACAAGTCTTGCCCCAAGCAGTTCGTGTGCCCGCCCGATGAATGTTTGAATGCCTTACCCTGAATTTTCAGAACTCTAATCACTGTGCGGGTACCATTCTTTTTCTTCTGCATGTGTGAGAGAATGCGCGTGATTCATGTTACCGTGCCTGTTGGTTCAGCAGTTGCGGCACGGTAAAGCGCCTATGATGATGATGATGATGATGATGATGATGAGTAGACTCGAATTGCACCCCGTCTTCTCTTTTGTCTGCGTGTGCTTGTGTTCAAAGAGAGACCAAAGGCAAACAGACAAAAGAATCTTAAAATCAATGTGACTGGGAACAAAATCAGTCAGTACTGACTGAAATCTTCTCTTCTGCAAGCTCATTTGACCTCCTTAGTTTGTCCAGGCCAGGAAACCAACGTCCTCTGCAAAGAAATAAGAACAAGCGTTACTGCGGTGGTGTGACTTACCAGTACCCTTTAGGCGACCGGCTAGAATTATTAAGCTGTTTGTTTGAGGCCAATAGCTCTGGGCAGACGTCGGTTTCAGAATGACCAGACCTGATTTCGGCCGACATCTAACAGCTCCCAAAGGAGAACAAGGTACACTGGTTGAAATGCAAGGGGCATTACAGCTGGCCCGGAGTTGGTTTAATCTGGTCGATAGGGTGGCATTCAAAAACTGCTCGATTATTCATTCGAAGGAAGGAGAAGCCCTGAGGGAGTTTGGAAACTGCACGGGAAAGGTCAGCTTGGAAGTTTGGACCGTATGTGGGCCGCCTACAGACAGGAGTAATCGGGATTCAGTTACGTTTCCAGCTGGCCAGGCAAATAAAGCTACCACGACTTAACTAAAGATCTTCTGACATTTTTGGGGGCCAGTAGTACGGCGGAACGACTTTGGTACGGCATGCATTTGTTGGCACCACGGGGACTCTTGAGGTGCCTTCTGGTAAATTCTCGCCAATCCAGTAACTGCAGTAGATGACGCTAACATGTCGGGATGTCCTTGCAGACTGAGAGCAAGTTGTGGTGTAGATATAGTGAGACAATCTAACGATGAGCATTCGCTGGACACCTTGGAGACTTCTGGCAAGATGCGGCTATTATGGTCGACCGAGAAATTTGTTATATTGATGATGAACTTTGCTTTGATCAAAATTATGTAACATGCAACAATAAGGGGAGAAGACTATTTGTGTATGACGCAGAACAGCAACTGAGACGGCTGCCTCATTACTTGGCGTCTGAAAGACGACTGGCAACTGTGGAACAACCCTTCACAGAACTTCCGCATCAGATAGAGGCTTTTGAGACTATCTCGGAGACGGTTTTTAATAATGTAGCCACGCGTAGTCTCATCGCTCCCTTTCTCACCCCCTGCCCCCCCACCCCCCCCTCCTCCCCGGACACCCCCTTCCGCACCCCAGACCTCATGTCCTCCCAAAACCTAATCCCCATCTCCCCCCTACCATCCCCCACCCGTTTCCAGACTATCGATATGATTCTGTGGCTGGGATCACACCGTAACCGTCAATCAATCTCTCCTTGACGGACAAGTGGTTTAATAAAACGGCTATTTCCACGCATCTGCGGGGGCTCCAGCCTCGCCCCTGCTTTCACAGAACGTGGCAGCAACAGTCCAGGCGTGGTTGAGAGTCTTGGAACATTGGAGAAGACAAGTAGGTTTGGTCAATAGCGCATGGTGAAAAGGTCAGACCGCTGGCAAGACGAGCCTGGTGTGGCCTGCAGAACCGAATAATGCACGATAACCAATAACCAAACCACTTACAGTGAATGAAAAGACGGGGAAAACACAGCGAGACGCCCCTTGACATGACTTTAGCTACGCCCACCACTCGTTCCTACCCCTACTCACCAACGGACAAAGATGCACGAAAATTCTGGAGGAATCGTAAAGAATAACAGCAACGAATAAACAACAAGACCGCCAACAGCGACAACAACAGTAAAAACAACAGCTACAAAACCCCAAAACCCTTTTCATACAAAAATCTCGAATCACAAATTATTTACGATGTGCTGAAAACTCGTTGAAAAAAAAACATGCTTCGTATTCTCTACAAGTCATACTGACTTAATCACAGATTCCTTCCAAGTGCAACTGATGTGAACACCATGTGATTATTTTCGACCCTACTGTCTTGTAAAACAGTTGTTTTGTTGTTGTCGTGGCCAAAGAACACAACTGCAGGAGGTCTCAAAATGCCTATATACTCCTTATTAGCCTCAGGCATCATAGTCACCCTTGAAAATGCTTCAATCTAGAAACAACAATTACAATGCACAGACCATTCGAGGGCACACATCTGACAGGAGTTCAAAGAAATTGAATGTCTCCTTTCCGCTCAGGCCTCACTGGAGTAATGCTAGTCTACATTCTGTTTAGGCCAGATAGCCCCTTCATCCAAATATTCTTGCGTCGCTTTTGCCACTCACCAGCGCAAAACGTCCCAGCTTCAGTGGCAACCTACTTCTTTTTGCGGCCCCCTGGCATGCATTTCTGCCTACAAAATACCAAACTTACGACACCACGCTTTTTCATGACAATAAAAATCATTACAAACTAGCACACTCGCCGAACAGGTTTCCCCAATTGAACACTGCACATGACCCCACGGTCAGTTTGTTGGTTTTTGTTGCTGTTGTTGTTATTGTTTTGTTGTTTTTGCGAAAACAACAAGGCAGATGGAGTCTGCGTGGGAACAGACTCGGAAAACACTTGGAAATTTGTTTCTATCCCTGCCCACGAAGTGATCGAATTCAGCCAAATCATCACTCAATTGCTAGCATTGCAAAACAGCAACTGCCCCACCGCTTTGCTGTCACGGGACTGTGTGGGTAAACAAGTGATCATTTTCTATTCTGTATCAGCAATCAGCGCTGTGTTGCCAGGTTTGTTTCATTATGTGGTTGGCAGAGCAAGAGCGGGGCGGGAGAATCGCTTGCGAGATAACCACCAATGAACCGTAAAATGAACCGTATAGATTTAGCTTCTTTTTTCTTTTTCTTTTTTTGGAAATACCGGCCTTGCTGTCGGCTTCATGGCCATTCCTAAATGGCCGAGTTTCTATTTGTTACGAATCAGGAGTCTCCTTCTGTTAGTAAGTACGACTAGGTTGTATAATAGCCCCAAGCTATATGGTCTTGCCTCATGTCTTCGACTGGTGTACCACGAGAGAAAACAACACCAAACGTTGCAATTATTGTCGTAGCTTCCGAGCGTCCCGACCGAACGCACCCACGTTTAATTACTGAAACTTTGAACTTGCATGAATAGTACTATTCTTGTCTGGCATCAACCTGAGGGCGCCCGTAACTCCAACACACTTTCGGAAAAAATGAAGAAACCTGGATGTTAACTCGTTGACGACGAAGCACAATTTCTAACACGCGATTTCCTATAGGAAATCGCGTGTTAGAAATTGTGCTTCGTCGTCAAAGAGCTAAAGTGAGCCCAAACGGGTCAATTCCCATCTTGTATGAATCTGCAGTCCCTACTGTATGATACTAGAAGTACCAAGGTGAACACATGCTCCTAAATCGTTTAAATCCCAGTTAGCATGAACGAATCTAATTCTCCTGATTCTTTCAATGAGAAGAAGGTATAATTGATATTAAAGGTTTAGGTATTTATGCGATAGGTTCAGAGAGGTTATTGCGATTGCTGGAGCTGAAGGGATCGACTGGTGGGGAAGGATATCGGAAATCACTGCTGCATTATTTAGTACAGCCATTACAACGATTGCGAGATAAAGACGTTCATTTCCTGCTGCAAAGGCGATTGCTTGCGTGTGCATGTTATGGTGTGTGTGTGTGTGTGTGTGTGTGTGTGTGTGTGTGTGTGTGTGTGTGTGTGTGTGTGTGTGTGTGTGTGTGTGTGTGTGTGAGGGAGAGAGAGAGTGAGAGAGGTTGGGGGGGGGGGGGGAGGGCTCATTCTGCAAACGGTCATGACTCTGAAACAGATGGCTTTTGGATGTGGCCTTTGTGCCTTTACTACATTGTTCAAACAGGAATTGCTAATCATAGTTAGGGCGCGAAAACGTACGTCATATCGGGGGGGGGGGGGGGGGGGGGAGCGAAAGAGAGAGAGACAGACAGACAGACAGACAGACGGACGGACGGACGGACAGACACAGGGACAGACACAGGGACAGACAGAGAGACAGAGGGTTTCCTATTGGAACATCCATTTATAGGCGTGCTTCCAGTATAAACTTTACTTCCTTGTTTGAAACGGAAACTTAAACCTGATCCGTCAAAGCCAACGTGAATAATGGAGCCGTATACATATCCAGAATGTTTTAATGAAAACCCTATCTGTCCAAGGCCATCGCTTTTTTTTTCTTTTTTTTTCTTTTCCTCCAGACAAGACATGCGGCTCGCTGGCGTAAATAGCGTTTTGAATATCTCAGCTCTTAAAGAGCGCACGCTCGTGACACTGATCGAAGGATTCTACATCGACCAAGTTATTTCTGGTCTGAGAGAAACACTTGCACAACTTATATCCAACGGTGCGTGCCTCTTCCAAGGCTTAGCTACAAGATAGTCTGTATACACCGAAGACCTATTTGTTGTGGAAACCAGACAAACTGATACAGGGCAGTGTACCGTAATCCAGAAAATGGGTCTAAGCGCCACGGATTTCACAGGCGCTTGGACCTTTTACCAGTAGGAATGTAGAAGAAGGCCATTTATCGAAGGGCATTTTACTTCTTTTTTTTTTCTCCCGCTCCTTCAGTGTACATAACAGACGAATCGCTGGACCCAAAGCGTGTCACCAGCAGACAGCTTCCGTTGAAGCCTCGAAGTGTTTTCAGTATAATGCTTTTGATCCATTGTTCTTCATGCAAGATTTTTTTTAAAAAAGTGCTTGGTCAGAAGACTTTCTTTTAACATGACAAAAGCAGTCACGGTTCACGACACCTTTTCATCCGCAGTTTTCCTCCGGGAAAGAAAGAAAAAGAAAAGAAACAACAGAACGAAAAAAAGCTTTGCTGGATAATATTGCCATAAACATATCGGGAATATTTTACTTTATATCAGTCTACTTTATTTTTTTATACATGTTGTGTCGTTGACAAAATGGATTTTCTTGTGTTTGTGTGTGTGTGTGTGTGTGTGTGTGTGTGTGTGTGTGTGTGTGTGCGCACGTTGTGTGCATGATGTGTGTGTGTGTGTGTGTGTGTGTGTGTGTGTGTGTGTGTGTGTGTGTGTGTGTGTGTGTGTGCATGATGTGTGTGTGTGTGTGTGTGTGTGTGTGTGTGTGTGTGTGTGTGTGTGTGTGTGTGTGCGCACGGTGTGTGCATGATGTGTGTGTGTGTGTGTGTGTGTGTGTGTGTGTGTGTGTGTGTGTGTGTGTGTGTGTGTGCATGATGTGTGTGTGTGTGTGTGTGTGTGTGTGTGTGTGTGTGTGTGTGTGTGTGTGTGTGTGTGTCCCTCTCACAATCAATGGTCCATGGCGTGACTTGCATGGTGACGCACGTGCTTACACAAAAACAATAACATGTGATAACGTGATGTCGCGAGATCCGATTGGCCACTGGTCTCCTCTTCTTTCCAGTCTGGGCAGGAGAGCAGACCATTATTATCCTATTAGCCGTGGTATATTGGCCTGTGTACTCTTTAGTTGCCATAAATAGTTTTAGACGTTGCTCATCATTGATATCACGCGATACGTACGTCACGTTTGCAACTGACACGATTATCAATTTTGCAGTCATTAGTCTGGCGAACTGTTTATGATTGAGACGATTAATCTAGATCTTATTTGTTCGGTACATTGACATTACACGAGAATTTCTCATGTGTGTGTGTGTGTGTGTGTGTGTGTGTGTGTGTGTGTGTGTGTGTGCGTGCGTGTGTGTGTGTGTGTGTGTGTGTGTGCGTGTGTGTGTGTGTGTGTGTGTGTGTGTGTGTGCGTGTGTGTGCGTGTGTGTGTGTGTGTGTGTAATGGGGGGGGGGGGGGCATGTAAAGTATAAACCATAGTTTCTGCTTATTTCCAGTCATGACGGCAGTGAACATTGTCAAAGCGAAAACTGGTCCATTCAAAACGATCTGCGCCATTCTTGAGAAACTGTGAGCATTGTTCTTCAGGCGAAGATAGAACAATACACACATCACCCATGAGATAACTGCTTGTAAATGTTTGACAGTAACGAGCCCATTATTCAACACTCTATTTGTCGTATGCCAGAGAAATGGCCGGTATGTTTGGCACCCGAAGAAAGGGACAAATCCCAGACCAACAGTTGACATTTTCGGGGCTCCGGTGAATGCACGGCAGAATAAGCATTAGCCATTCAAGCATACAAACGATTTCGTGGTTTGACGTCACGCATACTAAACACACGAGGCACCCTCTCTCATCCCCCAGCACACACACACACGGGGTGGGTGGGTTTTCAGGTGTTTAACGTCCTTTTCCATCACGCGTGGGTGATATCAAAGACGGGGCAACGAGAGAAAGGCCCGCACAAATATTTGGCCCCAGCCGGGATTCGAACTCACGACCCGAGCACTGAGAGTCCAACGCTCTACCATTCGGCTATCCCGGCACCACACACACACACACACACACACACACACACACACACACACACACACGCACACACACAGAGCCCCCCCCCCCCACACACACACACACACACACACATGCGCGCGCACGCACAGGAAGTGCGCCGCCAATGCACCAACCGAACCAAGTAACGTATTTTCTTTTGACTCTTCCCATGCTACATCCGGATGCAGTGTCTCACTGTCGGTACACCGTCTTGTGATGACAGACCAAACACTGGGTGTTATACTTCCACCTCTTGCTTCATTTTCCCTCGCACAGACACACAGTCTAGTCCGGGGGTATTCCTAGACGCCGGACAGCAAAATCGACCCCTTGTTTCTTTGTCGGGAGACGATGCCGTTCTTGGCATAGCTAGAAAGTCAAACACTCCTGGGTCTCCAGATAACGATTGAACAACAACTCTAGTCAATGGTGACGGGGTCGGGCCGACATGGAAGTCTCTGGATATGAAATATCAAGCTGGTTCCGACCACGTTTATTTTAGGTTTATTGGTTATCATGTGTCCGTAATCGGAGTCAGTGTTGATTGGTGCTATTGTCTGTACATACGCAGACAATAGCTTCCACCCAAAATAGATCCCCTCAGCCAGTGCTAAATGTAACCAGTGCTAATGCAAGCAACACGTAGACAAATTTGGTCTTGGCAGCAGAACTGGTCAAATGCTGGGACCCTTGGGGCCGACTGGATTCCTAACCCAGCGAAATCAAGGAGCCCAGCATCCCAAACCACACGGACCTCCACGGCGTTGTCTTACCATCATCCTCATTTCCATCCTCATGCATAATAAAAATTGCCCCAGCTTTCGAGCCCTCCGTGGATTCTACCCATGACCTGGGAGGAACACCACTGGAGCTGGCAAAAGAGGTGGGACAGCAAAAAAAAACCAAAAAAAAACCACTATGGTCAAAGAATACAGATGCACGATGTCTCAAAATGCCTATATATTGCCTATCAGCCTCATGGGCGTCATAGTCACCCCTAAAAATGCTTCAAACTAGAAACAAAAGTTACCATGCACCATTCAAGGACACGTACCTAACAGGAGTTTTTTTTTTTTTTTAAATGAATGTTTCCTTTCCGTTCAGGCCTCACTGGAGTAATGCTAGTGTACTTCCTGTTCAGGCCAGAAAGCCACCCAAACCCACTCGCGTCACCTTTACCTCCCTTGTGCGCAAAAAGTCCCAGATTCACTGGCAGCTTGCCTTCTCTTGCAACCCCCTGGCACTGGCATGCACCCTGCCCTACAAATGCATAAAATCGCGAAATCACGCTTTTTCGTGACAACAAAAATCACTATATACGAGCACATTCCTAAAACAGGGACCTTCAAACACCAAACTTGACCCCCACGCTCAGTTAGTGTCCTTACGCCTATGATCAGGTCTTCTTGTTGCTGCCAGTGCTGGAGAAACTCAGGTAGTGTGATTAGAAGTACTGCTGACGTAGCTACAAAAACCAGCCCAGAAAACGTACGCATGAAATAATAATAATAATAATATTTATAGGGCGCCTATTCCCGGGGAACGAGCTCAAGGAGCCTTACATTCTAAAACCGAAGTACAAAAATTCACTCAGTGTACACTACGTAAAAACAACGAAAAAAGTAAAAGAGCACACACACACACACACACACACACACACACACACACACACACACACACACACACACACACACACACACACACACACACACACACAACACGACTGAGTAGAAATGATAAAGGATAGACAGAGACAATTAAAACCAAGAACAAGTACCAGTGATAAAACCCAAAACAAAAGGATAGATTGGAATGAGCCAGATAAAACCTTAAAAGATAGCAGTGGTGAGGAGCTAAATGTAAGAGATGGGACCTTGGAACGAACTGAAAAAAAAGCAACGTTCACCGATCTCTTTTTCGCCTTCTTCCTTCTCGCACAGGTTCTGATCCTGTCGGCTACGCGTATGCGTTTCTCCTATTTTTCAATACTATATGTACAAACAAAGCCTGCGTCCATGCCTAAATCTAGTTTGAGACAGACTGCCCACCTTTCTTTGTTTATTTGTGTTGATGCAGGTTTGTGTGTTTTAAGTTTTTCCTTTTCTTTTTTAAATTACATTATTATTTTTGTTGTTCTTGTTTCCTGTGCCAGCACTGATAAAAAATCTCCTAAGCGATCCCGCTATAGATCAAACTTGGGACCTTTGTTCCGCCTCCTTCATTGTTTCCCTGAAACTCTGCGGTTCCATCTCAAGTACTGTAATAACATGAAAAAATTCTCTTTTTTAACATTATTTCGTTATAGAACTCGTGCGCAAACGTACTTGCACACCTTGGCCAGAGGAATGACACATGAGAGGTGGGGTTGTGGGGCGAAAGGGGATGGGATGTGGCAGACAGGGTAGAGGGGGTATTTGGAGAAATACCTGAAGGAACGAATGGCAGGAAAGGTTTGTAGCTCGTGGCGGTAATTATCCCTCCACATGCACCTGCTCAAAACACACCCACTCACCCACAATAAACACAGCGTCTGATGCCTGCAGTCGATTTGAAAATTCACCTCTAGAAACATACGCTCAGTCGTCTCCAATGTAAAACTACTTTTCCAGTTTCCGAGTCTCCGCTGGTGTATGACGACCTGGTTTCTGTATTTTCATATCACGCATTTCATGTGCGCGGAGGAGCTGGTGGTATACATGGAAAATCTCTCTCTCTCTCTCTCTCTCTCTCTGTGGCGTCTGTAGAGAGCAAATTGCCTTGGTTTCATGTTCTGTATATGTTTTACAGATATTGCAATAGCTGCTTCAATAATTATTTCAAACCACCCTACACCATTTTAAACATTTCTTCTAGGCTAGTGTTTGTATTGTGCTATTTTCAAGACCTTCAAAAGACCTCTCTATGATTACCTCTTTCTGTTTGCTCTTTTTCCTTTCCCACGAATAATAGAGTTAAAATTTAAAAATACAGTGAGGAAAAACAATGTGAACGCACCACATGCTTTGCTCATGGGTTCTGTTTTGCATCCACGCAAAGAAATACAGCCTATGGCACCGAATGAAACCCAAAACCGATGGTGACGTGATTATTGTTATATGACCCTGGTGAGCTTTTGGCTTTGTGTTCTGTGTGACAGATTCCTCATGGAGTGCGTCGTAGAAGGAAAGTGAAGTCTGTAACATTTGCAGCAAGGGGAAAATAAACCCGGTGGTGTCAGCTGCTCAGGGACATTCTCACTTTTCCCGCGACGCATTCAAAATGCCTATGGATTTCAGTGTCTGAAGGCATCACTCACATTACTGTACACATTGATGACTGATGCGAACATTTTGGCTTCACAGAGGTAGCCTATTTGTATTCAGTCTGTCTCTCTCGACCCCTGAGACACACACACACACACACACACACACACACACACACACACACACACACACACACACACACACACACACACACACGGGCAATGCCATCATCGATATCTTTTGGACACCGGGCTTAGCAACAAGTAAAACACTGAAGTCGAATAACTCCTGACACACACACACACACACACACACACACACACACACACACACACACACACACACACACACACACACACACACACACACACACACACACACACACACACACACACACACACACACACACACACACACACACCCTGACACTGAAGTCGAATAACTCTGTCTGTCAACTAGTTGCTCGTCAGTACTTCACTCAGTGAAAAGGAAAAGGTCAGATAGTGAAATAGCCAGCCAGTCAGTTACCTCTTTTAGGTGGCCAGTTCTTTTAGCTGCGTGGCCACTCTCTCGTAAGCAGGTGTTTGAAGGCTGCTCCCGAATACGTTATCATCTGGAAATAAAATTCCTAAATGCCACTTCGAAGACTCTGGAGGAAACAAGTGCACTCGCCTATGAGCAGTCCATTATAACGTCTGCCGAGAAACCTTTTCATCAAGTCTTGTGTGAAATTGGCAGACTGCATAAAAAGCAAAATCCGGCATTGGTTCTCTGGTCTGCAGAGCAAATACATTCAGGAGAAGTAAAACTTTTGAGGAGTGCTTACAGGGTAGAATGCTGAGGCTAATGGAACTATTAATTCCCATTCCTGTTCACTGAATCGTAAGTGGGGCAAATTTCCAAGAGTGCTTCCCATTTTCGCCATTTACTTAATGTAAACAAGTACTCTCATATTCTTTGGTACAGAATCGGCAAGGGATGATGAATAGATAGTCGTACAAGGCGTCGTAAGACTCTGTTCCACGGTTTCAAGAGCCTCATATTTCGCAAGTCAGTGCTGGTAATGTGTTGTGGGTGCATGTTTTATGTCTGTAAACAATGAAGGAGATGCTTCAAATTTGAAGTAGGTTGGGGTGAGTGGGGGGGGGGGGGGCTCTTTCCGACGCTCTCTCTCTCCCTCTCTCTCTCTCTCTCTCTAATGGTCCAGTCCTTAGCTACAACACGTTCCTTATAGCGGCCCAGAAACGAGTTTGCCCCCTGTGCGGTTCATAATGAACTCGCTTATCTGGTCTATTTCAAGAGTCCTTTTGATGAGTTCAGTTCACCCTCCCCTTCCTTGTTCCATAAAAAAAGGCAGAAAGGAGCATCTGACCTAAAAGGTGGTAAGTGTTGTACAAGAAAAGCTGATATGTATAACACCACTCAACGTTTGACAAAAAAAAAAAAACCCTGGAAAACAAAAAGTGTTCTGCTCGACAAAAAAAGTGTTCCATATATGGTAATCCAGTTAATACATGGCGGTAATCTTCACTAGTTAAATGAACACCAACGGAAAACAGCGTTAACCTTCTCGATAACACTGTTAACCTTCTTTCAGCTGGGCAAAATGAAGGGGTTCGTCTGAAATTAGAGAGGAAGTGTGTAGAAAGCTCAGTCCCCGTACATGTTTACATACTTTCCTCTTAGTCCGTTTACTGGATAATAAATTGAAAGCTTGTAGTCTACCCTCCTATCTGTCAAGCCATAAAGCGCCGTTGGTCTCATCAGCGAAATCCCTCGTGTAAGATTAACGCGACCTACCAGTAGCAGCAGACAATTAACGTCCGCTGTCAAACAAGGTCTGAAAGTTTGCATGTTGTAGGCAGACAGCAAATCAGCAAATGTACACCTCTACATCAGGAGAAGAAACTGTAACAATTGTTGGTTTTGTTCGTCAGTTGTTGATGATGTAGACCATGACTAATTCTGTAATAGGACTATTGTCTGTGACCATGACTTCTGTTATAGGACCGTTGGCTGTTGTGTGTTGGAAGGTGGTTGATAAGAAGTTTCTCCAAACATTCTTGGTGTACGGGACTGAATATTGTGCTGGTGCTGACAGAACTGTCTTTCTGTACCTTGTTCTTGAAAACAGTACCACCCGTCTATATTTTGTGTTTCGCAATGTCCGGTTTAGTCTCCTACTGACTTGCGAAGTTTAAATATTTTACCAATCACAAGACCATTTACCTCTCCCAACCACGTAGGACTGTATTAATACAAAAGCGCGAAACAGGCTTGTTTGTGGCGTACAAATGACGGTAAATGACTTTGACACTTTCGCATGATACTTTGTCGGGCAAATCTTTTTTTGCTAATGGCAGTGATACAGACGCCCCCAAGTGGCCACAAGGCGAACTATATGATGCAGCGTTATGAGTTGAAACGACCATCTAAAGACTCCATGGGGGCAGCAATAAACGCCTGTTTACTGGAGGCTGGGACAGCGAGAGGCCTGACAACACGAGCAGATAGTCAATGTTTCAGACAAGCTTCTGAATAATAAATAACGATAATGCAAGAACATAGACGAAAATGGCTGCAGAGTCTCTCTCTCTCTCTCTCTCTCTCTCTCTCTCTCTCTCTCTCTCTCTCTCTCTCTCTCTCTCGTGAGTCGGGTGGCTGTCGACTGAGATAACTCAAGATCGCAAGGTAAGGTCCCGACAGAGCCAAAGTATGATATGCTCCCACAAAAAGTGGGACAAAGGGTGATTTGGGGCGTATGGAGTTATTAGTATCACTGCAAAGTACACAAAATAAGCTTTCTTCTGGAAAAAATGTTTTAAAAAAAATCCTTTCTGTAGCATTGTGTGGGCCTAAGATGTGTCTGTTGAAAACTTTCAGTTGAAAAGCGGACATTTTGAGAAAATGGTTTGTAAATCGTGACATGGGAATCTTACCGGTAAAGCATATTTATATTATATGCTCGTTTGAAACATGTTTATAAGGTACACTCAGCCTTGACACTTTTACAGAAGTTGTATCAGTTGTTTTAGGACCCGAAAATGAAAATAAAATCTCACAGTCAGTAAATTCAACATCTACCACCATTTTTTTCTTCTTTTTTTTTCAATTTTCTCGAAAGTGGCTTGGGGAATATGTCCCCCTTTGGTGGGAGTGCATCACAGATATCCAAAGGCTTCTTTCATTGCCCCCGTCCTTGAAACAACCTCGCAGCGAACAGACTGACACATGAAAACACCCACTCAAACACCTATCCAGCCGCCCCTCCCCCTCCCAGTCCCCCCCCCCCCCCTCTCTCTCTCTCTCCACCTCAACAACACCATCTTCTCTTACTTCCAAATTCACCTCCCCCACACCTACCACATACTAACACACCGCCTCTTTCAATTTGCCTTTTCCCCGTTCGGTAAACTAAAAAAACCCCGAACTAGGCGCATGTTGCGTCAGTGCCGGGGGAGGCAAAAATCTAACCTCCACGCCCTCAATAATTTGCACAAAGACAGATCTGGCACCGCATCCACGATTGATTGATCGGTGGGTCTGATGCGCTCCTTGCAGCCTGCTTCTGACGCTGCGGGATCCCTTTTACTGGTGGCCGAACTGATCACAGTCGTCACAGTTTGGGTGTTAATACACCTTGAATCGCCAGCTCACCCAAGTCAGGTGCCTGGAGTCTGGAACACACTGCCTCTACAAGTCCGTCAGTCTGCGCCTTTCACAGTTTTTAAGTCCAGGCTAAAAACGCAGCTTTTTCCAGTCTACCTTCTCTCCTTAGTCATTTAGACAGTAAGTGGTGAGTAGTTAATTAGCCGCAAGATGGTCTTTGTTGTTTGCGCGGCTCTGACAGGATAATGCATATAGCTGAGATGATGTAAACAGTTATAATACCTTGTCTTTGATGTCATGTTGTTTTATTTTTGATGCCGTTAAAGAAAGAAACTGCCCAAACTGGGTAAATAACGATATTGAATTGAGCAAAGTAAGCATGCTTACTGCATATTTTTGCAACGTTCTAGAAGTGGCTCATCATCATCACCATCATCATCATCACCATCACCACCACCACCACCACCACCACCACCACCACGTATGATGGTATGATGAGCGACGAACCCTGTCGTAAACTAACTGCACGAGCTCGTATTTAGCAACGTCCGCATTATTTCGTATCATCGCCGGGTTACAAAGCGATGGTCAGTGCTGGCAAGGTTCCTACACGATTTTGAAATAGGCGTACCAGGTCACTCGCGACAGCGTACCAGTTTTGGGGGCAAGGTACACGACGTACTGTCAGCAAAACCATACGAAAGTGACCAGTGAAGCTTTTCTGTGTTCTCCCCCCCCCCCCCTGTGGGAGAGGGGCAAGCGATGCAGTATGGGTCAGACGGGGTGGCTGTTTCCTGGTAACGGTAGAGGATGTATCAAAAGTGCAGTAGGGGAACTACATGGACAAAGCTTTCACCCTCACCACCGTAAATCTTCAGTTTTATGAACCGAAGCAGGCAGTCCTGAAACCAGTGCTGAGTGCAAAATATCAAAATGAACCTAGAGGCACAGACTTACGGAAGGTCACTCGCGTCTCCTTTTGATCTGAACTGTTTCAAGTAAGTATGGGTATGACTGACTGACTGAAACGTGTATTCACAGGGGTGGGTGGGTGGGTGTTTGGGCGTTTAACGTCCTTTTCCACCACATACGGGTGATATCAAAGACGGGGCGACGACGAAAAAGCCTGCACAAATATTTGGCCCCAGCCGGGATACGAACTCACGACCCGAGCATTAGAGTGTATTCACAGATTGTGACTCCTAGGTCGTACTACACAGTTTTGTGCAGCAAGGGGCTGAACGTTCCGATTTATACCCCCCGCCACCCCCCTCCAGCTTTCCGAAAGGTTTGGCTCCCTGGCCTGTGCTTTCAAAAGCTATCAGCATTAGAACAGAGCGGAAGGAAATTACCCACAGTTGTCAAAATGTTCCCTGAGACATGGAGTGCGTACAGCAGACACCTGACGTTGTTAGTCACACTGTGCCACTGGCATGCCGGAGAACGTGGCAAGGAAATCACTTAATTACAAGTGACGCAATTGTTCTGAAACTGCTCGTCAAGATATCATCAGGTTACATCACATCCAGTCCGGCCAAGAATGTGTTTACGATGTATCGTTCATTACCGCATCTGCTAAAGTTGGAGGCGTTACCCAGTCAACCCATGCTCACCTCATAAGCAGTTACATTGTCAGTTTTCATAAACAAATTATCTCTATGGAAGTGTTCCTACCACTCTGATGTATTCAGTTCAATGATGCAATATCTGTTTAAAAGCCTAACTGGAAAAAATCGCGATTCCACTTGAAATCTTCAGATCACCAACATTCACTTCGTCACTATTATGCAATGTGCAGCGGTCTCGGGCCCAGTGGGAACTTGAAGTGGCTTCTGCAGTGGAGTGTGTTGGGTTGTTTTTTTTTGTGCCCCAACTTTTAGCCAGTTCCAGTGGTGTTCCTCCCAGGTAATGGGTGGATACCACGGAGGGATCGGAAGCTGGGGCAATTTTTTTTAATGCATGATGATGGAGATGAGGATGATGGTAAGATGATGCTATGGAGGTCCGTGTGGTTCGGGACTGCGGGACAGGACCGCATTCCACGCTTCCTGTCATAAATATCCCGGCATTAACCAGGCCCGGGAAACAGTGTGGTCTTATCATATACGGGGCAAGGTTGGTCGGGTTCGGGCCCTTAAGAGAAATAACTTTATTGTAACAAAATAACAAAATATTTTCCTCCAGGCTTGTCCTTAAACAAATATCTGCTTTAAAGATTCTTTAAAATGTTCTTTAAGAAAATACCATCTTCTTAGAAAGCACTGATTCAGTTTCAGTTCTGTGTCTCTAGACTTGAAATTTGAAAAGCTTCAACACGCACGCTAATTCTTCGTTCCCTTCGCCGTTGAAAGCATGACAAATCTGCGTGCGCGACACACTCTAGCAACCAGCATCTACTGCCTACAAGGCGGGGTTGCCAGTGTTCTGGACTCCAGCAGGGACTGTCCGGATACGATGAGTGGTGAATGGGAGGACGGGGATGCTGTAGACTTAACGCCAGCATCAATGGCCAAAGTCACACATCTCCTTAAATCGATGTTGACGCTGCTAAAACATCCTCCAAAGTACTCGGCCTGAACGCGAAGGAAAATCGTGTCAGAGACACTTTCCTGACTACTATGCGGATTCAGCAGTAAAATTTTCAGGGGAGAGGCAGGGTACTTTGAGGGCTTTACTTGCCAAATGAGGATGAAACTATTTGAAGCTTGTTTGGTCTCTCTTAATACTCTCTCGTTCCCCGACCTCTGTAACGTATACTTTCCTGATTTAAAAAAAAAAAAAAAAAAGGAAGGATGGGTCAAAACAGTTACCTACATTCTGCTACCTCATAAATAGACTTATAGTCCTTTTGCGAAGAAGAGAGGCTACCCCCTTCCCACCAAACGAGAAAAGAAAATCTGAGAGATTTAGTTTATTTAAGCAGGACTCAGACCGATTTTTTTTACTTGGAAAGTACTTTGGAGCACTGGACAGTGCTTGGTTACTGCAGAACGAATTGATGTATTTCGACCTATATTGCACATACATACTCTTGTCTGTTTGTTAACACAATAAAGTTTATTTTGGTATCTTTATCTCTCACCATTCCTATCTCATCTTTCTAGGGTATTTTGAATACAGAAGATAGGAACAATGCACAAAAGAGATGATACTGCGAAATAACGCACATGTTAATGCAAATACTCATGAATACTAACTGACCAGATGGGCGTTGTCCCCAGGATGATTGACTTCAAGCTGATGAGAGACTTTAAAAATAAGTGCAGAATGTAAAAAGAAAAATAAGTACTGAATGTAAACAGACACGAGACAACACAGATAAGTCTGAACCTGCACGCAGATGGTCAACTATATTCACACAACACAAACAACTACTCTACAACACCACAACGTGCCTCAGGGATCACGAAGAAAAACATCTGTGTGGGTTTAACACAGACATGTCAGCGTACAGTTTTAGCCGATAAAGAATCAGGTGTCATCTTTTCACATACGTGGGAGGAGACGGAAACACAAAAAGAAAAGTACACAGTGACCGATAAATAGACACCTTGATGGATCTGACATGCAAGAAACAGTCTCCGATCGCTTGGTTTAGCTAATGCCGTGATAGGGAGATACAGTCGAGGTAAATACGCGTATGTCTTTTATGTGTGGCGTTTCCCTGAAAGGTCAGGATCAAGTCGTCTTTATAGGTAAGATCACAGACCAGCTCGCAGTCCGCCGAATAGGAAATAGCAGTGAGATGCAAGCGTCTCAAGATCACAATCGATACAAAATCCAGCACGTAAAACAGCCACTTACAGGGAAGTCTAACGTGAATGGACAGTTTCCATTCTTACCAACTTTGTGAGCAGAAAGGTCAGTGGTGAACGCTATTCCAAAAGCATGTGGGATAAAGCTGCCGAAAGAGAAAAGGTTGAGAACTGTCTGCTGGATTTCGGAAAGGGTGGGTGGGTATTTGGGGGTTTAACGTCCTTTTCCACCACATAGGGTGATATCAAAGACGGGGCAACGATGAAAAAGCCAGCACAAATATTTGGCCCCAGCCGGGATCGAACTCACAACCCGAGCATTAGAAGTCCAACGCTCTACCATTCGACCACCCCGGCTCCCCCTGGATTTCGGAGAAAGGAGCAAAAACCACAGTCATCAGGACAAAGGGGTGTTTGTGTTGAAATGTACACATCTACACGTTTAAATACATGCTAACTGGTTTGAAGTTAATTTCCGAAGACAACAAAAGTCAAACCAAAAATCAAAAGTACGCTTCCAAATTTTCTGTAATTTTGTATGCTTTGTTCAGCCTTTCAGAAATTCAGTATGGATCCCTCCGATGAACACATGGCCGTCCCTTCTGAGGCTTGAACTGCACTTAAACGAACGCTGAAACTGCAAATGCGCTTGAACCATAAAAGGTTACTTTCTCCTTACTCCAGTTAAATTCAGCTGGAACCAGCAACGTACATTCCAAACGAGACGCAGTAGCACAGGTTTCCTTGACGCGGGGAGGTCAGAGAACTCCCTGCTGTTTGAATTTTCCAGGATTTAAGGATTCCATTTCCGGTGGAAAATGTTGGATCATTTATTTGCTGCTGCTGCTCCTCTCTCTCTCTCTCTCTCTCTCTCTCTCTCTTAGCTAGAATTAGTGCCCAGAATTAGATATTACCGGAAATTGAAGCCCCATCTCCTGTTTCCTCGCTGGAAGTAACTCTATTTATTCCAGATAGACCCAGGATGAGCGTCGTTACATCAGCATGCCCTCAAACGACATTTCTGACGCTCTCCAACTATAAAGTCAAGAACAAGGAAGTCGTCTTTCCATGCTTTCACTGTATAAAACCCGCAGCTAATATGCTTTATGATAATCGCTTTACAATCTCCAGGCAGTATGACACATCTACGGTCCACATTTATGACGGGAGAGACATCCCGCAGAAAAGAGCGTGCAAGCCACTGATTGGCTCATGCTGGGCGCCATCGACCAGTCGTAATCCAGGATGCAGGCACAAGAACGAAAACTAAGCCGAGAAGGAAGAGTGGATGATTATTGCACCGGAGGACTCGTTCTTCCGGAGAAAAGCAGTCACCGATGCTCCCTGTCGTTTTTCCCCTCCTACACCAGGACATGTAAAGCCGGCTATTTAGTTTAGGAGCCAGTCAATGTCAATACAGGATACAGCGTCGGCCTATTTGTCCATGGTAAATCGCAATAGCAATCTTTTTTACTAGATTAGGTGTTTTTCTTGTGAAGGCAAAAAATCTGGTTTCTTGAATCTCGCATGGCTGAAGACAATAAAAAGTTAAGGACCGGAAAATGTAGAAGTTCACGAGAAATGTAACCCCGGCTCAGGCGACTAAGATCCATGGCAGACTAATGGCATTAGCTGGCCCTGTCAATTGGCTATTTCCTGGCTCGGTGCGTAAGTCCATCGTACTCTTATTCACGGTCATCCGGCTTCGAACTTCACTTTAAGCTGGAGAGTTATTGAGTCACTCTACCTGTCTTTGTACACCCTAAAAGCTTCTCAGCTGTCAAAACTGTGATTTCCTAAGAACGCTTTCTGTGGCTTGAGTCCAATTATGTCTTCAGCCCCAGGTTTTCAACATTGGACATTGTCCACGCAAACTTCTAAGGGCTTATTTACAGATGGCATGCGAATGCCCCCCCCCCCCCCCCCGTCCACACACACACGCACACGCATAGGTCGAAGAACACAAATACACAGGGCCTCAAAATGCCTATATATTCCCTATTAGCCTCAGGCATCATAGTCAACCCTAAAAATGTTTCAATCTAGCAACAATTACTACCATGAACAGACCATTCAAAGGCACGCACCTGACAGGGTTTAAAAAAAAAAATGAATGTCTCCTTTCCGCTCAGGTCTCACTGGAGTAATGCACGTCTAGTTTCTCTTTAAGCCAGAAAGGCAGTTCCCATAAATCCGCTTGCCTCATTTGTGTCCCACCTTTGTGCAAAAAGTCCCAGCTTCACTGAAAGATTGTCTCTTTTTGTGACTGCCTGCCATGCACCTTGCCCTACAAAACAAAAAATAATAATAATAATAATAATAGTGGAGATTTTTAACGCGCCTAACCCAGGGGCTGGCTCTAGGCGCTTTACAATATAACGGGAGGGGGGGGGGACAGCAACAACCCGCGAAAATAAAGACTGATAAAATAAAAACCCCGCATTGTCTCCCTGCAGGCAACAGAGACCATGGCAGTAAGAGAGCGGGGACCCCAGCATCCTGCCCAAACACAGGATGTGGGGAACCCAACCCAAATAAACCATCACGAAAATCGCGCTTTTTCATGACAATAAAAATCACTACAGACTAGCACACTTGCCAAACAGGGTACCTCAAACAAACACCAAACATGGCCCCACGATCAGTTTGTGTCCTTACGCTACGCAGCTGAAGGTTTCCCAGCTCTGGCGCTGATTCCAGTCTTTTTCTGGGTTCGTTGAACTCGCAGACTAATGTGCAGTGTACGTGAGTTGTTGGTGCTACTTTTGTGTCGGCGGTGGCCACGCGAGGTAAATTAAACGATGAATGTTTTATTGGCAGCCGGGTATCCACGTGTTTTCCCCGCACTAAGGAGATGGTCCTTGCAAATGGATGGTGTGAAATCAGCTGCTCAAGTAACGGAGAAGTAGCTGCAGGTTCACACCGACCATCAGTGGAAATACTGAGCGGATCTTTTATGGTATTTGGTTATCTAGTGTTTTAAGAAAAAAAAATGGTGGCAGCACTATATTCACCGTAACCTTAAAAAACTGAGAAAAAAACCCGGTAAATCTTAGTGTATTCTTTTAGACAGAAATAAATTAAAGATATTCATTCTCTCTCTCTCTCTCTCTCTCTCTCTCTCTCTCTCTCTCTCTCTGTGCGGATACAAGTGGACGGAAGCGACCGGGTGTACACTGGGACGTGTGTGCGGCGGGAAAGGGGGAAAGGGAGGGAGAAGGGGAGGGGGAACGTGTTCACTGGGGGGCGTCTCCTGAGCTCTCTCTCTCTCTCTCTCTCTCTCTCTCTCTCTCTCTCTCAGACTTAAATTCAACTTCAGTTTCCTCTTCTGTACTGGTAAAACCGTGTGCGTTCATGCAGTCAATAGACCTAGGGTGAGTGGTGTATCAGTGGAATCTGAGTCAGCAGTATCTCAGCAGACTGATTACAAGCCCGTATCGGTGGACTCATCATTCAGTGATAAAAGCTGTGAAACCAGTGCAACTCCAGCCGCTGCAACGATAATACAGTTTAGTGGCATATCATTGGAGCAGTCTAATCTAATGGTATCCCAGCTGACACAAGAACACTGCCACCTGGTGTTGCACTGTTCGTGATCAACAAAATTCCAGCATGACCATAAGAAGTGAGTGGTGTGTCAGTGGACCAACTTTAGTGGCACCGCAGGTCCCGTAGTTCCCGGGCCTGGTTAACGCTGGGATATTTATGACAGGAAGCGTGGAATGCGGCCCTTGTCCCGCAGTCCGAAACCACACAGACTTACCATCTTACCATCATCCTCATCTCCATCATCATGCCCCCCCCCCCTCTCTTCCTCCCCTCCCCCAGAATGCCCCAGCTTTCGAGCCCTCCGTGGATTCCACCCATGACCTGGGAGGAACGCCACTGGAGCTGGCAAGAGTTGGGGCAGCAAAAACAAAACAAAACAAAAAAACACTTTAGTGGATGTTCGACAGACTTTGTAAACTATTGAAATCGCGCCATGCATAATAATAATAATAATGAGGATTTGTCTGGCGCCCAACCTCCTGCTGGAGCTCTGGGCGTCTCACAGTAGCAAAACCGTTACATACACGTAGTCATAATACATTCTTACACACATCATGATCATGATGATGGTGATACACGTATGAAACAGTAGTACTCACTTGATACAGTACCACATACATACATACATACATACATACATACATACATACAGTCAACCATACATACATACATACATACATACATACATACATACAGTCTACCATACATACAAACATACATACAGTCAACCATACATACATACATACATACATACAGTCTACCATACATACATACATACATACATACATACATACAGTCTACCATACGTACATACATACAGTCAACCATACATACATACATACATACATACATACATACATACATACATACATACATACAGTCTACCATACAAACAAACATGATTAGATGAACATGACAACCAGCCTGAACCCAAGAAACACTGAGCTACATGAAAAAGCAGCTACTACAACCAGCGATGTCACAAATACGTCAGTGTATGACACAGGCTAAATCACATTCAGTCTTTGTCATGCAGTCGAAGGGGATGCGTTTCCTGTCTGCAGTATTTGCTTTTGTACTCTTAGACGCACGTGTTCCATTTAGATTCCACCCCAACCCCTACTCATTACCATATATGGGCATGTCATTGGAATATCAATAGTCAGCGTATATTTCGCGACAGCTGAAACTCCTCCCAACCTACACTCAAAGGTCCGCTGCCCTGAGGGTTCCGCGGTAGTGCAAGGCGTTTGTGGTTGAGACGCGTGGGATGTGAGGAACCATTGAGGGACCGCCCTGGAGACGTCCTGATTTCTCTGTGAACTCATTCTCTGACGCACATCGGCAGTCTGATTGCAGGCCTCCTGAGAGCCAAACAATCACACAATCAGAGAGGCCGCTTTCCAGTGTGAGCTAGAATGCTGATGATTTCATATTTTGCAAACCTGCTCTATGTTTTACAACCGGCAGAGGTGCATTCCATGTTTTCCCAGCATCCGATATTAGGATTTAGGTTTTCATTTGTCCACGCCTTTTGTGCCGACAAATCTAGCGAAACCAGACGACAGACTGGCTGTGTTTGGCAAACAAGTCCAAACGAGTTGACCATTCGCTGATTGCTGATGAGAGCAAAATCAGCTCATTTTCACCCTGAGTAAGGCACGTACCAAAGGCACGCTGCATGCATGTCTGTTTGGTTTACACGTCTCCCCTTTTGGCACTGTTGTGAAGTTTGCTCGCACACGTCCCATGCTTCTCTGTCTCTCGGAATCTGTTGGAAATTGTGCTAGGAGGTGATCGCAGGGAGGAGAAATAATAGGGGTATGGGGCCAAAGAGAGAGAGAGAGAGAGAGAGAGAGATGTCAGGATCAATAGTGATTAGGAACCTGCTCGCGTGAGAGTTGTTTTTATCATGTGAGGGTATGTCCAGGATTGTGCCTGCTTGAGTGTGGAATGACTTTTTTTTAAACCTAGGGGCTCCTTATTCGGGATGAAGAAATTACAGACGTGTGACGTGAGTGAAAACTTGTTTAAAATCGATTTGTGTTTCACACTTACAGTTGAAAAAGAATCGATTGACATACAACACAAATTCAGCCTACTCAAGTTTCACCCAACACATTTTCTTTAATAAGACAAAACTTTTCTTGGGCTTATTTCTCATTTGCAGTAATAATTCCCCATACTTTTTTTTCAAGATTACGCAACGTGGATTTTTTCCGTGAAAAAGACAACCCCAAAGTTATGATGTAAAGAATGTGCTGCGTGAAATTAATTTCCGAAAATTGGCGGAACAAAGAAAATCGCATCACAGAAACCAAATCGGATGTGATTAATAATGATATTATTTATGACATGCTTCAGAAATACTTTTCACAAATAATATCTGGTGATAGCTTTTGGGTTGTTGTTTTTCGTGAAATCTCAACACGAAGGAACACGAGCGTGGAAAGCAAAAAGTCTGGTTCTGAGCAAGACAAAAATCGTGCTATGCTCCCTTGAAATAAAATCAATGGTCTCTTTGGCAGTTTCTAACAAGTTTTCCAGTACGCTTCAGTGGTCCCTTCACTTCAGGAACCCCCATGTTGCTCCATTATTAAGTTTGGCCAGTCGCGTAAACTGTCAGAAACCATCCAATAAAGGCAGTTGTAATGTCATCCTCCAAACCATCCCCACCCCCACCCCCACCTAACCCCCAACCTCTACCGCTCCGCCCCACTCCACACAGACACCTTCCCTTTCCAACAGACGAGAGAGAGGCGCCCGAGAACGGAGCCGAGAGAGAGAGACAGACAGACAGACAGACAGACAGAGACAGAGAGAGAATGACAATGTCAATGATCCTTTATTTATCAACGGTAAAGCTATTGGCACAATTTCCATTTCCAAACTTGCCGTTGCTACTCTAAATTACAAAAGAGAGAAAGAAAGAAAGGAAAAAAAATCAAGCAACCAAAACAAACAAACAAACAATCAAGGACAATCACCAAGCAAACAACCAAATATAAGCCAAAACGCTTGGGGAGAGAGAGAGAGATGGTTGTTTGAGGGTTTAATTAATCATCTTGACACCTCTTCCCACCTTAATACTGTGACTCGCTTCACCTGCAGGCGTACGATCAGGCCACACCTACGACAGTGACTGAACAAAAACTTTGTTAAGAAATACACCCGCATGTTCCATCACAGGGTCTTCCAGAATCCACATCTTCCCATCTCACTTCTAAACTTAGGCCGTTCAGTTCTCTGGGGAAATCGTTCCCTCTTTTAGGCTACACCTCCTTGATTTACAACTGGTGTATATTTAGCTCCATTGCCAGCGTCTGATAGTCCAGAGGCAACAATGCCCACTAGGAAAACCTGCGCGCTATTTTCGTCGGAGGGCATGGCTCGTGCACACGTAACAATTGCAGGACTACCGAGTCCTATCTCAATGACCTCCGGCTAAGCAGGAAGGTCTGCGATAGGGTTTGAAGATAATGTTCACGCAGCGCAGATCTGGAGTGTCCTGGTATTTGCTGAGTAATTGTGCGTAGGGAGCAGAGTGGCTCTGTATGTTAGTTTCGTAGACCGTACAAATACGCCTGAAGGAATTGTATGCAAGATGGAGAGCTACAGAAAACAAAGAAGAAACTTTGAACGACAGGGGTGTTCCTGAAATGTAGTAATTACATCAACTAAATATTTATTCCAACGTTTGTACTAGATTTCTGGTCAGCAAGGGTAGCCGAGCTGACAAAGCACTGGACTGTCGATGCTCGGGTCGTGAACTGGAATCCCGACTACAGTCAACGTATTTTGCTGTTGGTTTTGTTTGTTTTTTTTCCCCGTGGCACCGTCTTTGCACTCTTCTGTGATGAAAAAAGACCTGAAACCCACAAACGACCGACTAAGCAGCCACTGATACTAGATGTTTTTGTTTCATGAGAAAAAGAAAGTGAAAGAAGTCACCTCAAAGCAAATGTGTTACTTGTGGCAGTTTAGTGAATCAAATGGTCTCCGTTTCGCAAAACATTCCACTCGAGTCTTTGCTCAATGTTTCTTCGGGATAAGTAAGTGAAACTTGGGTGTGTTAGCTCCTGCTCTTGAAATTTAACACAGTTTAAGTCAGTTCTCTCAGATCCTTTATGGACCTGCTTGCCTATTGAGGGGGAGCCGGGGTGGCCGAATCATAGAGCGTTGGACTTTCAATGCTCGGGTCGTGAGTTCGAATCCCGACTGGGGTCAAATATTTGTGCTGTCCTTTTCTCGTTTCCCCGTCTTTGGTATCACCACGTGGTGGAAAAGGACGTTAAACTCCCGAACACCCACCTACCCACCCGCTTGCCTATTGAATATCCCAATGCACGGTGAGCCCGTGTTGCGCAAATCCACTCGCGTCTCTTTTCAGTCACTGCAATTTTCATCGATCGCTTAACGGGGCTAATGCTACCATTTTCATGCTCACAGATCGTTCTGAGGTGTTGTCATGGTATCTATCATCACACCACTTAGACACCTGCACAGTGACAGCGTCGGTAATGCTGGCACTGAGCCAACAGAAGCGTGCTTGATTGCGCGGCGACCACACTGAGCGCTCCAGTAACAACAGTCGTAGAATTTGAATGTTCGACTGCTCGCGCAAAGCACGAACAACATTGTATCGCATTAAGAGCTGCACTAATGATCAAGATAGAGTATTTCGAGCGTACAGGCGCACTCACGAGCGAAACTGTTCCAAAACATAAGTTGGATTAACAAAGATGGAATTCGCCCGTTTAAACCAGCCCTTTGGGCCAGATGAGGAGGGTTAAAATCAATGTTTACCATTGATGCGGAACCCCCCAGTATTTCACACCGTTAATACTACTGTCTCCTGTTTGTTGACTCCACTTAGCCTCTGCCACTCCTAAGCGGTCATTTGAATGTCAACGGGTAATAATCGGCCAATAAACCCCTCCAGCATGGTACTCGCCTGTGATGTATTTCATGCCACAAACTAATGGCGAACAAACACAGGCTAAAAGGGGACAGGGTGAATTTTTTTTTCCTGCTACACTGTGCATTTTGTTAGGGTCGATGGGCTGAAGGACAAACACACAGAGTGGAAAATATCGCCCACTGCTCGTTACACAGCAAATCAATTGATCCCAGGCTGTGTATGTACGTAGGATAATTAATTTCTGTGTACCCAACACGACATTAATTGACAGGGCATGACGGAATTGAGTGTTGGTAATCGATAAAGTGTGGTATAGCTTCTTGTTCCTTGACACTGGAAACCCTGCTGGACATTCATAAAATAGGATGTGTGCACGGATAAGTAGATTAGTGACGTTCTTCGGGTACTATTTTCGAACTTACCGTCGCAAGCTTAGAATAGAGAGATAGCCGAAAACAAACAAGGGCTTTAAATAGGGAAGAAAAAAAAAAAAAGATTAGTGACGTTCTTTGTTCAAAACCGTTTGGGACTGTATGTGACATAGTAAATTTTGTCACTTTGATGGCAGCATTCCACCATACGTTTCGGCTTCACTCGTCACCTATCAACCGTCGCGAACCCTCCGGTCGTCGTTCGAGAGACGTCTTAAAATTCCGGAGCGAAATTTGAAATCTTTTGGCGAGCGCTTTCAGTTTTGTTGCACCAGCCTCATGGAACTCCCTGCGCATCTGAGAAATGTACCCGCACAGTCTGTATTTTTTTAAAGAGCAGTCTGTTTTCAAAACGTTTCACTAATTAATTTCCTGTGTGTAAGTTGTCAGCTTTACCAGGGTATGCTTGTCCATCGTTTTGAAATGTGCTTGAGTGTCAGTGAGTGATCGGTGCATTGTGTTTTATTGTAAAGAAACGCGCCCTACAAGAGAGAAGGAAATGGAGGAAGGGGGGGGGGCGGAGGAGAAGGGGGCTGTCTACGATTATGTTTTCGCCGTGAGCGGAGGCAGACAGCAGCATAGCAGTTCTACTGTTTTAGTTGTTGGCAAGCAGACACCGTGAAATGTTTCCATGTTTTCAGGGACGTGGGGGATAGAGGGGGGATGGGGGGTGGGGGTGGAGAACGTCATGAACAATAGTTATTATTGTTGATAGGGTCGCTCCCGAAGTATGTTTTACCAGCAGCAGTTATCAGAACTAAACTCCCAAACTGAGCGAGTGATTTTTGTGGGAATCGGAAAGCGGGCTTACTGTCCCCAAGAGAGACAGCCCTGGTTGGTTGGTGTAGGAAAAAAAAATCATGTGGGGAAAGTGTCAAAAATCCTTTTCCGCCAGGTAACGGTTCATTCAGGGAAAGGTCGGCGTATCTTTGGGGGCTCTCAGTTGGGGTTCAAACTGACGATTCTGGCACGAGAGTCCAGCGCTCTTTCAACTCAGCACACCCCCACCCCCTTTCCCTCCCGCCCTCCCGGCTATTGAATGCCTTGCGAGGTGTGGACCACTAGTACCACTGCTGGCGCGCTGTGGTGTCATCTCTATCTATTCTCAGAGTATCTATGGGAAGATTTTGTTTGTATGTGTGGCGGAGTTTGAGTGCAGAGGAGGAAGCCATGGCAAAAACCGGCTGGTTATCTTTCTGCCTGAACAAAATCCTACCAGGAGCTGAACTGACCTGCCCGGCTTCAGCCCCCACGTGTAAACTCGTGCCCAAGGTTGCCTGCAGGGCATGTGTGAGGCATTACACGGAAAATACTGGAATTCCGAACACCAAAGCTCAGTGTAGGACCATAATAATAAAACATGAAGCGCTTGTGCATCTTTTAGCGAATATGCCGACGGTGTTTCAACGTGGGAGATCCCACACTGTGAGTGGAACGCTAGGTGTGGGTGAGTACTGAGTAGGGTGGATGGGGTGTTGTGTGATTTCACAGTTGGGTGAGTGGGTGTATTGAGGCATTACAGTTGGGTAGGACGGTGGGTGTTTCGAGGTTTCCCGGTTGGGCGGGTGGGTGTTTTGAGGCTTTACAGAGGGTGGACGAGTGTTTTGATATTTTACAGTTGGGTTGGTGGGGTTTTTGCGGCTTATTTACAGTGGGTGGGTGGTGTGTTTTTAGGCTTTACAGTTGTGTGGGTGGGTGTTTTGAGCCTTTACAGTTCAGTGGGTGGGTGTTTGGTAGCGTTACAGGTGGGTGGGTGGGTGTTTTGAGGATTTACAGTTCAGTGGGTGGGTGTTTGGTAGTGGTACAGGTGGGTGGGTGGGTGTTTTGAGGTTTTACGACATTTGTCCACCGCGAGAGTGATGCCCCAGACGGGAACACTGGAAAACAAGCTGTGCCCTGGTCAGTATTGAAAATGTATGACGACTGGCGAGAGTCGCCAACGCTGCGTATGTGTATGAATCATAGTTTTCAAGTAGCCTAAGCAGAAAATGCTTGCTTGTTTGTTTGCTCGCTTGTTTGTTTGTTTGTTTGTTTGTTTGTCAGTTGGTTGGTTGGTTGGTTGGTTGGTTGGTTGGTTGGTTTGTGCCGCGGCTTTAACAACAAGAGTTGTGCGTGTGTAGTCAGCTATCACGATGCACTCGAGACTGTTTAACACGTACACTAGAACTCTTCGTTTCAAATCAAGAACAGATGTCTTTCCTCAGCGGACTACTGACTCCATGTAGGCGACCTGGTAAATAAGGAAGGCTCAGCAAACAGTCTTTGATGCTGAAATTCCCGGGTGGCAGCGTCTGAAAAAACAATTTTCCAGGAAATTTTGTGCAGGCACTAAAACCGGTTTTTAAGGGAGCCCCACACCATCCACAAATTGAAGAAACAAGAAGTCTGAGATGATACAGACATGCTTCAGAGGAATGAAAAGTTTTATTTGAAATTTTGACGTCCCTATCGGAGCTGTGCAACATCTTGTGAGGATATTTTTATAACACCTGAGCAGTATGCCGTCAGCGATGTCTCTCATATATCTAAACAGGTGCTGTTTGAATGCAAAGTTCGCAAATGTAGAGCATTATCAGATTTTCTTATCTTTGACGGAAACAGCTTGGGCGCGTTGATGATAAACCGGCATCAAGTCTGCCACATTTATTCAGTGCCTGAGCATGAGAAATCCGGCCACGTTAGCTCAGAGACAACAAACACACAAAACCTAGTAATTATCACGTAATGCTCAAACTGATATAAATGACACCGCAACCTCACTAAGGGTAATAGATTTCACGGTAAACTACTAAGGGGGAAAGAAACCCCGGAGAAAACTGCTGAAGGGGAATAACTCTCACAGTAGGCCACAAAAGGGACATAAATCACGCGATGTTCGCTTTCAGGCGATATCTCGGGCACCCTGCTGGTCAGCGATGCTGGAAACGCGGCTTCCTAACACGGTCCATTGAATCTTCAGTGCCTGTGGAAGTCAGGTTCCCATCAAAGAACCTATTGTGACTAGTGGGTCGATGCTGATTGTATTTGCACTGACGTGGTGTGCCTTGATCGCTCTGATGTATTGTAGGGAAGCTGCCTTTCGATCGAAGGTGCTTAACTGCAGGCAGAGAGAGAGAGAGGAGAAGAAGAAAAAGAAAGTGGGAACTGTGAGAAGAGGTGTGTCTTGAGGTTCTGCCTGAAGGACTTGGGTGTTGCATAATAATAATAATAATAAATTTGGTGGAGATCAGGCTGTACACACAGACTGAATAAAACAAAGGCAAAGACTGCTTAAAGGTCTTCTCTGCCTACACATAACGTGCCTAACTTGTGTTCACCACATACGTTGAGGGCAACGCCCTGAAACTGGAGGCTACATTGGAAGGCACATTATGTTTGTAGCATCCAGCTGCTATCGTTTGTACTGCAGATGGTTAATTTATGTCTTGGTCTGATTCAAGAAATCATGGAGAGACTGCATCAGGGAAACCTCGCGTGCCGCACGTGAAACTGTCACTGTGATGCACGGTTGACATTCACGGAAGAGGGCATTCCTGCCCCCCATCCTGCAACGAAAACACGACGACAGACACTTCCTAGATGCACTAGAGCGGTCCGTCAATAAGGAAACAGATCCTTAATCAATCAATAAGTCAGTCAGTATTCATGCGCCGACAGCACTACTTACAGCCAGTGGTTGTTCGTATTACAATATTTTAGTGACCACTCCCTCCCCCCCCCCCACCCCCGCTCCCGTATGTATGTATGTATGTATGTATGTATGTATGTATGTATGTATGTATGTATGTATGTATGTATGTATGTATGTATGTATGTATATAGGTAGGTGAGCGCTGGCAGCCAATGGTTACTCTTGCCCCGTCTTTGATATCACCCACAGACCTAAAAAAATAGACCCACCGCCGCACGCTGCCACCGCTGCTTGCGAGTGTCGCTATCGCGGCCATCATGTGAATACCAGAACTCAGATGCTCTGTGTACAGGACGCCTCGTTGGAAATACAAAGTTCTTTAGAAAGACGTCATCAGAAATGTGACGCAAGATAAAGCGGACCAATGCTATGCGCGCTATGTAAACAGCTGACAGCGTCTGGCCAATGCTATGCGCGCTATGCAAACAGCTTATAGCGTCTGGCACTTCCAGGTACTCGCAACATGGCGCGCGGCGGCGTCACACTTCCAGCACCGCAGGGGGTCTATCTTTTTTAGGTCTGTGATATCACTCCTGTGTGGTGGATAAGGACGTTATACCCCCAACTTCCCATCCCACCCCTGTCACCATTTTCAAGGCCCACATCACATCGCTAGCGTGACAAGTAACAAAGTTGAACCCATAATTTGTTCAAATTCTGAAAAAATAACGCAGTTGTTTTCCCGTAACAATCACGATTATTTGAGGCTACTTGACACACGACTGAACTTAAATGTGAGCTTTACAAATAGGAAATGGTGTTAGAGTTGCCCTTAGCATTGTTTTGAGACGCGCATTCAAGTTCTTCGCACGTACGGCAAAAGGTCAGATCGGCGTGGGAGAGAGCCGGACTTGCCCTGTTACACCGGCCAACTCATCTCAAGGAGGATGCAAATTATATTATTTCACATGTCTCGCTTGCCACTGTAGGGTGCATTGCAATGGACGTGTCTTCGATCGGCCCTGGTGTATTGGCGTCTAGCTAGCTTTGTCGATTGTCCAACCCCACGCATGGGAGTTCAAAAGCTTTTCAGAAATGCATGTCCTGTGCTATGCACGTTGGGGGCGGCTCAAGGACTTTGTACTGACAGTATCACATCACGTCCCTACAGAGTGAGAGACAGAGACAGAGAGAGACAGAGACAGAGAGAGAGAGAGACGGACAGAGAGACGGACAAACGGACAGACAGACAGACAGATAGACAGACAGTGTGGAAAACCTGATAAACGAAACACAAAAAATGAAATTTGATTTCTGAGGGCTTAAAAATTTATTTTTTTCGTGGCTACAACAATAAAATACAATACGGCCAGTTACTGTTTAACAAATGTCTTGTGCCATCAATAAATCAACGATACAAAGGAACTATTACAGCAATTGGATTGACAATTAAGCCAGTCATAACTGTCAGTCAAGTCAGTCATAACAACAATAATCATCTTTGCTAGGAGTCTTGCAGCCAGCTGTCAACTATACATCACAAGAGCGCTCTTCGATCTTTTCACAAACTGCACCCACGCCCACCACCATAAAGTACTGGGTCATCTGACACATAACTGCCGCTACTGTCATTTCTGCGGCAATTTCAGCACCGGGTTATCCCTGCCTTCGCCAGGCAAGTCCTTGTCGTCCAGACATGGGTGCCAGCTAACAGCCAATCAGCGTGCGGTTTGCACGTCATGTTCTTGGACGACTGCAAGAGTTCTGGATCCGGTGTCTAACTCTTGGCGATTCTTGTTTCATCATTTGCAGACTTTATGTTGGTGTCTGAGCAAAATCTGACTCCTTTTGTTCACCGGTATCCAGAAGTGCTTTGACCGTTGCTCGTGGAGTGTAACTGGGACAGTGCATCAATACTGACGCGTTAGTTGCTGTAGCAACTGGGTAACTGAGTCAGTCACACAGGGCAAGAGTTTCCTACACAACTCACCCCGAATATTTCAACTCAAAACTGAGGTGCCCTGCGTGGTGCGCAAACGGAGAGCAGGTGATTTTTTTTTTGCCGGGCTCAGCCGTGTTGAACTGTACAGAACACGCATTATTTTACAAGTCTGGGTCTGGGAAATGTACTAAAAATGTCTTCCGATAGTTCAGGTTGCTAAAAATGAACTGCAAGACAAGGGCTGGACCTTGTCCCCGTCTTTCAACTCGCTTTCAGGTATTAATGTTATCATTCGTTCAACCATCTCTCAATCCATATTGGTTAAAATTCAGTATCAGTATGTCTTTTTTTGTTGTTGTTGTTCGTACTTCAATCTGTCTTTTTCATCATCCACCCATCCACCTATCCATCAGTCTATTTCCTTCTTCATTCATTCATTCACCTATTCTTTTGTTCTCCCTATCCTTTACCCATTCACCAACAGACGATTCAACGTTACTCTTCCCATGTTTTTGTCCATAGCGATCCTAGTCCCTGGTTTCCTCGCGGATCCCATCCTCACGAGTGGCGATGTCTCGTCCCTAGCCCGTAATCTCCAGGCAAGTAGCCATTTTTATCGACTCTCTGTATTTTCAGACTCCGGGATGTAAGCACAGTTTCTTACTGCACTCGAGTTCTGATCGTGCAACGTGGTCCTTCGCGGCGAAGAGGTTGTGGAACGGTGGTAGGGGTTGATGGTGTTGGGGGTAGGGGGTTAGGGGCGGGTGGAACCAAGTGGCCTCGCATTCAATCTACATCGAGTCAATTACAAAAAAAGGTCTTCGTTGTGCTCTTAATTACCTTACTACCAACTGTCGACCTTGCATCACAAAAGTGTTGTTTGTTCTTTTCCCAAATACACTCACGCCCAGTGCGTCCGATTTATAACATTCTCTGCTTACAGCAAGAATTATTTTAAAGACGGTAGAAAAGGACCTCTACAAATTTGTATCCATCAAGATTCGAAAACGCTACCTTTCGATTTAGAGGCCAAACGTCGAACCAGCTGAGCCATGGGAAAGTAATAGTTACGTCAAAATTCATTGTTATACATTTTCAGCCACCTCACACCCTCCCCCCTCCCCACACCTCCGCCCCCTTTTCTTGTCACCCTTGCGGGGAACAGAAACTTTCAATCGCATACCGACGTCGCGCCAGACTCAGTCGCAGGGCAGCAGGGCAGCGATCGTGTGTACTATAAAACTCCGCGCAGAAAAGCGGCCCCGAAGTTTGCGGGAAGCGGACGGACATTAGCAGGGGAATTACCGACGCCAGACTGACGCGGCCCGACGCGCAATGATTTATGGTCACGTGGATTTTGTCTGCCATTCCGCCGTGTTCACACGTCAACACAAAGCCTGATGATACCTGCTACATTAGCATATCATTAACATCATTATCGTGATTGTTATTACAATGGAAACAACATTGTAGACTCAGGATATACACACACAAGAACGCTGAGAAGCTACGGTACGGAGAGGGAAAATACATGTCTTCTATTTTCATCCCAAACTTAGAGATTAAAGCGCTTCATGCTAAATACTATCTCTGTCACAAAAGTCGCGGATACTATCTTCCCAAAGGGCGGACAACTCATAACACTTCAAGCAGAAGGTTGCATGCTAGAAGTCTTTCAGCTCTCGTACCAACACTGATCGTCATCCTTACTAACTTTGTCCAATGCACCGGCCCCCGTAATGTAGTGGTTAGCACTTCGGACTATGGAGCGGGAGACCCGGGTTCGAGTCCCACCCGAGGCAAGCGGGATTTTTCCTACTTAGGTCGGCTCCTACCCAGAGCGGGTGTGCTATGGGCCCAATGGGGAGGCTGTTGCCACACAACCGAGCTTCATCCACTTCACGGGTGCGACTTTGGGGGTGCTTCCCTTGGTATGACACGTCTTATGATGTGAATGATTACACGGCCGGCACCGCAGGTGCCGTAGTTCCCGGGCCTGGTTAATGCCGGGATATTTATGACAGGAAGCGTGGAATGCGGCCCTGTCCCGCAGTCCCAAACCACACGGACATCCATAGCACCATCTTACGATCATCCTCATCTCCATCATCATGCATAATAAAAATTGCCCCAACTTCCGAGCCCTCCGTGGATTCCACCCATTACCAGGGAGGAACACCACTGGAGCCGGCAAAAGAGTTGTGGCAGGGGGAAAAAAAAAACTTTGTTCATAGCCACTATTTCTGGTTCATCTGTAAGGAGCAATTTAGGGAAGTGACGAGGTAAGCTGTATTTGTAGTGGTTAACAGTGGTCAGTGGGGCTAAGCAGGCTTCTTCACTAGTACTCATCACGTCTTTTACGGTCTAGAATGTCTCGGGCCAGTCTGTCCCAAACTGGGTAATCTTGGGGCGTGTCCCTGCGCATGTGCACCACGTTTTTCTCGGGCACCATACGCAGCAAGCGCTCCAGCGAGGCCATGGGCGGCAGACGGGCCGGGTCCTCCATGAAGACGACGAGGACGCGGTCCGGCATGGTGTCCATGATGCTGCGCTGTGCCTGCTGGACCGTGAAACCGCAAAGCCACTCATCCGTGGCGAACGCACGTGTGACGAGCAGTACTACCTGTTTAAACAAACGAGCGTATTTCCGCATTACTCGGTTTTGAATACACGTTAAAATCGATTCGCACTCCTAACATCCATTTCAGATGCTTGCAAAACCATACGCACACAAACCATAAGCACAGCCAACTAGTGATCGGTACACTTCACTTGTATATGTACTCTGGGTATGCATGAAAACAGATTGTCATAGACAGACGTCAACAAAATCTAGGTGCTCTCCAAAACCAAAGATAGCGAGGGAGAGAAAGCAAGGTATTTTACACACAAAACACAGTGGTTCATGCAGAAGGTCCATGTTACCTTCCAAGAATCGTCGATATGCTGCACGATGTTCTCAGCGCGAATGGAGCCCGGAACTTCCTCAAAGTCTCGCAGCAGAAGACGCACGCCGTGACGTTCTTGCAGACAGGCGGGCAGCGTCACACAGGCAAACTCCCAGTCGGCGTCCGCGTAACCCACGTAGGCGTCCCTGCGGAAATTCTCGCGCTGAGGCAGCCGTAACTGCTGCATGACCTTCCACACGTAACGCAGGTGTGTCCAGCTGCGACTCACCACGTACACGATCACCAGCGCTAGCAGAAGCAGCAAGAAAGCGGCTGTGGTGACACCCAACACTTGCTGACCCACACACCGCCGCCAGTGCGTGTCGTACTGCACCATTACGCTGTGTGTGTCCGACACCTCGCCGGACTCCGTCACACACGTGAACGTACGAGAGTCGCGTCCGTCTCCATCCAGCTGCACTTCCGTCGACCACAGCCAGCGAACAAAGTCCAAATTGGAGCATGCGCACAACAAGGGGTTTCCACCAAGATGAAGAGTCAGATTATGTTTACCGGCAAGTTTGTCCAGCACCTGTCTCTCGTGCTGTTCAAGCGTGGTCAGCATGTTGTTCGTCAGATCAATCATTTCCAGTTCTTCATGCAGAGTCAGATCCAGAGGCAGTGACTGCAGGCGGTTACCGGCCATGTTTAGCTCCTTCAGGTGGCGCTGCGATCTCAGCATGTGGAGGTCCACGTGAACGAGGTTGTTGAGCGACAGGTCCAGCGTCAGCAGCAACAGCAGGTTTTGAAACAGTCGCCGGGCGTGTGTCCTGAAGAACTCGGGATTCAGATTAAGATTGGACAGCCGCAGCTCGCGCAGAACCGGCAAGTTGTCAAATATTGTAGTGCTCAGGTTATAGCAGTTGTTACCGCTCAGATCCAGCACCTCTAGAGCAGTCAGTCTGAACTCAGAGGTTAAACAGTTCGAAAGCTTGGTGTAGGACATTATCAGTGTTTTCACAGTGTCTTCAGGAACAACTTTTATGACATCTGGCATGGCACCTATTTCGTGAATACCAGCAGCAAGGTTGATGTTCTGTAAGGAAGGTGCGAGGTGTATCTGAATGGTTAGTGGGACGTCAGTGGGAGTGACGACGCTCTTACATTGTGCTCCTGGTGTCAAGACACAACCCGCCTCATCCATACTGTATTTATTTTGGCCGTCACTTCTGATGCTCAACAGATTCCTGAAAATTGACAGTGCTGCAAACAGTACAACCTTATCGCCCTCAATGCGATTGCCAGATAAATCCAGTTCTTGCAAACACTGAAAAAATGGACTTTCATGATCACGCAAAGTGGAGGACTTGACTCGCTCTATTTTGTTTGAAGGAAGTTTGAGGCGCAACAAACAAATGTTTTTCAGGTATCGCATGCTGCTACCATCCAGGTTGGCGACACTTGTGTGGCTATTTCCAGAGAGGTATATTTCAGTCATGTTGTGAAACTGCAGTCCATACAGAGCTAATAATCTGGATGAAAGCGGTGCTGTTGCTGAACTGATTCGTAAAATCTTTAAGTTTGGAAGGTCGCAAAACGCGCAGGGTTCGATGTGAGACAAAGTTGGAGAACCAATGCGGAGTTCCTCTAGTAGTGAATAACGGAAGACTCTGAAAGTCGTGTTTGAAAGTTTCTTGATCTTAGCGTTATCATCGAGTATAAGTCGCTTGAGGGATTTTTGGCTTTGAAAACTGGGCCCGAACTCCTCCTCTGAAAATGTGTCAATACTCAGAGTCTTTAAATGGATCAACGACCCGAAAACATCCGGATACTTGCCGTCCGATCTGTCGTCATTCTGACTCAGATACAGCTCCTGGAGGGATGTGAGAGAATCAAAGACACCATGCGGGTAGGTGTCATGGTCTAGCTGCAGATGGTTGTTAGAAAGGTCTAAGACAATCAATTGTTCCAGTCCATCCATAGCGTCCACCTGCAGGTTCCTCAGCTTGTTGCTCGCGAGACTCAGCCACTGCAGCTGGTGAAGTTTTGCGAAGGATTTGTTAGCGATGGTTTGGAGTTGGTTATGGTTGAGGTTCAGATGACGGAGTTGGCCGAGCTGGGGGTTTGCTAGTCCTGTCAGAGCGTCGTTAATGAGTTGATTGTAACTCAGGTCCAACCACACGATGTCAGAGGGCCAGGTGGTGGGCAGTGAAGCTAGCTCTTTGTGGGCACAGTGGGCGTGTGTTCCATCATCATGCGTTTCAAACGTGCACGTGTTAGAATGACTCGTCGCTGGGATCGTCCATAGCAGTGGTAAGGCCAACAACACGAGAGCCATTGAGGACAGCATTGTGTGCCTAAAACAAAGGACAGAAATGGACATCAGATGCACAAGCTTCAAGCTCCAAGTCAGGAGCACACTTATTGTAAGCGAACCGTTACTTCATACATTCATTTCCGATGGACGCATTTCAAAGTACCCCCCCCCCCCCAACATGAAAGTCAATAAATTATTCATGAATAATGAGACACAGTTTTAGCGACCTTACTCTTACCAAGCCAAAGTTTGCTTGAATGCTTGAAAAGATGATCATCAAACGCTGTTAAATACATCTTACCAGAATCCGAAACCTTTCAGGGGAATCCCGAATGACGTTACACGTAATCTGTGGTGGAAGCGTGGTGTGTAGAACAATAGATCAGTAAGGAAACATTTCCTTATCGCTGGTCGTGTACAGCCGATAACGCCAGTTTTCACGCAGTTTCAGTGACGTACACACTTGCAAAGTGACAATGGACTGTTGATACATGCGTTATCATGCCAGCAAAAATAACCGAGGCTCTCTCCGACGGAAGCTTGAACTGGATAACTTCCTGACAAAACTGGCTGAATGGTTTCATCACAGTTCACGTGTGTGTTACAACGAAACATGATTGCGGAAACAAGTCAATGATGCATGGCTGTGGCGTGGGTGGGTGTCTGGGGGTTTAACGTCCTTTTCCACCACATAGGGTGATATCAAAGACGGGGCGACGATGAAAAAGCCAGCACAAATATCTGGCCCTAGCCGGGATACGAACTCACGATCCGAGCATTAGAAGTCCAATGCTCTACCATTCGACCACCCCGGCTCCTCCGATGCATGGCTGTGGCTAGAGGGAAACGACCAATATGCGAGTGTGTGTGTGCATGTGTGTGTGTGTGTTCGGGGAGGGGGGGGGGATGTGGACGCGGAAACTGGGGGCGTCTACTGAACTAACTCTCTCTCTCTCTCTCTCTCTCTCTCTCTCTCTGTGACATCATTCAAGCAACGCTTTGTTCGGACCGGGACAATTTACTTGTCCATATCAGTACACTGTACACTGATTAACTACCAAATAGTGACAGTCACCGCAAATCCTGTTTACACTCCCCTTCTGTTGTATTTCTAAACGCTAAGGACTGGCATAGTACTCATCACGTCTTTTACGGTCTAGAATGTCTCGGGCCAGCCTGTCCCAAACTGGGTCATCTACGGGTGTGTCCCTGCGCACGTGCACCATGTTTTTCTCGGGCACCATACGCAGCAAGCGCTCCAGCGAGGCCATGGGCGGCAGACGGGCCGGGTCCTCCATGAAGACGACGAGGACGCGGTCCGGCATGGTGTCCATGATGCTGCGCTGTGCCTGCTGGACCGTGAAACCGCAAAGCCACTCATCCGTGGCGAACGCACGTGTGACGAGCAGTACTACCTGTTTAAACAAACAAGCGAACTGCTGTATTACCTTAATTTTAAACAGAGGAACCGGGATAGCCGAATGGTACAGCGTTGGACTTCCAATGCTCAGGTCCTGAGTTCGAATCCCGGCTGGGGTCAAATATTTCTGCCAGGCTTTTTCTCGTTACCCCGTCTTTGATATCACTTTTCCTGGTGCACAAGGACGTTAAACTCCCCGAACACTAACCCACCCACCTTATTTTAAATGAACGTCAAAACCGATTCACAATGCGAACATTCATTTCAGAGAGTGATAAAGTTGATAAACCATGTTTGTAAAAAAAAAAACAAAAAAAAAACTATAGGATAGGTATTGGGTGTCGCTGCACCGCGGCGACGCGCTTCCCCTGGGGGAAGCAGCCCGAATTTCCCGAAAGGGATAATAAAGTAGTAAAAAAAAAAAAAGTCCAAACACCCTCAGATGGTTAACAACACAGCCAACCAAAGGTAGGTACACTTGTACTGGTATGTTCAGCGTATGCATGAAGCCAGTCAAGACAAGAAACTACTCAACTGACGCACGAAAACAGAACAGTGACGTTTACAAACTCTAACAGCTCTTCGTGCAAAGCCACAAGACAAAAACAGAAAAACCAAGGAATTTCACACACAAAACGCAAAATTACACTCTTTATGTTACCTTCCAAGAATCGTCGATGTGCTGCACGATGTTCTCAGCGCGAATGGAGCCCGGAACTTCCTCAAAGTCTCGCAGCAGAAGACGCACGCCGTGACGTTCTTGCAGACAGGCGGGCAGCGTCACACAGGCAAACTCCCAGTCGGCGTCCGCGTAACCCACGTAGGCGTCCCTGCGGAAATTCTCGCGCCGAGGCAGCCGTAACCGCTGCATGACCTTCCACACGTAACGCAGGTGTGTCCAGCTGCGACTCACCACGTACACGATCACCAGCGCTAGCAGAAGCAGCAAGAAAGCGGCTGTGGTGACACCCAACACTTGCTGACCCACACACCGCCGCCAGTGCGTGTCGTACTGCACCAATACGCTGTGTGTGTCCGACACCTCGCCGGACTCCGTCACACACGTGAACGTACGAGAGTCGCGTCCGTCTCCATCCAGCTGCACTTCCGTCGACCACAGCCAGCGAACAAAGTCCAAATTGGAGCATACGCACAACAAGGGGTTTCCACCAAGATGAAGAGTCAGATTATGTTTACCGGTAAGTTTGTCCAGCACCTGTCTCTCGTGCTGTTCAAGCGTGGTCAGCATGTTGTTCGTCAGATCAATCACTTCCAGTTCTTCATGCAGAGTCAGATCCAGAGGCAGTGACTGCAGGCGGTTACCGGCCATGTTTAGCTCCTTCAGGTGGCGACTGGACCTGAGCATGTTGAGGTCCACGTGAATGAGGTTGTTGAGCGACAGGTCCAGCGTCTGCAGCAGCAGCAGGTTTTGAAACAGTCGCCGGGCGTGTGTCCTGAAGAACTCGGGATTCAGATTAAAATTGGACAGCCGCAGCTCGCGCAGAACAGGCAAGTTGTCAAATATGGCCTCACTAATGTTATAACAGTCATTTCCACTCAAAGAGAGCGTTTCAAGCGAAGTCAAAGGAACAAACGTAGTGAGACAATTGTGAAACCGGCAGTAGGAAAGGTCGAGTGTTTGTAGAGCATCTCTGGGGATAAAGTCTAGCACTCCAGGCATGAGACCTATTTTTCCGAAAGCGGCAGAACAGTTTAGGATCCGTAGATTTGGTGGAATCCGAAATGTCCAGTGGTTGTGATCAACGTCCCGGTCTTTAGCATGGTCTCTGTTGTGTCCTAGACGATGAGATGCCTCTCCGAGGGAAAATATCTTCTGACCATCCAGGCGGAGTCTGATCAGGTTTTTGAAGAAAGAGAAAGTTAAAAATATTGCAATTTTATCTCCAAGAATTCGGTTTTTGGAAAGGTCTAGTTCTTGTATGCACTGGTAAAGGCTGTCCTCTGGGCTTCCAAACGCTGAAGACTTCACTCTTTGTATTTCACTGTCAGCCAGGTTGAGCTTTTTCACGCAGATGTTTCTCAGATATCGGAAGCTGTGGCGGTCAATGGTGACCGGGCGGCCAACATTCAAACTGTTCGTCAGAGCGATCTCGCTCATGTTATGGTGCTGCAGACCGTACAACGCTTCTAGGCACGATGACAGTGGCACTATTGCGCTCATAATTCGCAATATCTTAAGCTGAGGAAGGTCACAAAAGGCGCAAACTTCGACATCCAATAAATCCGTTCCTGTATCTATTTCCTCTAGAGAAGAGTTTTTGAATACGTTCAGCGTGGAGTTGGTTAATACCTTGATCTTAGCCTTGTCGACAATCAGAAGACTCCTTAAGCGTGGTAAGGCTAGAAAGCTGGTACCAAATGTTCCGCGAGCGAACGTGTCGATGCTCAGAGTGCGCAGATTGGACAGGGTCCTGAACATGCCCTCCGGATATTCCCCATTGAATCTGTCATCATTACCATACAAATAGAGTTGCTGCAGGGAAGTGAGCGGATCTAAGACGCCTAGAGGATACGTTTGGCGAGTGAGCTGGAGCCTGTTGTAGGACATATCCAAAAAGACTAATTTCTCTAGTCCAGACATTGCATCTGCCTCCAATCCTGCCAGGCGATTGCCGTGGACGCTGAGCCATTCCAGTTCTTCAAAGGCGAGGAAGGTGTTGTTCTTGACTGTTCCCTGAAGATGGTTATAACTCAGGTCCAGGTGGCGGAGGTGAGACAAGTGGGGCTGGGCCATCTCTGTGAGGGCGACGTTAGTAAGCTGGTTGTAACTCAAATCTAACCAAACGACGTCAGCTGGCCAGGCTTTCGGGAGAACCGTCAGGTGTTTGTGAGAACAGTAGGCATACGTTCCCTCGCTTTGCATGACAAATGTGCACGTACTTGTGGCAGCTGGAATCGTCCCGAGCGTTGCAAAGACCAAAGGCGCGAGAAACCACGTAACCATTTTGAAGTTTGCAAACGAAAACTGAAAAAAAAAAAAAAAAAAGTTTCACACCACCACCTCACGAGCACATTTACCTCACGCGTACATTCATCTCATGCGTACAACCGTATGAAGCGTACAATAGCCTCACGTGTACAATTACCTCACGCGTACAATCACCTCCCGCGTACAACCACCTCAAGCGTACAATCGACCCACGCGTGCAATTACCTCACGCGTACGATCGCCCCACGCGTGTAATTGTCTCACGAGTACAATCGCCTCACGCGTACAATCACCTCTCGCGTATAACCACCTCACGCGTACAATCGCCCCACCCGTACAATTACCTTACGCGTACAACCACCTGACGCGTACAATCGCCCCACGCGTACAATTACCTTACGCGTACAATTACCTCACGCGTACAATCGCCTCGAGCGTACAATCAGCAGGTTGGTGGGTTGCTTACGGGCCTAAGTATCGTATCAGTATTATGGCTGCATGGTTACATTACCTGTCCAAGTAAAGATTATACCGGGCCGCGACTAAACTCCAGGTAATGAATTGACTAACAGCACGACTCAGCGCCTGTCACGCCTGTACACATAAACCCCATGTACTTATAGATTCGATCGTGCATTTACTCGTAAACTATATAATAACGGAAAGTGTATATTAATCCGGGAGCTTCCGACTTCCCGACAATGTGTCATCACGGGACTTTGAAACTGTACCTGCCGGGCCTCATTTTGTGACCAGTAATTGTATTCCTCGGCTTTTGACGTGTTGTCATTGTTTATACATGTATCATCTCTTTTTTGTTTTAGTTCTTAGAGAAAATATTGAATATGAATACAATTATTATTATTATTGGTCCTACTATTACTGTTACAATTACTGTTATCTTATTAGTAGCCAGTGGCAAAACTATGGTGGTGTTAGTTGTACACATTTCTCATGAGAGTTGAGAGAGGGTTCACATGAGAAAGAAATATCGTCTGACTTACGACTAAAGCACTTCAGCAACACACGAGCCAGAGCATAAGTGTGACACCCCCCACCCTCCCCCCACCCCCCCCCCGCCCGTGGGGGGGGGGTGGGGGGAGGGTGGGGGGGTGTCAAATTTAAATTTTGTGCATTTGCTTGTGTTGAAGCCCCCACCCACCCACCCCCCTCTCTCTCTCTCTCTCTCTCTCTCTCTCTCTCTCTCTCTCTCTCTCATCGTGCAGTAAGCATTCAAAATCTCTTTCCAAACACATAGGCTATTCTCAAATTAGCAACACTGACCTAGCTATTGTACTCCGGTCACAAGTACCGGTATGACATGTCACTACAGAACGAGCTACCGGAGATGTGAAGTGGACGACTTCCTGAGAAGCAGGATACCTCGCGCGTAACTGAGAAAATTCCCCCTTTGTAACTTATCTAATGAACATGAGATCTACACAGAACAGGTCAGTAATGGTTGTAGTCAGTGACAGATTAGGGTTTTGTGGCTTCTCCAATCGGTGACAGGCATTTTCCGGTACTTTCGGTTTCAGTCCTCCCCCTCTCTCTCTCTCTCTCTCTCTCTCTGGGCTGTTTCTGGCATTCATTTATTTTAAACGTGGTAAAGCCATAGCTAAGTACTGTTCAGTCAGTGCCATAATCGGATTGAAAATAATCTGGAAGCAAAGATGTAAAGACACTTAAACTGACGTAACTGTAAGAGATAATGTTTTTGTGCCCATGACGGTGTGTGTGTGTGTGTGTGTGTGTGTGTGTGTGTGTGTGTGTGTGTGTGTGTGTGTGTGTGTGTGTGTGTGTGTGTTATCTAAAAACTCTATAATATGCTGATTTAGTTACGTATGCGTTGATTGTAAGCGGACGTCGCGTCTGTGTCGAGGAGGTGGTAACCTTCTTGTCTCTACACTAAAGTGCTCTCTTTTGCATACTATTGTGTGTAAAATAAGAGAATAAAGTCCTGTTGATGTGTTTGTGTGTGACTGGCCGATTGGCTGTGATGTCACACTACAACTCATTGTAATTTTATACAGCGTATCGTAACGCAGTTTTTATACGAACATCCATACAACAGAAACTTCCTGTGACCTGTCACCTACTTACAGTATCAGCCTACAGGAGCCCGGATTGTCTCACATTATTTTAAACATTAGAAATGTGTATTCTCACACACGTCTTTAAAAAAAAAAATGACCATACTTGAGCAGAGCCTGACAAAAAAAATTGATTATTTCCGAGAATATGCGGTCTTCTTGTCAAATTCGACGTTATGTTTTTACCGTTTAGAGAAAAGCAAAAATTGAACAGGAGAAGAAATGACGACCGTGCCCTTCATATGATTCTTTGACATTTTCCTTTTCTCCAGCACACTGAGCCATCTCCATATTGATCACATTTTGTACTCGAAATGGAAGGGATCAAGGCAGTGTCGGATAAGACATGTTGGAAGTGGTGTAATATCGTAATGACTAGTCATTTTCAAAAGACAGTTAATGTGAAAAACATGTGCGAAGGCGATCAACGAGTTCAAGAGTCAGCAGCATCAGATAATTTATGCTGACAGTTTCTGGAATGGTCTTAGCAGTATTGCAAGACGGGCATCGTGTATTCTTTATCTCACGACGTCATGTTTAGGATGGGTGGGCATCTGAGGGATTAATGTCCTCCCCCCCCCCCCCACACACACACACTTAAGGGTGATAAGGAGGCAGCGTGAAAAAGCCAACACAAATATTTGGATTCGAACTCACGGCCCGAGCATTGAAAGTCCAGCGCTCCACCGGTCGGCTGTCTCTGCTGCCCTACGTCATTGATAGACCCAAAACGCAAGTAAAACCGTTTCAACAGCTGCTGTTCATGTGCCCATACTTCGCCCTTCACATTCATGTCAATTGTATTTATTCTTAAAAAATACTCATACATTTTGCCGTAGACAGTCTATGGATTTAGGACATAGGGCAAGTTGCAGTTCTCACTGAACGGATCGTCTCTGACCTGTACTTACACAAAGACTTACGGTTTTTCTCGGCTTTTTTGAAGTGGTTAAAACCGCATCGGGGCTTCCAAAGTTACAACTAGAAAGTACTCTGATTGCTATCACTTTACACCAGTCAAACCTTTCCTGTTTGAAAAGAAAGAACCCAATTTTCCCCAGCGTTAAACAGACTTCACCGATCCTTTATTGCTCTCAAGATGTCCGAATCTCGTTTCTCGAGAACACGCGAGACCTCGGCGAGAACACAGCTAGAATTCACTTGGTTTCTGGTAGCGGCCACCCTGCGCGTCAAGTAATTGATCAAATCGAGAATTGACGGGTTTCTCGGTCGTACGGTGGTTGACAAGCCGAAAATCGACTGGTGCTCGGGGGGAGTTTGAGCGCTCGACTACTCCTTGACGACAGCAAACAAGTTAATTCACTCCGCTGACGCTTTGCAGGTTAGCCTGGGACAGCGACCGACAGGCGGTACGCGATAGCGTAAATGTACCGTCGTTTTACTTGAAAACAGCCCATCTCTCCTGGGTTCCAGTGTTGGGACTTTCAGTGGATGAAACCGCGACTGGCTACAGAACTTCAAGCGTCGTTTCAATTGCACTTCAAGTTCTTCTATACCAGTATAAGCCCCAGAATTGAAAAGCTGAGCCGCATCGTACATCAGTTTGATAGCCGCTTAAGCCTTTTTACCAAATCGTGGTACCCGGTGCACAGCGAAGGTGAGAATGGTGCTGAGGGTCAGGGAGAAGGAAAAACGTCGACTCTATTCACGTCACGGTGATTATGGTAATGAACTTAAAGGTCCGTCTCCTGGCAATTCTCCGCCCACGTTCTGAGCTCTGCAGACAGTGTTTTACATCGTGCCACGTAAACACCTGCACAGTGACAGCGTCTCACCTGCTGGCATTGAGTCAACAGATGGATTTACATGTTTTACTTTTGAGAAGTCAGTGAAGTGCTGCGGTCAATCGCTATGTAAAAGATCTTCGCTGTGTGAATAGTCGAACGCACATCTTGCAGACAGCAGTGTATTTCGAGCTTAAAGACACCTTGACAAGCGCAACTGTTCCAAAGTTAGTTATCTTGGAACCTGCACGTTTAATTTATCAATATCCCTTCAGTCTGTTTTGTCTCTTCTTTCAAACAAAAAGTGCGGAACTTTAATCTCTTCAGGCTTCTTTCAACGTTTTAAGACGCGCTCGCTACTCACTACCACCACAAAAGGCTTTAAAATAATTGAAAGATTGATTGATCGAAATGTCGGGGGAACTAAAGAATGCTAAAGCCGCTTTTGGAAAACTTTAAAGAGCAGTTTTGCGTCGCTGACGCGAAGGTGCGTTAAAGTCGCTCGATAATTACAAGAAAATGGGGAGTCTGCCACATAGAGATTGAAAGTCCGGAAGTTGGGGGGATACAATGAATGCGCATTCAAGTTGTCGGCTGTCTATTTCAAAGCCCATTTCGAAGGTGTGGTTTGCAGACATATAGTTGCACATAGTCTTAGACTAATCGATACCGGACTTGTCTTTTTCTTTAGATGATCGATACCGACTCTTTTTACCTGGTTCGGATCTACCTGTAAGGTGTGATATGCAAATTAGAAATAGGACGTGCGTGTGCGTGTGTGTGTGTGTGTGTGTGTGTGTGTGTGTGTGTGTGTGTGTGTGTGAGAAAGAGAGAGAGAGAGAGAGAGAGAGAGAGAGAGAGAGAGAGAGAGAGAGAGAGAAAGGTTTGACTGGTGTAAAACGATAGCAATGAGTACTTTTTAGTTGTAACATCTGAAACCCCGATGTAGTTTTGACCATGTTAAAACACGCACGCGCACACACACACACACACACACACACACACACACACACACACACACACACACAGAGTGGCCGAGACAAGGAGACGGAGAGACAGAGACAAATTCATGCTGTATCCAGTTTTTGCCCACCTATCGATTAATAAAATAAATCGTTTCACATTATGTGTTTTCAAATCTACAAGAGGCGAAACATGCTGACGATACATAATTATAATTCTGCAAGCGCAAACGTTCATAATTTCGTCCTTCGTCCGCGGCATTGGCCGCTTACCCGCACCTCAAGCTTCTGTTTGCTCAGTGGGCTTTGCCATCGCACTGGCAACCTCTTCAGATCTGCCCAAGTGTTTGAGGACGATTGTGTGTGACGTAAATGCCGAGAGTGAAATACTGATTCGCAAGGCACCGGCAGTTGCAGAGATTGTTTGATGTGACAAAGATCCCACGAAGACTGGCGCCTCGCTCCATAGTACAAAGCTGCATCACACTGGCTGCGGTAAAGGCGATCCAAAGCATTGAGCCATTGAGGAGGCTCACTGTTGATGTGAGTTCTGTCCCTTGGCGTTTTCTTATTTGATATGAGTAACCCACAGGAGGAGAGTCACCGTTGAGAAGAGTTGGGTCCCTTTGGCATCACTTCAACGGAAGCGAAGTGGCAACGCGCCCGAATTTCCCAAAAGGGACGATAAAATAGTTTTTTGTTTTTTTTTTAATAAAATCCCACATCACTATCAGTGGTGGCATAAAATAAGATAAGATATGATAGGATTATTTATTGATATAAATTATATAAATATGTACACCAACAGGGGAGCTCACTATTGGTAATGTGATCGTGGCATCAGATAAGATAAGATAAGATATGATAAGATTATTTATTGATATAAATTATATAAATATGTACACCAACAGGGGAGCTCACTATTGGTAATGTGATCGTGGCATAAAATAAGATAAGATAAGATATGATAAGATTATTTATTGATATAAATTATGTAAATATGTACACCAACAGGGGAGCTCACTATTGGTAATGTGATCGTGGCATAAAATAAGATAAGATATGATAGGATTATTTATTGATATAAATTATATAAATATGTACACCAACAGGGGAGCTCACTATTGGTAATGTGATCGTGGCATCAGATAAGATAAGATAAGATATGATAAGATTATTTATTGATATAAATTATATAAATATGTACACCAACAGGGGAGCTCACTATTGGTAATGTGATCGTGGCATAAGGTAAGATAAGATAAGATATGATAAGATTATTTATTGATATAAATTATATAAATATGTACACCAACAGGGGAGCTCACTATTGGTAATGTGATCTCCCTTTGGCGGCCCTTCAATGATACCCTGATCAGCAGGACTGGTTTGTGACAGAAATCACTGAAAGAATGTTATTTGATTGAAAGAAGTAGAACTCCTCACGACAATAAAGATTCCAGTGTGCTTGTGTGCTCTGGATGACTGCTCGATGTTTTTTCCATAATGTCAATGTGATCTGCCGAGATGGGATTTTGATGAGGCAGGTTGCTGAGGGTGAGGGGACGAGGGGTGGGGGGGGGGGGAGGGTCACAGACGGAGCGGGGATCGAATCATGGTGTGTCAAAGGCAAACGTGTCCGGTGATGTTTAAATATCGGGTTCCAATTGCAAGTCCTGGGGAGTTTTGGTTCTGGTTTCTATTTATGGACCCACAGAATTCACATTTAACCCACTGGAGGGTGGGTGGGTGTTTGGGGGTTTAACGTCCTTTTCCACCACATAGGGTGATATCAAAGACGGGGCAACGATAAAAAAGCCAGCACAAATATTTGGCCCCAGCCGGGATACGAACTCACGACCCGAGCATTAGAAGTCCAACACTCTACCATTCGGCCACCCCGGCTCCCCTATTTATACGCATCTAGAAATTAAGACAAGAGACAAAAATGAATAAAGACCCCGCAAAGCGGCCACAGAAGACAATGCCTTCCAGTGCCCCAGGCCTATCTTGCGCCCTGTGTCTTCCATACTCTGAATGCAGTTCAATCTCCTCTATGGTTCATTCATAGCTTTGATCAATCGTTCTTTTCTGTTTGCCACGTTTATTTCGGAACACCTTCAAACGGGATCTGAAAAATCTCAATTGATTTTTCTCAGTGTACGACAGTCAGGGCATGATACAGCACAATGAAAGACATTTCTGTGTAATCATATGGTGATTGAAAGTTTGCTATGCTGTCCTTTTTTCCCTTTTAAAGCTTAATGTTAGTGTTTCTTTTTGTGCGATTTGTTTTCCGTGGTTTTGTCCAGAACCAGCGGTAACTTTTTGCATTGCTTTTTTAAGCACTGAGAGTATTGCGAACACAACCTTCGTGCACTTAGTGTGTAGGTGTTGTATTTTTCTCTTGCTATGTCGCTCTCTCGGTGCACTCGCAGAGAAGACACGGGATACTACAGGATAGAACTCCAACATTTATTAACAGAAGATGCGTGGAGAACAAATTCATGAAAGAGGAAGAACCCAGAACGCTGTGCAGGGCTGCTTATATACTAAACAGGTCAAATCTAGAACATTCCTCAACTTACTGGCAAGTACGGAATCTTTCCAAGGTTACGTAGTCTAGTGACGTTACTGCACCAGCATGTTCTGGGATGGTCTAGAAATTTCCATCGAAATGCAGTGACTTTTTGCGATGAAAAGTGTGTACTGAAAACGACAGACACATGAAAAGCGCATTCTTATTGAAAACTTTTTGAGCACAGGTCCAGTCCGTACTGGAAAGAGCTGATGCCGTGGTTTGAACGGTGTAGTTTTATTCGAAAGATATTCAAAATGTAGGGTTACTGCCCCGGTATTATTACAGCGCGAGTCCTATAAATCTCCGTCTGTATTGTGCATCAGAAACACCACTCAAACAGTTCATCCAAACACTTTCTTCGCAAGATTTTAAGTTTCAGTCTGAAATTACACGGTGCCTTCTTAAAACCATGAAGTCCCAACCATTGGGGTTAACTCTTAAGAGCCGTAGCCCGACCATCCCTACTATGACAAGACTGGTTAAAAAGAACAAGCCACTGTACACCAGTATGAGACACTTCAAGCCACTATTACGCAAGGTGTGAGCCTTCCCCGCTAGGCCCGAGACCGCTGCGGATTTCGAACTCGGACCGGAGCATTTCAAGGTCCAACGCTGTGCCAACTGCCCTCCAAACATTGAACAGTCCCAATACCACTCGAGCAAAATGTCTCGTCTGAGTGTAACCTTCGAGAACAACAACAGTGCAGCATCAGTAACCTCAATATCTTTGTGCGTCCTCGTGTTTCTGGTGTCACTGGATGAATGTCAGTGGATAAGTTCTGATCTACTGGGCCCGTATGTAAAAGTCGAGGTTAATTTAACCCACGGCTACGGGCCTAACCCAGACTAGGCCGGACAAAAGAAAAGAAACCCAAAAGCCAAATTAAATAATAAAAAAAAGGAAGCGAAGAAAGGAAGAAAAAATTCCTTCTATAACGGATCAGGCACCTTGCTAGAATGGGCCCGCTTCTTGATTTAGGCGATTTACCCAATTTCATGATTCGGCTCAAAGCGCCGTGAACTGAACCCAACACGCACGCTCACGTGAATCACACGCATTCTCTTACACACACTGCAATCACGTGGTGCGAAGGGTCAGCTCAGCTATTTAAATTTCGGAATTTAGAATTGCATTTATTTTTCAAATTTGGTGGGCTGAACATTTCCAAAGCAGAGGGGGAGCAAGCCGGAGTACCCGGAGAGAACCCCCGACGATCGGCCCGAATGAACAAAGCCACATACGAGAAGGAAAAATTCTTTGCCCCGAGTGGGACTCGAACTCCTGACCTCTCGCATTGGTGACAGGTCTCTTAACCACTAGACCACCGACCGCCCCATGGGGAGAACAACAAGAGTGTAGCATCAGTAACCTCAATATCTTTGTGGGTCCTCGTGTCTCTCGTGTCACTGGACGAATGTCAGTGGAGAAGTTCTGATCTACTGGTCACGACGTCAGTTTGAAAGGTTAGGCTCTGATTAAACAGCTGCGTCGACCAGGCTCCCACACACGACCAATCCTTACTGGCGCCTTCCGTTCGGGTGAGAGTTACGCACCTTGGACGACCTCTCGTGTGTTGTGGCAGGTACAGGTGTTGAGCCCACCTGCCGAAAATACAAACGTGACGTCAGCATTTCAGGAATACCTTCCCACGCCCTCTCCACACTTTCGTACACTGATACTGAAGGTGTCTGCAAGCACCAAGGCGAGTCAGGTGCATAGGATCACAAGAATGCGGAATCTTACGATACCGTTTAAGTTATGACTATACGGATTCATGGAGAAACACACTGCCGGGTTTTGTCAGTGGCTAAAAAAACTGTTGATAAAGTTCCGGATGAATGAAGTATGCAGTCGGATTCAGTTCCCGTTTCATGTTTGCACGAATTACTAGATCAGTTTTATTCGAGCAAAATGAGAGTGGGTGGGCGGGGGTTTAACGTCCTTTTCCACCACATAGGGTGATATCAAAGACGGGGCAACGATGAAAAAGCCAGCACAAATATTTCGCCCCAGCCGGGATCGAACTCTCGACCCGAGCATTAGAAGTCCAACGCTCTACCATTCGGCCACCCCGGCTCCCCGAGCAAAATGAGAAGTTGGAGCAAATCAACAGCGTAACAATTCACTTGTTTCATTATTTTAATTGAGCCACGGAAACATTTCATACTATGATAAGGTGGACATGACTTTCTTTGTTCTTGCAAGTCTCGGTTGGACCAGACGCTTTGCACAACGCGCATAATGCGTAACATTGATACAGAGCTGTTGGGCTATATTGAAATTCCGCCGACGTGATACAAGGAATCTACACACAAACAATGCTTCTGAGTCAGACTACACCATGCACACACCGCTAGATATGATAAAAACCGAAACACGGGAAAGCTCTACTCCTTTATTAAGAACCCTCCATTTGCTGCGTATCTGAGCAAGAACTGAATATACAGTATCAACCATCTGCCACATAGCTTTCCATACCAACGATTTACCCATTTTCATACATGATTTACTTGTGCCATAAGCACCATCCAGGAGTCTTCGTTCTGAAAATTCACATCTTGTGTCTGTACCTTCATATACAATGCAGGAAATACGACACAATCAATTTGCCCAGTCATTCAAACACGCCCTTAAAACGCATCTATTCATATCAGCCATCAGATAAATCTTTCAGCCTGTTATCAACACCAACCCGTTGTTTTTGCAGTGTGTATGTATGTAGGTGTGTGTACTGCATGCTGGTATGGATGTAGGTGTCAGTGCTTGTGTATATGTTTGACTGTAAGTGTACGTCAGACTATATGTATGTAATATATGTATGTATACGCTTTTATTCGTATTTATTTAGTTGATTATTTATTTATGATTCATATGTCTATTTATCACTTTTTGCGGTATACATTTGTAAAGCGCATAGAGCCCCGGCTTCGGAGATTAGGCGCTATAAAAATCCTCATTATTATTATTATTATGACTATGGCAGACGTTCTTGTTCTATTTTTGGCCCCAAAACTTGGAACATGCTGCCATTATCTTTAAGATCAATAAAATCAGAAAGTTCATTCAAAAGCAGTTTAAAAACTTACCTATGAAAAGCATATTTGTAATTGAAAAAAATCAGACAAGATCTCTTTGGGTTTCACGATCCTGCCTGTCGATCTTTCAGTTTTGTCATTCTGGGGTATTCTTTGTTATTGCTTAATGTCTCATTTCTTTTCCTTTTTTTGGGGAGCCGGGGTGGTCGAATGGTAGAGCGTTGGACTTCTAATGCTCGGGTCGTGAGTTCGATCCCGGCTGGGACCAAATATTTGTGCTGGCTTTTTCATCGTTGCCCCGTCTTTGATATCACCCTATGTGGTGGAAAAGGACGTTAAACCCCCAAACACCCACCCACCCACCCTTTCCTTTTTTTTCTTTTTTTTTTTTTTGTCTGTTTAATTTTCGTTAGCTCTCAGAGCATGTAATTTCATATGAATATGCACTTTATAAATATTATTATTATTATTAATGGCATTTCCAGATCTTAGTCACGGCTGAAGCAACGTCTAAATCGGTTCAATCAAGTAAAGTATCGATCGAACAGTGTATAAACTGTCAAACTTATTACAGATATTTTCATCACAAAATCAATATTCTACCAGTATCATTATCTGTGCAGTCCGGCGCTTATAACACAAATGCGTCATCTTGCCCTTACACTATAATTATCATCTTAATGACGTGCTCAGACAAGGATAACCTACAGACGTCGACCAGACTTTATCCTTAATCCATGGACTTGATTTATAGTCTCAGATACGCCCAGGTGTACCGATTTCCGATCGAAGAATTTCTGGCAGCTGTTGTGGGTGTTAGGAAAAGGTCAAACTTGCCCACACTGACATCAATAAGTGTTGTATCTGCCTCTCTGTGTGAGATGCGAAATTATAAGCAGAAGATGTTGTTCAAGAATTTAGCTTTAGCATCATCGCCAATCCTGATGAAATAACCAACACCTGAGGGGGTGTATGTCGAAAGTTGTTATATTTGTTTACGCAGGTGGCGCCCTTGCAGATGGGTTTTCCCGATACTACATGGCCAAACAAAACAAGCTTGAAGAGGGAGAAAGATTCACCTCAGAGATATGAGTATATGTACAGGGCGTTCCACTTGAAGATACAAGCCGTCTGTTACAGGTTGAAGATATATCTCAAGTGCAAACGTGCTCTTTGTGTAAATGTTTAAACTTTATATAATATTTACTAGAACAGCACATCACATAGATGCATCAGCTAGCGGATGTTAAAGATCTAAGCTCCCAACAAAAAGCTTTCCGAAGCGTGAAAAAATTTTACAGAGTCGACCGTGCAAGCACAGTCAACTCTGTCACAGTTGCAGAGTTTTCAGCGCTTCGGGGACCCTTATAAAACAAGACCACGAGTTTGCCGTCACATTATTTGGCTTTTGGTCAGTGAGCCAGACACATCGCTACAGTGTCCAGCGCAGGGATGTTGAGTGCTGCACGATCTTTCTCGCTCAGTGTCGAAACGCAAACTGAGCTGTGAATCAGGCTGCCCTTGGGTTTTATTGGGGTTTCAGGGACGCTGAAAACTCTGCAACTGTGACAGAGTTGACTGTGCTTGCACGGTCGACTCTGTAATTTTTTTTCACAATTCGGAAAGCTTTTTGTTGGGAGCTTAGTTCTTTAAGTTCGAATGGCAAATAAAGAACGCGGAATGAAACTGAGAGGAAGTTTGAAGTTTTAGAGACCTCTCCTGGAACTGTGCAATCAAATGTTGGGGGAAAGAAGCTTTAATGGAACTTTTTGCAGCAAATTGTGTCATGCGATGATCAGAGAATTTTCCTGTATGTGAGCAATGAGAATGCGTCGGATTTATCCGTGCGTCAGTGTTAGGTTCAGTTCGTCGGCGGTTTGAGCCAAGTGAGTGATAAAAGCGCCTATAGTCATGCACTTAATAATTCATCTTTGTTTATATTTATTTTTTAGCAGACCATGCAGCTTGCTACTATTTTTATGCTAAACGCTCTACAGTACCCTCCCTTGTATAACTAAACTCACTTACGCCAAAACAGAGACACTGACTGGGAGGGACGGGGGGGGGGGGGTGTTAGTAGTACAAGCCAAACCATCTGGATAGGAGTGTAAAGAAAAAAAGTTTTAAAACAAAACTGTGTGCAAAAGGTTCAGGCAAAACAACACGAAGCAAGGACACGTTCTGTGGTGTATTGTCGCATATCGCATACCTTGCAGACCAATGATAGCAGGTTTCACTTGGCCACAGTGCTAGCAGTAATAGTGTGTGTGTGTGTGTGTATGTGTTCCGGCAACCAGCATCCAGCCAGCGGTCTATCGCGTACTTCCGCACTTCGTCTCAAACATAGCCTTCAGGTAAACTGGTGTTTCTCCTGCAGTGATCCAGCGAAAGCAAAAATCAATGCCTTGGTCAGGGTGTCATTGGTGCTGAACTGCCTAAAAATTCTCAAAATAAGCCAGACTATTGTCTCCCCGCGCCCTCCCTACCCGCTCCACCCGAAAGAAAGAAAGGAAGGACGTTCTTTGGCGATCCATCACACAGCTGGAACATTCGTCCAAGACAGAGCACACCAGCTCACAAATCACTATACTCACACCAGTAGAAAGTGATCGGGTCGCTGCCATCAGGCTAAGTCATGTTGCCACTGTCAGCCAAGTTTTCATCCTACAAGCGACACAAAGGTGACAATGATGAAGGAGAAAACGGTTTCGGGGCCAGAAATTTGAGGCTAATTTTAGCTGTAAGCGCCTGCTGCCCGGGACATAACACTTGCAGGCTGCCTGTCAATATTTGTGATGGAGCGAAACTCGTAGGCTGTTGCGATTGTTGTGAAGCGGGGGAGCGTAAACACGCCTGTGCTTTAATGGGACATAGTTGTGATTTTGAATGTGTGGCTTCCGCCCACCAAACAATGAAGTCTCCCACTTTGGGGCCTTGCACGTTCATTTGTTGTCGGAGGTCTTGGTCATCGCTGATGGGGCAAACGTGTTTGTGCTGGGATGAAATGAAAATGGATAGAAACTCTCTCTCTCTCTCTCTCTCTCTCTCTCTCTCTCTCTCTCACACACACACACACACACACACACACACGCACGCACGCACGCACACACGCACAGAGTGGTGGGCGTAGGGGTAGGGAGGGTGGGGGGCATCTTCCAGAGTGTACAAGACCTTATTTACCTACATCTTTGAAACATCATCAGTCAATAGAACTAAGTGCAGTCCTGAACCAATGGAAACTGGACTGCTAGTGGACTTGTACGTGTACCAAATAATGGTCGACAGTTTCACTGGATTTCAAAGATATTGATTTGAGTATTTCATAGTCACAAAGTACAAGGTTTTAATATGACATTGAAAACTTACGCGGTGTTTTTACTAGCAGGGATCATGAACTAGGAAAACTTTTGTTTTTGATGTTGTTGTTGTTGTTGTTGTTGTTGTTGTTTTTGATGATGATGATTGTTTTTGATGCTGTTGTTGTTGTTGTTGTTGTTTTTGATGATAATGATGATGATGATGATGTTGCTGTTTTTGCTCTTTTGTTGTTTCGGGCTCGACGCCTTGGGATTAAGGAGGCGATTCTTCCGTGTTAGTGGCTAGGTTACCCAGGGCAGTAAGAAGGCAGGGCTAGCACGGGCAATGACCTCGTCTCCGAAGTGACCCTAGTAAAGAAGAAATAATTATTCCGGCTCTAGCAGTCGTTGAAGCTCCAGTCGGGACATTTCAGCAGCACTTAACGATTGCCAATCAGCCCTGACTCGTCGCACGGGCCAGCCAATTAGATACATGTCTAGCACACAGGCGGAGAGTTGTCACTCAATCCGAGGCTGGAAGATCATTTGGTTTCCTAGATTCGCAAGGCAGGGAGGCAAAGAGTGCGCACTTTCAGCTTAACTACCAGATTAATTGGAAGCCAAGACAGCTCTCTCTCTCTCTCTCTCTCTCTCTCTCTCGTTACGTAAGCACATCTGAGCCTAAGATCTCAATCCCTGAAAAATAAACTTCAGTCAATCAATCGGCCTCTCTCTCTCTCTCTCTCTCTCTCTCTCTCTCTCTCTCTCCCCCGTAATAAATAAAAGCTAGTACGTATTTGAGCTATTTCCTCGTTGAAAGTTTACATAGTTTGAATCAGACAAATGCACGATTTATTGTTCTGGGCTTAGAAAGCTCACTTACGTCGGGGGACTGGAAAGTGCGTGATAGAGATATGAACTAAGGAGTGATTAATGACATCATGACATTATGACGTTAGCTATGGAAATTCTTCCTTGCGTCCAAACGCTTGAAAGAAAACATCTGATGAAAAGGTCGAGAGACAACAGTAGCAGTTCTGAGCATCTTGCAGCAAACCTGGAATAGGCTCTCTGTCTACAGTAACGTTCATTCGTTGAATTTTGTTTTCCCAACATAACATGATTTCAAAGACATGCACAGTGGGAAAACGTTAGACTTGGCAGTACTGGAAGCCAGCTAACTTCTGATCTCAAGCTGAGCCATCCTGACCACCACCCCGCCATGCGTACACACCACCCACCCTCCCTACCCCCTATCCAACTGTTCCTTCCTTGGGACTGACACAAAGTATCGGGGCAGTCTCCAAACAGGAACCATTCTGACTACCGCACGGACCGGGTTGCAACGGAGCAACGTTCAAACACCGACGTTCAGACAAAAGCCACTTCCATAACACAAAGGTAGGCAACCTCCAAGTTGGTCTTGGCCGTCGTTCAAAGGGAAAAGCGCCCGGATCTTAGAGACCGCCATCAAAGACCTGGGAGCCCTCTGGCGGCAAGGCTCTGAAGGAGATCAGTGGTTGCGGGACGTCTTAACATGTCACGCGCGTTGACACGAGTTGTCGCCCCTGGAGGAGATCTTGCGCGTGATTTGCCGGCGTAAATCTGATGATTAGTGTAGCGACTGTGGACACCATGGCGGCTCTTGGTGGGCAGGTTCATGTAGGAAGACATTAGAGCAATCGTTTTCCGGTAAACCTTATCGAGTACCGGCTTAACATTTGTATGGCCGCCGTACGCGTCTCGTTTGGGAAAGAGCGCTGAGAAGGCAGAGCAGCAGAACAGAGGGTCGTGCGCTAGATTTTGTCACCATCTCCCAGCAGTTTTGCTTCTTTCACCATCACTTCACCTCGTGCTTTATAGATTATTTTTCTTTTCACCCATTAGTATATCTCGTGACCGCTGGGGGAGCCGGGGTGGCCGAATGGTAGAGCGTTGGACTTCTAATGCTTGGGTCGTGAGTTCGAATCCCGGCTGGGGCCAAATATTTGTGCTGGCTTTTTCATCGTTGCCCCGTCTTTGATATCACCCGTATGTGGTGGAAAAGGACGTTAAACCCCCAAACACCCACCCACCTACCCTTGTGACCGCTGTTTTGGCCAGGGCTATATCGACAAGTTGGGTTTTTTTAACTGTGGCGCAGTCTTAATGCACATGTTTATTAAAGGTCATTAATGCCACTTGTTATTTGCCCAAAGGTTTGTTTCTGCTGGGTTTTAACTTGTTCAGCAAATTTGAAAGTTACAATCAGTTCTGGCACGTCCGATGTTCTGTATTTTCCTACAGTACATGTCAGACAAGGCAAAGTTGGAGAAGGGCTTTTGCCGAGTTCACCGAAAATGGCCAGTGTGAAAATAGGTTGATCCTGTTTACCGCCGAGTGCCAGCGGAGGTCCAAATAAACCTCAGGCGAACCTGAGTGCCACGTACGTTAGTTCTACTACGAAAGCTAATTTTCCTCAAGCTTGTTGATCCCTAAGCATAACAGGAAGCAATTTCAAACACTCAAAGCATATATTGGGTTCACTGACCTTTGACAATACCAAGTCCAATACGGTTTTCTTGTTGTTGTTATTTTTGTTTTATCTTTTTTATCCCACAAATTGTCACTCTATCTTCTGAAATGCCAGTGTTCATCATATACGTACTTTAGACGGCATACTCTTTTCAATGAATCTACACTGATTTCACCAGTAAAACTAAGTGCATAGAAACAAGGGGAGCCGGGGTGGTCGAATGGTAGAGCGTTGAACTTCTAATGCTCGGGTCGTGAGTTCGATCCCGGCTGGGGCCAAATATTTGTGCTGGCTTTTTCATCGTTGCCCCGTCTTTGATATCACCCGAATGTGGTGGAAAAGGACGTTAAACCCCCAAACACCCACCCCACCCGCATAGAAACAATGAAGCGAGCGGGAAGGAGGGTCCCTACTCAGTCCACAGCAGGTTATTCTTCTTAATAATAATAACAATAACAATAATAATAATAATAGGTATTCAAGGGACGCCCTCCCTCCCGCAGGAGCTCAGGGCGCCTTACAGTCGACACGCACTCACTCACACAGAAACGGAAACACACGCAACAATCCTTCACCCATACATTTAACTACAAACACATAATGTGCAGCATCATACACGGCCTCCGCTGCCCCGGCACACACACACACACACACACACACACACACACACACACACACACACACGACCAGCAAGATGATGACTGATGTGGCAACAGCTATTGGTTGAGGGCAGTGAAGAGATGGGTTTTCAGATTTTGCTTGAAGGATGGTTTTGTGTCTGCATATCTGACTGACGCAGGGAGATCTTTCCAACAAGTCGGACCCTGGTATGAAAAAAACTACGCTGTGCGTGGCGTGAGATGCGGATTTTGACGACTGTAAGCTCTGTGACCAAAAGGTTGCAGCAGTGAGAAAATGTCATAGGGAGGGCTTATGTCATACCAAATCTTGTTCCCTGTCAGATGAACGTTGTGCAATGGACAAACCTTGCCTCTTACACCACTTCAGTACTGGCGTGCCAGATACCAGGGGGGTGGGGGGGAGGAGGAGGGGAAACAATCGATAAGACGACCAGATACATTAAGGGACCTGAGGTTTTTTTCGTTGGTACTGTCGGGACGTTGTTCGCTTGTCTTTGCAGTTATCATTATTGTTGTTGATATTGTAACTGCTGTTGTTGCTGGCTCGTTTTGTTGTTGTTGTTGTTGTTGTTGTTAATATTGTTGCTTTAAACTTGTTTCTGTTTAGAATGCAACGTTTAGTGTTTGGTGGTGGTGTGTGTGTGTGTGTGTGTGTGTGTGTGTGTGTGTGTGTGTGTGTGTGTGTGTGTGTGTGTGTGTGTGTGTGTGTGTGTGTGTGTGTGTGTGTGTGATTTGCTTTGCTTTAACTTTAAGGGGGGGGGGGATAAAATTAAGTCGAAACGGCACGAGCAAATCAACAAAAACAGTTTCAGGTGCTTACATTTAAGGACCACAATACGTGCCCTGTGAAGAACACCAATACACTGTCCAACAACGCGTTCAGTATTGTTGATGGAACTTCTAATGAACCTTGTCACCGAACCGACAAAGCAAAAAATTACTTTTCAACCCTTTTTTTGCATGCTAAGAAAACTGTGCACGGCACCAAAAGCGCCAGCCTGACAGCTCCGTGTCTTGAGGGCAGGCCTCTTCGATTCCCAGCACTGACGCAGAAATAGCAAAGATCAATTGCTAACAGCCAGAGCCAATTATACAAGCTGTTAGCCAAATTGCACGGCCAACCTGCAAAGCAAGCGAGCCCTTTGAAGCAGAGACAAGACCGCTGATTGAACAGTGGGGGCAGAGAGGCAACGAAAACGCTAGCATGTCAGCGGACCTCTTTCGGAGCGCGGGGATAGGGTTGCGGTTTTTGATGGCTGTTGGTTTTCTTTTGGTGGGCCGCCAGTCTCGGCGGATGGGATGCTTATTCAGTTGTTGTTTTTGGATTATTTTTTTTTACTGGTGCTTTGGGATAGCGGCTTAGTGGTTGATCTTTCTTCTTTGCTCAGTGCCATGTGAGAGAATTTCCCCCAGTCAGTTTGGTCTAATCGCACTTTCGAAAAGAAAACAAAATATTAGGAGGTCTGAGTGAAAGTTTTTTTTTCCCAGAAGACTTGTTTGTACGTAATAAGCTGTATGTGGTCCGTTCGGTTTGTTTATTCAAAAATGATTTTTTAAATGCTGAAATATATTTTGTTACACTGAAACGATGCCGAAAACAATTGCAAGGTTTTTGCTGAAATCATACAGGCTTCAGTTTGAATGGACATACAGATTATTTGATTTGAGCAGAGCAGGACGCAAACTCACGTGTACAATATAACGTAATATTATATATACTCCCCATACCGTCCTTTCTGAACACCACCCTACCCATTCCAGCCCACTTGAATCATGCTTCAGTAATTTGCATATGTTTTACTCTGCTTACATATTGAGTTATTACCCTATATACCTTCAAAAGAACACTCCAGAGCAGGGCTGTTTATTTCAACTCCAACAAATCTGGACGCAGACTCAAAGAATCGTGTTGCAGAGGGCAATGCAGTTCCAAGGAGTTAAAGCACAGCTTTGCCCTCGACGAGAGGAGAGCGAGCACCGTGACTCTGCATACGGGCGGTACTGAGTCCCTCCCCCTGGGGACGGGCGGGGGAGTTTACTGACTGTGCACCCGTGCAGAGAAACTGGTCATCCTGATGACGTCAGTTGCCGAAAAGCGCACCCTAGACGCCAAACTTAGCCCCGAGTCAAAGTCAGGCCGAGAGAAGGAGAATGGGATCATGGGAGACGGACCTTATCGTTGGCCGAATCTGGCCAAAACCGCCGCCAGTTTTTTGCTCTTCAAAAGTAGCATTCAGTGACGTTCAGATTAACCATTATAATTTGGTGACTAGTGATGCTGGAGTAAGGAAACTCGGGCTGCTCCCTCGGGGGAGCGCGTCGCTACAGTGTAGCGCCACCTATCCGGCTTTCCTCCCCCAGCAAAAATTGTAATATATATATATATATACTTCTTTTTTTTTCTTTTTTTTTTTTTTTTTTTTTTGGGGGGGGGGGGGGTCTTCATTGGCATGCATTTCTTTTATAGATAGATAGATAGATAGATAGATAGATAGATAGATAGATAGATAGATAGATAGACAGATAGATAGATAGATAGATAGATATTGGATGGCGCTGCATAGATAGATAGATAGATAGATAGATATTGGATGGCGCTGCATAGATAGATAGATAGATAGATAGATAGATAGATAGATAGATAGATAGATAGATAGATAGATAGATAGATATGGTAGGTATTGGGTGGCGCTGCACCGCGGCGACAAGCTTCCCCCGAATTTCCCGAAAGGGATAATAAACTTTTTCTTTAATCCCAACCGGGGATTCAAACCTGCGCGTCAAGTTCCGGTGCGGCCTGAGATTCGGTATCGGACGACCTAACCACTAGACCATCTTCTGTTAAACATCCGAAGCTGGAAGTTGAGAAGTATGCGACTAGGTTTCCTTATTGTCTGCATTACTGAGAAAAACAGTGCTGTAAGACTAGAGTCAGTATTGATACTGGTGTTGGTATGTACTTGGTCTCCCTTTATCGTAATAATAATAATAATAATAATAATAATGAGGATTTGTCTGGCGCCCAACCGGGCAGACGGGGTGGTCGAATGGTTGAGCGTTGGACTTCTAATGCTCGGGTCGTGAGTTCGTATCCCGGCTGAGTTTGTGTTTGTGTTGGCTTTTCATCGTTGCCCCGTCTTTGATATCACTCTATGTGGTGGAAAAGGACGTTAAACCCCCAAACACCCACCCACCCACTCAGGCGCCCAACCTCCTGCTAGAGCTAGTAATGGAAGTGTGGTCTGCTTGCTGCGCCTGGCTCACCATACGCGAGCCTGCACATGTATATTGGTGAAGAAAAATCCAAACCATGCTTTTGGGTTGTTGTTGTTGTTGTTGTTGTTGTTGTTGTTGTTGTTGTTGGGGTTTCCACTTTCAGAAAAAGAGTTTTCCCCATCTGCTTGAAACTGAAACAGCGAGCCAAATACGAAAACATTTCATAAGTAAGAAACTGTCCTGTGCCCGCCTCTTTGTTCTATAAATTATCTGTGTGTGTGTGTGTGTGTGTGTGTGTGTGTGTGTGTGTGTGTGTGTGTGTGTGTGTGTGTGTGTGTACTTTATAAAATGTTACTATAGCCTTGCCATTTTTTATCGTGTTTCTTTTCTTGTATTCCTTTTTATGTTTGCTTGTGTAGTTGCTGTTTTGTTGTTTTGTTGTTGTAGCAACGGCCGATTGAAAATGAACATTGTATCGTTAAATCACTTCCGTTGGAAAATAAAGTTCGTTCGTTCGTTCAAGGACATACGCATTAGTTCAACAATCTGTAGCCAGAAATGGCCAACGATCCAGAAGGGTAACACAAGGGGAGGGTATGGAAGAGGGGCGGGGGAAGGGGTTGGGAGGGGGTCGAAAAGAGATAGGGCGGCGTCTATTTTGGGTAGAAACACTGACCGGATAGCTGTGCATGTTGACTTTCGCCCAGAAATGGTCGTCGATCATTTCCAGAAACTGCTATTACGAGACCTGTCCTTTTCAAGATGAATGTCGATTGCAGCTTCCCACACAATTCGACAATTCACAAGTTTCCCAAGCAGCAGTTTGGACAAGAGAAAAGGTTTCTGACGCCAGGTTTTCTATAGCTGGGTTTGGTTTCACTGGGCAACGCGCTCTCAGTTGATCAAACCAAGCTAAATAGATTCAGGGGAGAGGAGGGGAAGAGGAGGGGTGGGGGTGGGGGGCGCTGAAACTCTTTCTACAGCCATGCCAGTAGGTGTGTGTGTGTGTGTGTGTGTGTGTGTGTGTGTGTGTGTGTGTGTGTGTGTGTGTGTGTGTGTGTGTGTGTGTGTGTGTGTGTGTGTGTGTGTGTGTGTGTGTGTGTGTGTGTGTGTGTGTGTGTTGATACGCCTTTCTTTCCGCACCACTATGTCAGATGTTAAACAACCCATGAGACTCGCCTTTTACCACCCGCTTGGAAAGCGAGTGATCGGAACTTCAGCGAATAATCATATTCCCTTTGTGAGCTGCCAGTTCTCATTTAATCTTGTACTCTCTCTCTCTCTCTCTCTCTCTCTCTCTCTCTCTCTCTCTCTCTCTCTCTCTCTCTCTCTTCTGGAACATCATAGTTTTTCTCTAGAGCTACGTTGTTTTCCAGCATTTTCGATCACGCTGCGTCTCCGTGTTTACAAAAGTTATCAACAGACCACAAAGCCAGCAAAGAACCCCAAAGACAGTAATTCAAGACAAGGCATAGCTACGGGGTTTGGGGCTTATGGCAAATTGTGTTGGCGTTTGTCGCTATTTCTTGTGAATGGACTGTGCAAGAATAGAATGTTAACTTTTTTCTCTATTTTCTTTTTCCTTTTGGTGCAAACGGATAATAGTAGCTGGGTTACCGGTGACGTTTCTGGATTTGCTGATTGCGTTTTGATTTGTTTGAACTGGCGGAAAGCTGATTCCCAGCCTGCCCCTACCCCCTCTGATCCACTCTGGGGACCGTCCTTCATCCACCCACTGATCCTGGGAAGCGAATGAAAACCCTGCCCGCTAACCACATGTACACTTTGTCTGGGGAGCAGTTGTTCAAACCCGGTATCCAGAAGAAAATCCCTGTGATTTACACGGGAATCGATCGGGAGTTAAAAACGGACGAACGGCCCAAAGCGGCTCACCACATGTCTCGGCTGTGTGGGATGATGGGAAATGTCGCGGTGACATGCACGTGCGCAAACCACGGGTTTGTGTGTGTGTGTGTGTGTGTGTGTGTGTGTGTGTGTGTGTGTGTGTGTGTGTGTGTGTGTGTGTGTGTGTGTGTGAAATGTGAGGAACCCAGTTTTAGCCACATGCTTGACTGATTGATAATTTATCGTAAGTGTGTGTGTGTGTGTGTGTGTGTGTGTGTGTGTGTGTGTGTGTGTGTGTGTGTGTGTGTGTGTGTGTGTGTGAATACTTTCTGCCACACAAATGACCCTTTAAAAAGCAACATCTGACCGACACAAGCTGATTAAACTGTGATCGTTTTCATCCATTTTGTTGTAAGAAGTTCATCAAACATGTGACCGCAACGTTCTCAGTATCACATAGGCCCACTGTTTCAGGTTTCACAATTTGAGCGCAGGCTGCTTGTTAACTCGGTAACCAAGCCAATGATAAATCTTACGACCTCGACCTTTAGCCACGTGACTGGGGTTAGCTAGTGGTACGCACTGAGACGTTACTTTGCACAAGACGGATTCATCAAATGTCAACGTAACATCTCCACTACGATTCGTATACTTTCTATTGACCGAGACTGGTTTAATTTGGCGGGAAAGGGCTTCACTCGATTAAAACCCTGTTCCGGGTCCGTCGATAATTCTAGGCCCCTACGACGACGCCCAAGTCGGGCTGACCGAGACCGAGCCGAGCTAAGTGATACGTTAGAAGGAGAAAAAAAAAACTCGTTGACAAGGAAAGTGGATAGTTGCGAACAACTTTGAGGTCCCCGTGTTATTTCACAGTGTGCACAGAAGCGGTGAAAACTGTCGCATTCACCAGCACAGTACATTTTCAGCCAATGAGTTGTCCCCCGTGTATACACAGACCCGCAGCATGCATGCTTTGTGCTCTGCCACGAAAAATACGTGCTTGTTGCGACAAGGGAGACAACTCATGCAGGCAATAATCTCGAAACAGGCTGAAAATGTATTCAGTTTTCACCGCGTCTGTGCACACTGTGAAATAACACGGGGACGTCAAAATTGTTCGCAACCGTCCACTTTCCTTGTCACCGAGTATTTTTGTGTTTTCCTTCTTAGGTATCACTTAGCTCGGCTCGGTCTCGGTTAGCGGTGGCCGAATGGTAGAGCGTTGGACTTTCAATGCTCGGGTCCTGAGTTCGAATCCCGGCTGGGGCCAAATATTAATTTTGTGCTGGCCTTTTCTTGTTACCCCGTCTTTGATATCACCCATACATGGTGGAAAAGGACGTTAAACCCCCAAACACCCACCCACCCACCTCGGTTAGCCCGACTTGGGCGTATTCGCAGGGGCCTAGATTTAGCGACGGACCCGGAACAGGGTTGCACCCGATTCGTCACCAATGACGCCAACAGTTGCGTGAAGTGATTCAGCCAGCTGTCTGATACAGGAACAGTCGACTGAAGCATGAGGTCAGCGGGACCGTAACGCTGGTTGAGAGGTTCAGATACCCTAGGTCACCGTCTATAGCACTTGTTAGTTGCTTGTGGTGATGACGATGATGATGATGATGATGATGATGATGATGATGATGATTGAGATGACAATGACGATGACGATGATAGTAACGATGACGACGAGGATGATGGTGACGATGATGATGACGATGACGATATTATGACAACGACGACGACGATGATGATGATGATGACGACGATGATGACGACGATGACTATTATGACGACCACGACGACGATGATGATGTCGATGATGACGATGATGATGGGCTATTTGTTGGATACTACAAAAACTTCCATGCAGCATGATGGAAGCATGCTTACGAGTTGGGGGTGGGGTTGGGGGGGAGGATCATTAAAATGCAAGCCACTGATCATAATTCTGTTCCATCGACTAGAGCAGGAGGTGGGTTATTTCGCTTTCATGAGCTTTCTGGGCTTCTTGCGACGCGTTTCCATTGATCAGCTTTGCTACTATCATGGCTAACTCCCGTCAGACTTTGGAAAGTTGTACATGTATCATGCGACCATCCGGACTGGAATCCGAATCAGACATAATGCGCGAATGAAAAGCATTTGAATGAGCTGCACATCGAACTGTTACACGAGTGTATACGTGACTCACAGTCACAGTGCCGGCTTCATACGCCATGGGTCACGTAGCAAGACCTTTCCAAGCCGACGGTCAGGACTGACGTTACCATCGCATGTTGCAAAGAAATTTCTGTTAAAGATCAGTGATGACGGATTTTAACAGCTAAGCTTGCGAGCGGATGGATGGGTGTATAAGCGGAGAGGGGAGGGAAGGGGGGAAGGAGGTCGGGTCCTTTTGTCTATCGCGAAGTGAGTGGGTGGATGTTTGAGGATTTAACGTCCTTTTTCCTTCTCATGTGGTTAACATTAAAAACGGATGGATAGCCTTTTCCTCGCACAAATATTTGGCCCCAGCCAGGAATTGAACTCACGGCCCGAAAATCGGAAGTCCAATGCTCTATCGCTCGATCGCCCCGGCTTCCCTTAAAGAAAGGGGTACCAGAAAAAGCGTGGTACAATTTTGGCTTCGTCGGAATTTGAACCCTCGATTTCCGAATCTGGAGTCGGGTTGTCAACCAGCTGAGCCACTCGGCTCCCCAAGCTTGCAAGCGGTCACTAGCACAGTTGAGCTCACTCAAGCACATTGTATATATAGCAAAGTTCCACCACAGTCTGGATAGTTCACGATCCTTCAGTAGGTCACCACGACCACGGCAGAAAACGTGATTATGACTCGTACGTCCCATCGACCGGGCCGGATTTTGCAACACGTCTTTATTGACCATCAACACGACCAACTGTGACTCAGACAGGACAAGTAGCAAGCACGCCAGACATTTCTGGAAAGGAAGGGAGGGGAAAGGGTGGCGGAACGGTCGGGGGGATATGGGGTGGAGGAACGGGTGGGGTGGGGGGAGATGGGGTGAAGCAACGGGGGGGGGGGGGGGGAGGGGGGGGGGGGGGAGAGAAGACACTGGGATTGCATCACATCCGCCGGACTATCAGTTGCTGCCAGCCTCGCGTCATATTGACCCATGGCGATGGCGCTTGAACCAACGTCACGTGCAGACAACGAGCCAGGCCGCTCTCCGGGCGAGAGATGAAGATTTGGGTGGTCTGGCTTTCCAGAGCGTATCCCTCTGCAAATGGTTTCAGTTGCCTGTGCCGAAAGTCTGAATGGCGTCTAACGGTCTATCCTTTCACGGTGGAAAAGGTGCAAGTTATAATATTAGAATCAGACTGGAAACAATTTCACAATTTCTTGAAACAAGTCAGCGAAACGAAATACTTGCAAAGTACTTGTAAGCGGTCTAGTTAAAAGTGAATTTGACCTGAAGGGAAGGGAGTCCTGGGTTCCAAAGTGCTAAAGGTGACGTGATCACAAAGCCTTTTCTTGACTATGGGACAAAGCATCTCAACCCCCCCCCCCTCCCCCGCATCCCGAATTTGACGTAAAGCCGGCACTGCGGAGCGCCACAGTGCTGTCCACAGTTGTGACACAGTTGTGATTTGGAGGGTTTCCGCCGCTGTGGCGTCATCACAGCAACCTGGATTTCAAATAGCCACAACTGTGACTCTGGTTTCCACAACAGTCCCTCGCCTGTACTACGTCACTCGGCGCGCAAACATGACGGACAGTGCATCTTCAATCGGTTTGTCACCGAGCACAGCTGTGTTCAGTTTTGTAGTTAGTAAACACACCGAGCGCAACGACTGTGATGTGCACATGTGTGTTTCGCGCGCTGTGTCCAGTTAAGAGCAGGCGCGTATTGCAGCGAACACTATAGTGACGAGTTGCAAGCTTACTCTTCTAGTTCTATCCATAGCTTTATGTGCTGGTGGTGAACTGTAAACCCCTACTGGATGGTCCCCTCGCGTGTTGGTCCCAGTGAAACCAAGCCCGAGTTTCCTCATTAGTTTTTCTCTCCGCGGTCCCCAGAAATATGCCCCGCCGTCACGAGCCCTCTCCCGGCCAATCTGACTGTCGTCAACTGGCTGTATAGGGTCGCCGGGGCGGTTTATTGAGATGTTTTTGGCCAAGCAAGTGCCTGATGGTGACGGCTGCATGATGGAGGTTTTGGGTCTGGGAGCGGAAAAAGTGTTATTCGATACTAATTGGTACAGGGGGACCAAATGGATTTCATGTGTGTTTGTTTCTTTTGTTGCTGTTGTTGTTTGTGTTTTTTTGTTGTTGTTGTTGTTGTTGTTTTGTTGTTGTTTTGTTTGTTGTTGTGTGTTTTGTTTTGGTTTGATTTGTGCTTTTTTGTTTTGTTTTTATCCGTTGAACAAACGGCACCAGTTCATTGTTTATCTCTTAAGAGTACGAGCCTGACCAGCACCTGCCCGCTTTATGGTAAGACTGGTTAAAACGAACAAGCCACTGCACACCTGAAGGAGCCACTTCAAACCATTATTACGCAAGGCTTGGGCCTTCCCGCGAGACTGCTGTATGGCGTCAAATGGCTTATAGTGATCTGAAGATTTCAAGTAAAACTGCGACATTTGCATGGGCCTTTATGAGTGATCAAAGTGACCACACCTCCCGATGGCCTCCCTTGCTGTTTAAGTTTGACACCTGGTTTAAAAACAACAACAACAACAAAAACGAAAGTATGACCCGGTAAAACACATACATTTCTACCAGACACACAAAGTCGAAACTAGCCACATAGTCTACGAATTCTCCATCCTCTAGCTTGGACAATAAACCGTCAACGTTCCAGTTCAGAAACGAAAGTGGTTTAGTAACCGTTGCCGCCATTGTCTCAGTGTGTCTCTGCAGGGCATGCGTGACCATAAACACCTTCATTGTCAGTTTCAACATTCATATCACTGCTGATAGACTCACCGGTTGGTAGAACGTTAGCGGGTATCTCCACACTGCTGACCGCCGTCACCATGTCCGTAAGTTCGCCGGCCGCTGTCCTTTGAAAAAACATACAAGTCTGCTAGTTCGGTCACACTGCCCTCAGTATCCACTGCACTGTCACTGTCACTGTCACCGGCGCTACAGGAAATTGGGTCAGTGACATCACTCTTGGGACTGAATTCACGTGCTGCGTAAGTGTCCTGTCTGTGTACACACGAGCGTAGAAGTCAGCTGATTGAGCGTTCACGATGGCTCTGTGGGTGTTGGAGTTGTATCAGTGTCAATTGTCCGTCTTGACAAGGCCCGACCGGGTCCCTAGGTAGATGCCTTAGCTTCCACGATGTCAGCGTTGTTCGGGTCGTACACGTAGCGATTTCCCTCGATCACGCGATGATAGAGACCATCTGACACCGCTTCTTGTCCTGTTTGCCTTCTTCAGGAACGGTGAGAACCTCTGGCGCACCTCTCTCACATTCTTCGAGAAATCTCCTCCAGTGAACATGCTGGTGCCTTTCTGTTTCGCCCTCACGTCTCTCTCAGGCTTGTCCTTTAAAAAGGGGAAACGAGCCACGATCCGTGATTTGGAGTCCCCAGGGCGCAGTCGGTCCAGGATCATCTCGTCTTTGATTCCCAGCTTCTCTTGGATCATGTTGTGTTGAGGTTGCTGGCATTGTCCCCATGCGTCGTGTCCATCACCTTCAGGCTGTAGTCCATGTACCATGATGTTTCTGCGTGACCGGTTCTCCAAGTCAGCTGCCTTACTCTCCGTCTTCTCTAGTCTTGTGTTCACTATTTTCCTCTCGAAGATCCTCGCCCCCCCCCCCACGACTTCTGTGTCTCTGTGTGTGTGTGTGTGTGTGTGTGTGTGTGTGTGTGTGTGTGTGTGTGTGTGTGTGTGTGTGTGCTGTTTGCTAATTACTTTCGCTGACGCATTTATTCTCATTCGTTCACCCACTCACGCATTCATTCATTCATTCAAGAAGTATAACAAGGATGTGTAACGTTGCTTTTGTACGGAACACACACACACA
>JACVVK020000030.1:2310000-2327500 GCA_018292915.2 Batillaria attramentaria | reverse complement strand
ACACCTGAACATCATTCAACGAAATGAAAGTTGCCACTTAGTGGGAAATTAATACGTTCAAGAAATATGGGTTATTGACAATAGTAGGATAATGCGTCTCTCTCTCAGCACGCCCGCGAGAACTTTCTTACACGGCGATTTTTTTTTTCTTCCTTTTCTGTTCGTTTTATTCTTGCTTTCTTTTCTACCAGTTGATTTATTCAGCACGGTGGTCGACCCCACTAAATCTGCTCCCTTGCTGTGACACGGTCGTTTGAAATGAGGGGCCTGGAATAGCGTGGGCGATTGTAGAAGGTAAAAGAGTGGCCGGGAGTGGAATATTCGATTGGCATTGTGGACGGCAAGTGATCAGACCTGCTATATTATTCTCCGCACATTTCACCCTGAGGGGCCAGTGCTAAGTAGAGGGGACAGTAATGACGTTTTTGCTGCGGTACTGCGGTGCTCATTGGTGGGCTGGGATAGAATCAGACTCTCTCTCTCTCTCTCTCTCTCTCTCTCTCATACAGCCAATATCATCAACACATGCCAATTATGTTTTGATTTATCATGTGTACTTTTCTCTTCTTCATTTCCTTTAGATAGTTAGTACTTTTGTTTGTCTTTTTTCCCCCTTGATTTGATGTTGTCTTTTTTACCCTTTAACGTAGAATAGCAGGACAGCTTGTAAGACAGGCAGCAATGCCTAAATGCTCTATCCTGACTGAATAACAAGATGGCCACCAGCCCAATATGTTGTTTCCATTTGATCACCTGCTATCGTCACGGTCGTTCTTTTGTAATGCCATGTATCCACACACACACACACACACACACACACACACACACACACACTCTCTCTCTCTCTCTCTCTCTCTCTCTCTCTCTCTCTCTCTCTCTCTCTCTGAATGGAAACAACTGACCGGGCTGTCACACCAATCTTGTTTTTGGAAGAGAGACGTCAAGTTGTATTCTTTGAAATCTATGACGTTTTTCCTCACTGGGATGACGCATAATACATTTGGCGTAATAACTTTGATACAGTTCTTGCAATGAAAGCAGGCCCATGAAAATTGAAGTGTTGCTGCTGCGTGCGCAGTGTAAAGATCGAATTAATACCGACCCAATATGTTTAACAGACAAGTCTGCGCGGCGAACGTTTTCTAACTATGTGTTATGTCAGACATACACACGCGCGCGCGCACACACTCACACGCACGCACGCACGCGCACACGCACACACACACAGAGACTCGCGCGAGCCGCGTTTGTGCTCCATTGAGACCTATGTGGTGTTCTCTCACTCTACTATGCTATTGAGTGAGAGTCAGTGGGAAAAACAAAGCACACTACATCAATGAAACTCCCGCTTTCCCCGTCTACACATAGAGAACGTCCAAAAAGTGGCGACACATCCCCAAGAAATGCCAGTATCACGTCAATCAAACATGACGTCGGAAAAATGACGCTGATACTGCCTTTTGCGTCAGTGCGCGCGTGCCTTTTCTGCGATGGATCTGACCTGTTCAGTACGTAAGCAGCCCTGCACAGCGTTCTGGGTTCTTCTTCTTTCATGAATTTGTTCTCCGTGCATATTCTGTTCATAAAGTATTGGAGTTGTATTCTGTTATATCCCGTGTCTTCTCTGCGATTGCACGAAGATGGCGACATAGTAGAAGTAAAATACACCACGGTCCAAACAGAGGAATTCGGAAAGAAAGTGGCGAGACACCCCCCGAGAAAAAACAGCATCACGTCAATCAAACATGACGCACTTACTTTACGTCAGTGCGCGTGCGTCTCTTCTTCGATGTTTGTGAGGCGTGTGGCTTGTAGAGGAAATGTGCTGTGAGTACAAATTTTCGAGTCAACTGACGATAACGGCTGCAGTGAATTTTTCTAATTTTTTTGTATATTTTTTATGGCACCCCAGGCTCATTATCTATGTATAGTAGGAGCGATTTTGAGATCTAAAGTGTGTTCACCAGCACTTTCATCAGGTACGGCTTACGCCAAAAGTATAAAAGCGACAACCTCCAAAATTCACTCAGTTGAGAGTCCGTATTCATGCTATCTATGTCCAAACAATGGAGTGGTTTAGGTAAATATTACGCCTTTAAACGCCAGAAAGCCACTTTTTCTGAAAAGGGCGATAACTCGCAAATCATGTGTGCAATCGTACCTGGATCGGGCCTTCTATTCAACAATCTTGATTCATTTAGAAACCCCAAATTTGAAATCGATCGGTTCAGTATTTTCGGAGAAATAGGCATCTGAACTGGGTTCACATGCAATGTCATCTCAGGCTCGGTTTACATGAAAACTATAAGAGCGACCATTTTCTAGTAGTGACTCTTTTCAGAGTCCGTATTCAAGCTATCTACTGCCAAAAAATTGAGTGATTTAAATAAATATTACGCCTGTACACGAAAGACAACCAACTTGTCTCAAAAGGGCGATAACTCCCAAATCACTTAAGCAATCATCACACGCTTGAATCGTCTAATGTAACATTTTGATATATTTGGATACCCCAAATTTGAAGCCATTCGGTTGAGTATTTTCGAAGAAACGGGCCTGGACACAATTCACACACACAGCCGCACGCACGCACGCACACACATACGCACAGACGGCACTCACTGAGGAGGAGAAGTGCGTTCGGCGGACCGTACATGTCAGCATCGATGACGCACGTTTTCTTACGTCATTGTCAGAGTTACACTTGCAAAATCGTCTCTGCTGGAGATCGGCAGTGACGTGCATTTGTACCACAGATGCTTGCCCATGAACGTGGAAAATTTAGCCCGTCCTATGATGGTATGACAACATAAAAAAACATATCATCATCATCATCATCATCATCATCTCTCTCTCTCTCTCTCTCTCTCTCTCTCTCATTTGACGTTTCCTGATGATGAAAGTTCAGTGTTTTCACTCGGATGAAAATTTAATGATCCCGCCTTTCTTTGCCTTCTTGTGCAACAGTTTAAAAAAAAAAGGAATGCAGACAGCAATAAGGTGAATTACGCGTGGCAACTGGGTCGTTCAGTTCGATCACTGCCAGCATGCAACGTCAAATGTGATCACAGCGCCCGCTTTCGACCGATTTTCACGTGGCATCTTTTTTTTCTTCTTTTTTTTTTTCTTGAGTTCACGTGGAGGTCACCTGAAGCTCCTGAAACCGTGAGTCACGAAGGTAACCGCCAGGTCGGGAGTCAACACCGTTGCCTGTGGAAATTTGTCATCTTCCTTTTGACATCAACCCCAACAATGTCTAGCGTCGTTTGGTAACAGGGCCTAAACACGATAGATCTGATAAGCACTTAGGCCGTTTGACGGTAGGATCTGCACGCTAGACTAGCTTGATTCTTCACGAAGTCGTAGTGTTTTCGGGCAGTGTCCCCGGCATTTCTTCACCAGAATCCCGAAAATCAAAAAACAAGTAATCCAACCAAACTGAAGACCTACTTGGTTGCACGCTTATTGAGAAGAGAAGAACAAGTTGATGCTTTTCCAAATACAAACCTTTTCCAAACAGTACAGCAATTTACCGACTTATCGGGTCGCTTCGCCATTTACATTTCTAAACCTGTGTCCACGCGGACGGGCTGTTGCCACCACCACTCACAGTTACGTTTGATATGCTCTTTCTACTTTCCTTTCTTCTTCCTGCTCTCTTCTTCTTCTTCTTTTTCTTACGTCTTTACATTTCAGTCCAGTTTTTCCACGCCAATTTCTCCGCCATGCTTTTTGTAAACTGGTTCAGATGAGCACGTATATATAAGTGTTTACTTGTTGTGCTCTCTTTCAACGTAATACTGTTTACTGCTTGACGGTGATCCGGCTTCAATGAATAAAAATGTTTAAACCAAGTTGATGCTGGTGTCTTTTGCTGCAATGCAGAGCCGCTGTGGCAGAGGTATTAACTGGGTCACCGAACCTTTCCTGCATCACCAAACCAACGAGTATCGCAATCAGGAACAAAATTCAGAACAAACGTACTTACTTGCAAACGAAAGAATCAAACATCAGTTATATGCTGCACGTTCGTACAAAGCAAAGAACGGAAGGTCTCGCCTTCCCATTCCTTTCGACGGTGTGCTAACGTTGACCAGTACAGTAGACGGTTTACCAATCACGGAGGACATACAAATTCGATGCGGCCCTATTATCCGGACCCAAGATACTATCGCCTTGGTGACATTTGCCTAGCCATGGTCAGACAGTCGATGTGTGCTGGACCTTCTCCACGGTCCAAGGTCAAGTTGCGAGACTATCAGACGATGCGACCCCCGACCCCACGGGCGGAAAGAAATCGGAACGTGACCGCTTCCTGTCTGAGTGGAGATGGGTGTCGATGGAAAGGTCGGATCTGTTTAGTGCAGGAGTCCCGAGTTTGCTTGGTTTTTGTTGGCTGAAAAATAGGGGAGACCTCCAGACGCGGATGAGCTGTAGACAGATTCCGGTGATCCGGCGCGCAGCTTGTGCCGTCCGGAACTTTCTGGTATCTTTTGTTCCTGTCTTGTCGTACCGATGTCGTTTCTTAACGTGCGTGTTGTTGTTGTTGTTATTGTTGTTGTTGTTGTTGTTGTTGGTTGGGGTTTGGGGGTTTTGGGTTTTTTTTTTTTTGTTGTTGTTGTTTTTTGTTTTTTGTTTTTTTTGGGGGGGGGGGGTGTTGTTTTGTTGTGTTTGTTTGTTTGTTTGTTAACGTTTGTTTGTTAACGTTTGTTTGGGGGTTTTTTGTTTTTGTTTTTGTTTCTGTTTTCTTGCTTGTTTGTTTTTGTTTTGTTTTTGTGTATTTTGGTATTTTGTTTTTGTTTTGTTTTGTTTGTTTTTGTTCGGGGGGGGGGGGGTTGGGGGAGGGGAGGGGGAGCTTTTTCCAGTTTTACTATCACAATGATTTGTCTGGGAACTTTTGAGAGACAAGGAAACAATCATGGAAGTACAACTATGACTCGTAGATAAGAGAATTCATGAGATATCTTGGCGAGACAATCTCATAAACCGTATTAGCTGACATGTTCCTTCCGTCAAAATCTGATCCTTTCTCACCCACGCGTCTTACAGCTGAACCACACACACACACACACACACACACACACACACACACACACACACACACACACACACACACACACACACAAACAAACACACACACACACACACACACACGCACGCACGCACGCACGCACGCATGCACGCACACACGTCTGCCCAGTGTGCCGCAACTATGAACGAATCCATTACTACTAAGATAAAGAAGTGCCATGAACGAGCAGTAGAGTGTGTGGGTGGGTGGGTGGGTGGGTGTGTGTTGGGGGGGGGGGGGGTCTGAAAATAGCTGCTGTTATCTGGAACTTTCCATATATCATGAATGCATGGTCGTGTTCAGGTGTCACACTACACATGCATCTATTGTGTCGTCCACAAGCCATGAATTTATAAGTCGTAGACTGACACAAAATTTCCCTATCCCAGCCAGTAAAGGGGTTGTGGCAGCCGAGCTGGCAGAATTTTGGATATATATACTATATATATGTCCCTGTCGTGAATTCGATTCCTGACTGGAGTTACCACATTTTGTGATGGCTCCCTCCTCCTTGCCCTATGATATCGACATCAAGATAAGAGGAGTGAGTGAGTGAGTTTTTAGGGCTTAAAGCTGCGCAAGCCACAAAGACTAATTCGTGGCTAAGTGTGTCTGCACTACTTGAAAAAAAAAACCAAAAAAGTAACGTTGGACAAATGATGCAAGCTGGTCTACGGGGCAGTATAAACCTCCAACATGCAGGAGACGCTGCACCTTCATCAGTGCTAATTTATCGAACTCCCGGTTACCAAAAAAGTGTAGAAAACAAATAACAAACATAAATACTAAGCGCATATACAGCAAATATTGCAACTTGTCATCTCCTAGGCGCAATAAACCAGCTGGCAGCATAGACATTCAGATGAGATAAGACAAGATACACTTCATTCGTCCCTCTGTGGAAAGTGCCGTGTGCCTGCCCGGACAAGTCAAAAAATTTCGAGACGGACGTGACGTCAGCCCCCTACACCAGCCAACCAGAACTCGATGTTGTGAAATATCTTGACAGACATCAGCATATCTATCTTTACATGCTTTATGGAAAGGGATTTTGTAGTAACTAGCACTAACCCAGTCGAAACTCGAACCCTTAATCCTTAGCTGTCGGGTCCACCGATCATAAATATATATATATAGTGGAAAGTTATAATGTTTATATAATATTATAATGTTTGTAATTGTAATGATTTTTTTATTGTCAGTTTTGTCTGAGCAGTGTAATTTTCCTTCGAGGGACGAATAAAGTGATATCTTATCTTATCTTATCTTATCTTATCTTATCTTATCTTAAGTACTAAGCTAGTATTAATTTGGAACAATTCCCACCATTCAATTCGAGCTTCGTTAGGCAGCCGAGTGGAACGAATGTCTCAGTATAGTTACTTTAGCATTATTTGTGAGGTTTGATGGCAATAATCAAGAAAGAAGTGATATAAATGTTTATTTGACAACATTGAAACGTTGTGTTGGTCTGATGAGAGAGAGAGAGAGAGAGACACACACACACAGAGAGAGAGAGAGAGAGAGAGAGAGCATGGATAAAGTGCACAAGTGCTTATCTTACATCTTGTCCTTGTTACAGAAAAACAAACAAACACACACACACACACACACACACACACACACACACACACACACACACACACACACACACACACACACACACACACACACACACACACAAACAACAACAACAACAACAACTAAGAATTACTACATGAACGGAACACTACAGAAACGGAAGGAAATCGTACACAACAAGTAAAAAGAAATAAAAATACAGCAAGAAATCCAACGGAGAGAGAGAGAGAGAGAGGCTTTCTTTTTTCGAGGGTGAAAGATTAGGCACAGAGTAAAGAGAGAGAGAGAGAGAGAGAGAGAGAGAGAGAGACTTTCTTTTTTCAAGGGTGAAAGATTAGGCACAGAGTAGAGAGAGAGAGAGAGAGAGCAAATTGTCTTCAAAGGGCAAAAATCAATTTTCCGGGCGAGTTTCCTCAACAAAAAAAGAAGGAGAAAAAAAAAAAAAAAAAACCAAACACCTTCGTATGTCGTTCACTCTCCTTCGTTACAGCGAAGAGAGCCCTTTTCAGCCAGCTCCTAATTCCCCGCCACTGCCACAGCCTAATACCGTTAAGTACACACTGAGAGCATATTCAAGCCATCATTCTCCATTTGAAGTGCCTTGTGTGAAACAACCCTGTTCCGAGACCGTCGCTTCTCTAGGTCCCTGCGACAACGTCCAAATCGGGCTGACCGAGACCGAGCCGAGCTAAGTGATACCTAAGAAGGAAAAATAAAATACACGGTGGCAAGGAAAATGGACAGTTGCGAACAACTTTGAGGTCCCAGTGTTATTTTACAGTGTGCACAGAAGCGGGCGAAAACTGCGCAGTCACCAGGACAGTACATTTTCAGCCTGTTTCGATATTATTTCCTGCAGAGTTGTCCCCCGTGCATACACAGACACGCAGCAAGCATGCATTTTTCGTGGGAGCTTTGTGCTCTGCCACAAAAAAATGCGTGCTTGTTGCGGCAAGGGAGACAACTCGTGCAGGCAGCACTCTCTAAACAGGCTGAAAATGTACTGTGCTGCTGAATTTCACCACTTCTGTGTACACTGTGAAATAACACTGGGACCTCAAAGTTGTTCGCAACTGTCCACTTTCCTTGTCACTGAGTATTTTGGGTTTGTTTGTTTTTTGTTTTTTTGTTGTTGTTGTTTTGTTTTTTTTCCTTCTTAGGTATCACTTAGCTCGGCTCGGTCTCGGTTAGCCCGATTTGGACGTCGTCGGAGGGGCCTAGAGAAGCGACGGTCCCGGAACAGGGCTGCGTGTGAAAAAACTACCCGACGCGAAAAATACCCCGAGCCCTCATGCGAGGACGTTGCCAAATATGGCTTTATTGGCGCCCTTTTCACTCCCTCCACATCACGGGAGTCATGGGTGCTGGTGAGAGGTTCTGAGAGGGGTAAACCTCCTACATTAGCCAGGATACTCAGTTTAAAGGCTACTGGAAAATGCTGAGAGAGAGAGAGAGAGGGTGAAGGCGGGGTGAAGGAGCAGGTAGGATTGAAGCTATTGCTTCCTACCTTGCGTTTTTCCTATACTGTCAGGTAAAATTCCTCCAGCCAAATCATCATAGCCGACCTCTCTCTTTCTCTCTCTCTCTCTCTCAACTTTTCCCGTCAATACTCTTGGTCCTGAAGTCAAATAACACTACCCCTAACCCTAAACCCTACCCCTGAAGCCTAACCCGTAAACCTAACTCTAACCGTCCAGCTGTCCAAGTGAAAAACAGCGTCACGAGTGATGTCCCTTACGTCAGGAGACAGTATTGCATATTTCCACCGTGGCGCAGGCTGAGTGAGCGTGTAAATAAGTGTACATCTGCAACACAAAAACACAACATTTTCTATCCTAATTTCGAAATCGTGCAGTGAGGAAGACAAGAAGAGGCGAATATTAAATCAATGCATGGCTTCAGGTTCTGCATCGCGTTATTGTTTTGTGCGAAATGTCACAAAGCGTGATCGATCACAGCCATTTAAATTCTGTTCGTGACAGCATTTCATAAAATGCTTCTTTTAAGCTGTTCTTATGCGTGGTGGCCGGGCACTGACATCCGAGCTAAGCAGAAAATTCTCAGCCTGAAAGCCGATTTGCCCGCCAGCACATCCGGGCATATTAGCTCACCATTATAATATATCCTGCAATGTAAAAATGCTAAACTTTTGAGTCGTGAATGTCAGCATTTTGCGCTCGCTAATGTTCGCCAGCTGTATGTGTGTTAAGTTTTTTGTTTTCAAAGGCTGATGGGGAGGTTTTTTTTTGTTATTTTTTGAATTATGTGATTTGCAGGGTTAGAAGAGTGCTCTCTCTGTCTCTGTCTCTGTCCCTGTCTCCGTCCCTGTCCTCCCCCCCCCTCTCTCTCTCTCTCTCTCTCTCTCTCTCTCTCTCTCTCTCTCTCTCTTAAGTATTGCATTGTTCAAATACAACTAAGCTGGACTTGTTTTAAGATAGGGCCAAAGAAACGGCGAGCTTCTAGAACCTCATACCAACGAAGCATTGAGAGAGGAGTAGAAATGAGACAAAATGTTACTCACACAAAAAGTGGAATCAGACTGTGTGTATGTGTGTAGGGGTGGTGACTGCGATCTGCTCTCTCTCTCTCTCTCTCTCTCTCTCTCTCTCTCTCTCTCGCTCGCTCGCTGGAACAGACTCACACAAAACAAGTTTCACTTACTCTGCAGCATCTCCTGGAATTCCTTCCACTTAGGCTAAAACATTAACACCATTTAAGACTCACCTACACAAGTATCTTCTGGATAGTTCCAGAGATGCAACCAGTATTAATTCATCATTGTTCATGCCTTACCCCTCCAGTCATCTTTTTCATTTGACTTAGGATTCAAATCATACACATGTTTGGCTTGTTTTCCTTGATATGCTCCTTGGATTTGTTGTTGTTGTTGTTGTTCCATCTTTTTTTTTTACTTGTCTTGTTCAATTTTCTTTTGTTTCTGTAGTGTTAAGATCATGTAGTAATTCTTGGTTGTTGTTTTGCTTGTTTTGGGTTTTTTTTTTCTGTAGCAAGGACAAGTTGTCAGATAAGCACTTTTGCTTAACACTTATATCCACATATACACGCGCGCACGACGTAACAGAAAGAGATTCAGGCAGACAACAAAAGGGTGGGTGGGTGCTTGTTTTGGGGGTTTAACGTCCTTTTCCACCACATACGGGTGATACCGACCAAAGACGGGGCAACGATGAAACAGGCAGACAGCGAAAGAGAAACAGCCAAGATACCAAACTGAGTCTGATAATTGGACTTGAGAGAGAGAGAGAGAAAGAGAGTTGCACCATTCTCACTTTCACTTTCCCACGTTTGTAATCTGATTTCTGATGTCCTGCTCTCGGCCGTTGCATTTTCTGTGCATCCCGAACAAACCTGCTTTCTTCTCCTCACCGAGGTAAAATTGATCTGCCTGCAAGCATTGATCGTCCAGTCATGCATAAGACATTGCACTTCCTGAAGCTTCGTCAGGCGTAAGGCATTGTAAAGTTACTTCCTGTAATGTTTAGCCCGCAGCAGCATAGTAATTTGTGTGGTCCACAAGACGACTCTCTCTCTCTCTCTCTCTCTCTCACTCTCTCTCTCTCTTAGAGCGCTCGAACTTCTCCCCCTTACCAAGCATCTTGAGTTCAACCGGTGCGTTTTCATGCACAAGATAGTCCACTGTAAGGCTCCTCCATATCTTACCACGTTCTTTCAACCAAGTCAGCGACACAACGCAAGAAATGGCCTGTTCCAATTACCATTACCTAAATTGGACATTTTTAAAACAAGCCTCTCATTCTCTGGGTCACTTTCATGGAACCAGTTGCCAGCATACTTAAAATGTACCCCGAAGCTTCATTCATTTAAAACTCAACTTCTCAGATACTTACGTAAGTCATAGGTCCATGAACAATATCTGAACCATGCTAAATTACTCGTTATCAGATGGCACTATCACATGTTACCTTTTTACAAGTTATGTTGTATACTACAATTTCAAACACCATGCTGTCTACTTCTTCACCTATTTTCCGATGTGTTTCCTTTGAATTTCCTGCGCTTCTTTGTATCTTTGCATGTTTTTTTTTGTTTTTTTTTCTATTTTCTAATTAGATTTACTCCCTTTGTGCCTGGTATACTTTTTTTTTTTTTTTTTTTTTGTAATGTTAGCCTTTATTTTTTTTAGTGTTCCTAGATTAGCAGGACAGCTTGTAAGATAGGCAGACCATGCCTACAAGTCTTTATCCTGAAATAAACGTTTCAGTCAGTCAGTCAGTCAGTCAGTCTGTGTGTGTGTGTGTGTGTGTGTGTGTGTGTGTGTGTGTGTGTGTGTGTGTGTGTGTGTGTGTGTGTGTGTGTGTGTGTGTGTGAGAGAGAGAGAGAGAGAGTGTGTGTGTGTGTGTGTGTGTGTGTGTGTGTGTGTGTGTGTGTGTGTGTGTGTGTGTGTGAGAGAGAGAGAGAGAGAGAGAGAGAGAGAGAGAGAGTGTGTGTGTGTGTGTGTGTGTGTGTGTGTGTGTGTGTGTGTGTGTGTGTGTGTGTGTGTGTGTGTGTGTGTTTAAAATAGTAAGCGTACAGATCACTTCACCAGCTGTTTTGTTGAAGTACAGAAGTACAGCATTTAGTTTTTCATCGTTGCTTCGTTTCCTTGTTATTCACCCCAGACATTTTCAGTCAGACTCGACCTCGTCAGCTTATGAAGATTTTGTCACCTTTCACCTAATCATTTGAAATGTCTTATTGTGTAAGTACGTTGAAGCTTAGAATGAACTGGTTGAGTTTTCGTTCAAGGGAAATAAGAGGATCGATAATTCATGTCAGCCAGCACTTCTAACTCTGTTTCTGTTTCTCTTGCAGGCCGGGGTTCCTTGATCAGGTCACTGTTGGGCGCCTTACCTCACTCTCCCCCCTCCCTCCAAAACCAGAACCACGTTTGCAAAACCTGTGATACGTGTCCCCACCCCACCCCACCCCTCCCTACCCCGTGACCTTCGTGATCCTGGTGACCCATGTGTCTTTGGTGATCCCAGTGACCTTCGTGACCTCTGTGACCTTTGTGACCTGTATACCTATCTTTTCACCTGCTTCGTCCATTCCGACCAGCACGATTCCTCTCGTGATCATGTCCAGCAGCCCCTCCCCCGTCCGGCGCCGGGACCCCGCCCCCACCCTCTACAGCAGCGACCCCCCTTCCTCACCGTCGCCACCCCCCATCCCCGCTATGTCCTTCCCGCCTCCCTTGCCCCGTCATCCGCTAGATGACGACGGTAGTTCGACGGGTGACGAGGATTCTACAGCGCTGGTGACCCCTCTATCGTCCCCGCTCATCCCTCGCGACACACGCAGTAAAGGGAAATCTCAGCACTCTAGTGACGAGGCTGCTGGCGGGGGTGGCCACGCTGCTAACAACGCTACAGGAATCGTTTCCATCCTCGGCTCGGGGGTTGCCGGACTCGGCAGCGCGCTCGGTATCGGAGGAGGGGGAGGGGGCAGCGGAGGGGGCAGCAGCAGCAGCATCAGCGGCGGCGGTAGTAGCGGCGGTGGTGGTGGTGGTGGCGGTGCAGGAAGCGGCGTCGGAGGAGCGGATCACGGGCTGCACCATCGCGGCGTACGCCGGCAAGGGTCCACCTCTTCAGTCTCCTCGCCTCTCCTCACACGGCGCAAACATTCTGTAGAGAGGAGCCACAGCAGTGGCGGCGGAGTAGGCAGTGGTGCTGTCTCTGGTGGAGGTGCCACGGGTGGAGGGGGTGGCAACATACCCAACAATACTGGGACTTACGGAAGCGGGTCGACACCCACATCTTCTCTACCGTCTCCGCGCCTGCAGCGATCCGATTCGGTGAAATATTGCAAACCGGCCAATGGAAGCGCCCCCCGCTCCAACCCCTCTGCTAGCGGTGGAGGCGGGGGGAGCGGAGGGGGGAGTATGCACCCGAGCAGCGCGACACCCCCTCGGCCCTCTCGGCGTGTGCCCAGTCTGAAACTCAAACGTCTCAATGTCGCCGCCAGAAACGCGGCGGCCGCGGAGAAACAACAACGACAACAACAGCTACGCGACGCTAACGCTAACGCTAATGCTAGCGTCGACGAGGGAACTGAACTTCTACCCGGACCCACAGCAACTACTGCAACATCGTCAGCAACCACCACCAACAATGCGACGACAACAACGACTCGTCGGGGACACCCGACGACCATGCCGTTTTTGCTGCAGACCGGGAATAACAGCACTAACCCGGCCATAACCATCACGTTGGAGTCAGACTCGGACTCAGTATACAGCGACTATCTGAGCCCGGAAATCAACTATCAGAACAATGTCAAAGTGCAGTTCTTAGGGGACGAGACAAGCCTGTACGGAACGCCCAAAGAGGAGCTTACACCTGGAACCGCAGACATGCATTCCCAAAACGAGCAAAAGCCTTCGCCCACCACCTACCTGAAGGATCAGATCCTGACCTTCTTCCAGCCGTCCGACAACAAACTGGCCATGAAGCTGTTCGGCAACAAGAACGCCCTCATGAAGGAGAAGATGCGTCACAAGAGTGTGGGGAACTGGGTCATCCATCCTTGTAGCAACTTCAGGTAGGACCTTTGTTTTTCATTTTACAATTTATTTTATTTTTCATTTTAATTTTTAATATTTTTTGTTTAGTTTTTTTGTGGGAGTAATCTGTTACAGGAAACAGATAAATTTCAACACGTTCGCTCAGCACCAGAAAGTGGCATTTCTCAAAGAGTTCACATTGTGAGGAAAAATATTTATACAAATTTTGTCAGATAATCAGGGCCTCCAGTTCATAGAACGACTTTAAACAATGATTTAATTAAAATTTCGCGATAATTTTTCTGTCAATGGAGCTTTGTCCTATTAAACAGCCATTTTAATCTTAAAACCATGGTGAAAGTGTTTCAATTTAGAATTTTTTAAAATCCAAATTTCCGGCCAAAAAACTAACATTATGCCCTGCAGAACAATCTACATACTTACAATTCTGCATAGAGGCCATTTTATTTTCAGAGAAACGGGGCTGATCTACCGTAAAATCAGTGCATGTGTGGTTAGGCTATCGCGTATCCACCTCCTCCATTTTCTGCCCTTCCTTCATTGTTTCATGGAATCTGATCTGTATCGCGGTCCCACTTTATGCACTCCACATACCGTGAATGAAGTCAGTCTGCTCTTGTTTTTCTCAGCTTGGCGGTGGGAATAAGCGTATCTCTTATCTCTAGGATGAACGTGTTCAGATTTATCTGGCTCCTCCTGTGAAAAATTAGTTCTGTATACTACTACTACTACTACTACTACTACTAATAATAATAATAATAATAATAATGGCGGGTTTTTAACTGCCTCATTTTTTGTCTTTATGTGTAGAAGTTTCGTTGTCCGTTCATGTCACTTGCAGGTTTCGTCCGAGTCAGGACAACTTTGCTGAAACGACAGTGATGGCGGTTTTCTGTCTGTCAGTACATGTTGTATTGCAGGACACGTTAGACAACCTCTTTGCTTTTTCTTCGTATGATGATGATGATGATGATGATGATAGTGTTGATGATGATGATGATGATGACGACGACGAAGATGATTAGTACTAGTAATGGTGAGCGTGTTGGTGATAGTGTTTGTTTCGTTCCTTTGGGTATAAATAACCAAAAGCTAGTATGTCTTTGGTGATATTCCGTGATGCCTTTCCCATCCATCTCCGGTGTCCACAAGAGAGGAAACCAGACCCTTTGTCATTTTCAAGTTTGGATTTTTTCTTGTTCTTGTTTTCTTTGCGTATTCATTATGTTCAGAGAACTTTCGTGCAATGCCCTGAATCATGTTTCTGACTTTTTTCCGCCCATTGTAGTGTCAGTAGGAAAGACAGCTGTCTGTATATATACGGCTTGATTGTTTTTCAGCAACGCAATAGGCAGACCTTCCTGTCTTTCGCGTCTTTTACGTTTTGTGTCTTTGATTATCACAGGCTTTGTGTGTTTTCAGATCTTATGTCTTCGATCTTATGCGCCCGTTGTTGTTGTTGTTGTTGTTGTTGTTGTTGTTGTTGTTGTTGTTGTTGTTGTTGTTGTTGTTGTTGTTGTTGTTGCTGCTGCTGCTGCTGCTGCTGTACATCGTCAGCTTTGTACAGTTGTGGGTTTTGTGTAGTGTCCGTTCGTCCCGACCTGTCTCTTGCTTTGTAATATTAAATTGCATGGCCATATCTTTTTCATTTGTATATTGCATCGTTCATCACATTGTAGTTTACGGTTGTCGATCTGGACAATGTTGTGAGCAGGAGCATGAAGTTATTCTGTAAAACCATCAGTCTCCCAAGAATACCAAAGAGAATGACATTTCGTCCTGCCTGGGACATCGATAATCCTGTATGAAAATGCAGCAACCGCTACTGGATCGGCTTGTGTCAGAAAGACCCAGTGTGGAGACGTTGCCCATGATGGATATTGCGCCAGGGTATTTTTGCCTATGACTGCATATAATTTACACCGTGCTGAGTTTCAGCGGCTGTGTGCCCAGGCTGATGTGGCGAACGTACTTGGCGGTTTTACCGACCGCATGGTACAAATCGCGACATTTTATTCGAACGGTCAACACAAGCACTTTCGTTAAACATAGGAAGAACGCACGTGTGAACCTCGCTCCATACTGAGATTTTTTAAAATCAGCAATAATAGGATTCAACTTTACAAACAAATCTTGAGTTGTGTGTGTTAGGCGGAAAAACAACAACAACAACAAAACTTGTAAAAAATAATGGAAACACGAAAACGCGAGTGGTTGAGTGTTCTTTAGGTTGAAGGTCTTTTGTCTAACGCCACGGTTATTTCAAAAACGAGGTACTGGAAATATCCAGTACGACTTAATATGGCTGTTTTGGGTTTCATTCCTCCACCTTTCGATCTCTTGTTTTTTGTGTGGTTTGGTGGTTAAGTGATGAAATTGCTATAGGCCACTGTTGGACGTCCATACATTCTCAGGAAAGTATTGGCTGAAAGTTTGCCACACACAGGAGACTTTGCCGAAGCAACTGTGTGAAATAAGTTTTTCTCTGAGTGAAGATGATGGCATAGCGGTCTAGCTTTTGTTGTCTTGATACGGGGCTTCAATTTGACTTCCATAACTCTCGGACACCCCACGACCTTATTGACAGTAGCGTTGTCCGTACATTGTCTGGGATGGGTCCTTCGTCCATTTATTATTTGATCTTATCCTGCTGTCTGCATCCGTGGGTAAGAGTGCTTTCTGGAGATTGGTTGAAACGGGATTGCATGGCGTCTGCCATTTGGCGAAATTGTATTGGGTGAAAATTATTTATTAGGTGTCTGACTCAGGATAATTCTTAAAGATTACAATGTGACATGTGGCAAGAAGTCTTATGTGGTAGTATTTAGGAAGTTGGCTTAAGGTTAGACGAAATGTTACGTGAATGTCTTCTTCTTTTCATCCCTGAGTTTTAATTTATTTCATGTTTTTGTTGTCTGTTTTGCGTGTACACTCTTCGTCTGTGTGACTTTCAAAAGGGAATCTGGTGGCTTCATGTCTACTCGAGACCATAGGTCGTGGGTTCGTATCCTCGCAGAATCAAAATTTGCACAGGTACATTCTATCGTGCACAGGAGCCGCGTCTGCCAAACCACCCTAACAGTAAACAGAACACACTAAACTCATGAAAGGGCGTATTAAGCACATTGACAGTCGACGTAAGAACTAAGCACAAAATTTACCACCCGTCCTCCTTTTATTGTAATGATGGTGATAATGATGATAATGATAATGAGTACTGTATAGGCGTTTTACCCAATTTCATGAATCGGCTCAAAGCGCCGCGAACTGAACCCAACACGCACGCTCACGTGAATCACACGCATTCTCTCACACACTGGACATAAACACATTACAATCACGTGGTACGAAGGGTCAGCTCAGCTATTAAAATTTCGGAATTTAGAATTGCATTTATATTTCTAATTTGGTGGGCTGAACATTTCCAAAGCAGAGCAGAGGGGGAGGAAGCCGGAGTACCCGGGGAGAACCCCCCGACGATCGACCCGAATGAACGGTGCCACACACGAGAAGGAAAAATTCTTTGCCCGGAGTGGGACTCCAACCCCTGATCTCTCGCATTGGTAACAAGTCTCTTAACCACTAGACCACCGACCGCCCTATATTGTACATCGAGATAAACACCATCTGAATCAACACTGGAATCTGTGTCATAAACTTTCCCCAGCACTATAGGTACGGACGGATTGCTGCTGTTTCACTCCACTAAATAGCACAATTATTCAGCCCACTTCCTGCAAGCCAGTATACGTGACCTACGCCTGTATGTATTTCTGGGGAGTTTTAATTTTTTTCTGAATGTTACCTACTCCGGATGACGTGCTTGGAACATAGAGTCGATTTATTTTCTCTTCTCGCCCGGTTTATTCCTGGAACGGTACATAGACTTTCATGTTGGACGCTTATTTCTGGTACCCTAGGTATGACTGATCGATGTCTGTTGTCGTCACCGGTTTTTGTTGTCACGGATCTGTTGAATTCTGCTGGAGAACACACCACTAATTGTTGTATTTACGTCGCGAGGGGCGTGGATCGCTTGAATTTCTGTTTCAGCGTGATTTCAGTGGTCCTCTTATGTGACAATTGGTTTTCTTGTGTCAGCAGGAGTGCGGGACTTGTCGAATCTGAGTCCTTAGTGGAGCTAAAACAGATGCCGAACAAATTGAAAATGAAGGCTAAACCTCAAATACCAAGTCCTCAAAACAATCTCTCTCTCTCTCTCTCTCTCTCTCTCTCTCTCTCTCTCTCTCTCTCACACACACACACACACACACACACACACACACACACACACACACACACAC
>JACVVK020000030.1:2205000-2305000 GCA_018292915.2 Batillaria attramentaria | reverse complement strand
TTCATGTTTGTGTTAGAATTTTTCTGAGCGATCGAACTGTGTGAGAGGGAAAATGGACGACTCAAGTCAGAAATGGGGACGATCTTCGAGAGAGGACATAAAAACGTAATTACATGTCATTCATTTTTTAGCAGGAGGTATAGACTTTAGCAGGAGGTATAGACTTTAGCAGGAGGTATAGACTTTAGCAGGAGGTATAGACTCGAGCAGTTGTGCGTAACGTCTAAAACGCCGAAACACGCGACTAGAAAACACAATCCAGCCAACGTCAATACAGGTTTTCCGCTGAACCTGGTTCTCGCTAATGAAGAAAAACATGTTACTCTGACTTTAGTGACAGCCTCGCCCAAACTGCAAAACGCAAACATGGCATGAATAGGAAACTCGCACGAATGAATGCTTTCATTTTCCCTGATGTTATTTCTACGACGATTTCATTGACAGCTACACCGAAAGGTGTCTGTCATTCATCAGCGGTTCAATGGACTGAGGGTGGGTGGGTGTTTGGGGGTTTAACGTCTTTTTCCACCACATAGGGTGATATCAAAGACGGGGCAACGATGAAAAAGCCAGCACAAATATTTGGCCCCAGCCGGGGTCGAACTCACGACCCGAGCATTAGAAGTCCAACGCTCTACCATTCGACCATCCCGGCTCCCCGTTCAATGGACTGAAATAAATAAAAAGGTGAAATACTGGTGCCTGCGACGCAAACACTGTTCACTCTAATGAACAAATGATTAGTTGGAGAAATTATCGCAGTTACGTTATGATGATTATGCTTGTGGTTGTGGAAATTGTCGCAATTATGTTATCATGATTATGTGGATAAGGAAACGGTAATGACTGCGAAGTGGTTACAAGTTAAGCAAATAAAAGCGACATAAAAGGGACAGAAACCACTTAACTTTCACAAAGGACGGAACGAGTCAACGTTTCGGCTTTCGCCTTCCTCAGGACACAAACAAATTTGTTTACGCCAGGATATTTATGACAGGAAGCGTGGAATGCGGCCCTGTCCCGCAGTCCCAAACCACATGGACCTCCATAGCATCATCTTACCATCATCCTCATCTCCATCATCATGCATAATAAAAATTGCCCCAGCCTTCGAGCCCTCCGTGGATTCCACCCATGACCTGGGAGGAACACCACTGGAGCTAGCAAAAAGAGTTGGGGCAGCAAAAAAAAAAAAAAAAAAAAAATTTGTTTGTGTCCTGAGGAAGGCGAAAGCCGAAACGTTGACCCGCGCCGTCCTTTGTGAAAGTGAAAAGTTAAAGTTAAGTGGTTTCTGTCACTTTTATGTCGCTTTTATATAATTATGTTATAAAACTATTAGTGCTTGTAGAAATTATCGCTTTTATTTTATTATGATTATCTTATAAAACTATCTGAATGTTGTTTTGCTGCCGGTAGTTTGAACACCTTGTAATTTTCTTGGGCGGGGGGGGGGGGGGGGGGGGGGGGCGGGGGACATGCCGAGCCACCCACTGTAATCACATTGCCACGCTTGTGTGTACTGTGTAGTAGTTTTACTCTTCTGGGACTACAGGATGGACTTGGGTCTCGTCAGTATGTTGAAATTATACCCTCAACATGGAAGCAGCTTTTAACGCAACTGACCCTTGAAATCCATGAGAGTAATGATGGTAAGCCACCTGCAGTCTCAGAGACGGAGACAGTCACTGAGACAGACAGACAGAGACAGAGAGACAGACAAACAGAGACAGAGAGACAGACAAACAGAGACAGAGAGACAGACAGACAGAGACAGTGAGAAATTCCCACCAGATGCAGGAGTCCAGATGCACAACACAGTAACACAAGAGAGAAGCGAAAGTCAGCTGGATGTTGCATCAAATCGATTTTTCGTGAACAATTCATTCTTCGTCTGATCTACAACTAATCCTGCCCCAACCATGCTGCAGAGTCAACACGAGCGTGCTGTGCTGATGCAGCCACCTTCTATGCATTATACAACAACAATAACCATGTAGTTGCCACTTGGCCCTGCCATCAGCCTCAGGGGTTCGCGGACCCTGCCACGGCAACACGTCGCGAGTCTGAAGTTGCAGTCTGCTTGTAACACAATTGTACGACAATCACAAGCGAGTAGGCCCTAGCAACTCGTTTGCAATCGTCGCAAGGACATGAAAATCGTGTTACAAGTCTTCTCGCAACGTTGGCTGCTGGGTTGGGCTTGCACGGTACAACGCTATTCTCTTTAAACGAACATCAGAAGGCGCAGTTATGTAGGCAATGTGTCATCTAACGCGACTACCTTGAATTAAGTTCATCTGTTGTAATAAAAACATCTCGCGCTTTAATTTGTAATGAATTACTTTCACGTGTTTGCTAAAAAGTCTTCCACAGTTGCCCGGATGGCGTGCAGGGTGGAATATCAGTAGTCAAGTCAAGATTATTTTTCCAACCCTCTGGGGGTACAGGAAAACAAAAATTAAAAAAAAAAGGAAAAAAAAAAAACAAGCAAAGAAAAAACACCCAACAACAGGAAAACACACACACACACACACACACACACACACACACACACACACACACACACACACACCCGAACAAAACAAAATCAAGAAAAAAGCATATAAACACTCACTCGCACATGCGTAATGACTGCATACACATTCACATAAGTACTCGGGTCATAGTGCATACGTACGTACACACATACATACATACCAATGTCAACACACACACACACACACACACACACACACACACACACACACACACACTCGTACATTCTACATTCATACGTGTGCACACGCTCGAATATAACTAAACATAAACAAAAAGTAAAGTATGAAAACAAAGGAAACATTTGACAGCACGGCGAAGTTATATGCCCTGTGTTCTCATGGCACTCGACTGTTTTCTGTGTATTCACAAGCCATCGGTCCCTAGGCAGATCTGGTCATTCGGATAAATGTTTTCGTTTCGTTCAGTGTCTACTTGTTTCTACTGCCCGTGAAGCGGTCTCAACTGGGATTGGATGTCTGACCTGAGCATGACGCCGAGACGCTGTTTTATTCAGTTACATCCGCCCACTCCTTATGGCAACCCCTTAAGGAACCATATCTCCCGCAGCTGCTCATGTAAGTGCAGGATTGTGAAGGAGGTAACTCGTCTTCGTAGCCTTCCTGATCCTTCCCCGCCACGGACATGTTGCACCTCAATACCTCGTTTACCCTGTCTCACGTTGTACATTTTGCTCATGTTTTTGTTTTTCCGCGTGAGTTGCTTGCAGAAGCTTTGTGTCCGTAGTGACGACGGGAATTGGCCCGGTGGTTAAGGCGTCCAGCTGAAAATGCTTAAGGAAGCGCTTTCGAATCACCCTCACGTGGTGGAAAAGGATGTTAAACTCCCAAACGCCCACCAACCCACCCCCTGGTGGGCAGGAATTTGGTTGATGGTTCTTTCTGATCACATCGAGCCATCTTCACATGCAGACTCGTTTACACATGCGCGCATAAACATCAAGTGTGTATGGAACAAGTGTCAACTGTGCACGTTAAAGACTCCATGACAACTGGAGGGGGAGGGGGGGGAAGCTGGGGTTGTGGTGGGGGGTTCAGGATGCGGTGAGAGAGCAGCTTGTATTTGCCTCAGTATGGTAATGGGACATACCAGTACTAACCGTCATCGGGATATGGCACATTCAAGCAAAGTATAATGGATGTGTTTCTATATGCCAAAAGATTATCATGTGTGCTGTATGCATTGAAATCATTTGAAGTTGAATTTATGGGAAAACTTAAGTAACCTTTTTCACACAAAACTGACGCGAACATTTAAAACAATTTTGTGTCAATCTGCAATTGTGATCTTTTGAAGGAGGTGACAACTGAATCACCTTTATTTTGTATACACGTAAAACACTACAGTCTGTAATATAGATCTTTGTAAAATCTCTGGGGTGAGCCGGGATAGCCGAATGGTAGAGCGTTGGACTCTCAATGCTCGGTTCGTGAGTTCGAATACCGTCTGGGGCCAAATATTTGTACTGGCCTTTTTCTTTGGTGTCACCCTTACGTGGTGGAAAAGGACTTAATAAACCCCGAAACACCCACCCACCCTCGTAAATTTTGTGTAAACAAAGAATGTAAGTTGGTTGCTGAAGTTTGAATGGCTTGGGTCTTTACGTTTACAGAGCAACTGACAAACGCCATTCATTTCAAATTGTTCAGTAACGAGTTTTGGCGCGAACAGAACTTTCTTCTCTCAACACGCGAGTTTCACGTGCCCTGCACTGACGTTTCGCCGGGGTCATGGCAGGGCTAGATCCGTCTGAAAACGTTTAACACCTTAACGAGTCTTCCACCGCACACGACCCACGGGGATAACTCGGTTTCAGTCGTGCGGGTCGATTCACCCTCGTCAGACCTAAAGTCGTTACGCCTGTTTTATTGTGCAGCAACTGTCGGGGGAGCGGCCCGTCTATCCTGCCATGACGTCGACATCAAGTTCTTACAGTCTTGCGTAATGTCTTTGGTTTGGCGGACAACTGGGCAAGGGAGAATGCAACAGCGCTTGGAATTGATCAAAGGTGATTGAGTAGAAGCGGGATAATCTGGTGATTTTCTCCGGCCGCTCTTCCCCGGTAATGGGAGCGTGGCAGCATCTGTCTAGAGGAGTGTTGCTCTACATTGGGTGCGCGTGCTGATTATTCGTGCACGGAGGTTCCTGCTGATGCTGGTGGTAGGAATCGAAAGGTGTTTGAACTTTAGTTTGGCTAGACTCGTTGTACCCTATAGTTTCTACTACTTACAAACAGGCTTAAGTCTTTATCTTGCTCATTCTCCATTTCATGAGCTACATAGAAGATTGTAGGTTGAACTGGTACGCAGCGATAACAGTCTGGCACTACCACGTAAAGAGAACAATTTCTCCAAGAATTCCATCTTTGTGCAAATGCCGGTAGAAAACGAAAACAAAATCCGTCCTCTGAGCATTGCATTGCCATGCTTCTGTGTCCAGTGAATGAGCTGGGGTTAGTACTCGTATAACAAGCGTGGGCTTGGAGCGTTTTGCTCCTCACACGAAGAGCATATCCACAATAAACTGTTTGTCAGTACAGCAGGAGGCTAACAAATTTAATAACCACAGACCGTCCCAGATCCGCCTCTTCCTCCACAACTTTGGGTGCTGAAAGGGAGTGATATATAGACGGGATCATTTTCCGTATAATGTTCATGCTTGTGTTTTACCGCCTCGCCAGAAATATATTAATCCCTGAAGGTTACACAGACTGGCCGCGGGGCAAAGGTAAAAGTGCCTGGACAGTTTAAGGAAGCCCACAGGCACGAATTACGCTAACAGCCTAGAAACGGGGAAAAGCAAATATTCGCTGCACTTAGTGAAGGTTTCCGTGTTTTCATCACCAGGAGTAGGACCATCTAGTTTGTGCATGCAGCACTTTGCTCGCAATTTTCCGGGTTGCCTGAGATTTTTTTCCCCCGGAGTCGGCATTTCCCCCCGGTGATCATCAGGTAAAAAACCCACGACATCTCCTTCGCAGACAATTCATTACAATCAATGTAGCAAGGTCAGAGCGCACGTTCAAACAGGAACACCGCACAGAAAGTGACGTCCGCTGTTTGTAGACAACAGTGGTTCTTGTGTGACAGCGGACGACCACCAGTGATTTTCCCCTGAAGCAAACGTCTGCAGTGAATGCAGCCATCCTTTTCGTAATCACGGGGACTTGAGGAGACAGGAGAAACAAAAGTGAATGGCATTATTGACGGACGGACTCAGATCGTGGGCCGGTTGTGTACGTAACCATATAGAAGACAAAGAAACTCGGCAGTGGAAATGATCTTCAGTCCTGGCAGCCAACCCACGGATTCCCTAGACAAAGAATGAAAAGATCAAACCCCTTAAATAACCTCTTCTTTCGCCCTATTTCTTCAGCCTAGATTTTCAGTTCTGCTTCTGTACACCGCGTGTTAACCTTTCCCTGCTGGTTCTCCTGTCATTGCCATGGTCGCAGATTGATACAGGACAAAAAACATCTCAGATTGCTCTAGTTTTCTTCCTGTATTTCAACACCTTTTGTGTTGGGACATTTGATAAATGGCTGAGACACTTTGGGGAATGCCTCGGTGAAATATTTAAGATCTTCGATTTCAAAACAAAAGGAAACAAAATGCCATTGCCATTACAAACTGAGAAATCAAAACACCGCTATATGGCAGACAAAGACAAGATAAATTGTCATGCGGCTGCCGAGATGAAATTTTCAGAAAGAAAAAATACCGGCAGTTGTTGACGAATGTGGCTTGGCTCAGCCCGTGTTCAAAAGAAAAAAGTGAGACGGCACAGACACGGGTTATGACTGTGTATGTGTATGATTTGCTGAAACGGGCTTGGCGTGGCAACGTAGGTGTTGAACAACCGCCAAGCGTCCACAAGTTGCACCGGAGTAGGGATGGGTAGATGTGTAGACAGACCGGCAGATAGACAGGAAGCTACGGACGGGTTACTTCTTCTTTTTTTTCCCCCTTTCTTCTTCTTTTTACCCCTAAGTTACGTTATCATAAATACATAGTCACAATCAGGTTGTGAAGTGATCTGTTCGGCGAGAAGGAGGCTGCTGGAGAAGATCGAGGGACAGATGCAGAAGAACAAGCAAAAAACGTATAGGAAGAAACCTCGGGGCAAAGACGTGGAATCCATGCCAACTAGACAACCAGATGCGCAGTGAAGATGCAACAACGATGCCCCGTTGTTTCGCGTCCGTCTAAACACGCGGTTCCTCCGGTCTTTCGCTTGATTACGCGTTATCTTTTGCCCCATTTCCTTTTACAACGTGAAGCCATCATCTGGCATAACCCTGCCATTGGCCCTTGAAAGGCGTCAGATATAAATAAATAAATCACATGGTTCCGACTCCCTATCGCATGAAATAGTCACGAGCCGAGGGACACAGGGAGATGTTCTTGCTGCACTTTGGCGCAGAATGTCGCCTGGAGGTATCACAGTTTCAATGTTTTAAAACTTCCTGTTGGAAGCTTCGGGCAACTGATGGCCGAGGCCGTCGTCTGTGTTGACTGATCGATGTACTGCACATAGATGTCGGTAGCGGTTGAAAAGTTCTGTGTTTTGCTAGGTCCTGTTTTGGCTCAGGGCTTGTGGAAATGTTGGGTTGTATTTGCGTCTAACCTGCCAATTAGCAGTCTGAACAAACACGTGATGTGACTTTGAGGCATTACATATATTGGTCGCTCAGTTTGTTTTGTACAACGCTAAATGCTCCCTTAGGCTAAGGGTTTTGAAAGTCAGCGGCCAAACTGCTAACTAGTTGGGGACTTTTAAAGGCCGTTCTTAACCGGGCAGACTTTTGGTTCGCGAACTAGGTTCGGAGAGTACGGCGAACTAGGTTCGCGCACGTTGTTTCTTAACCGACCAAATACTTGTGCGGAAACCCTGGTTCGAAAGGTTCGGCGAACTAGGTTCGAGGACTGCATAGCGTGTCGTGGGAACCCTCGCGATCCTTTTGCCGATCCTGCGCTCTGATTGGTTGCTCGGGGAGAGCTGTTGTGCGCATGTACAAACTTGAGGAAAATGGCGGACGGCATCGCGGCTATCGACTCACTTCACATTTCCCTCTCTTGCGCTCTTTTCCTCTTATCTCCTCTTCCTCGGCTTCCAAGAGTTCACTCAAAACGATAACTACCGCAAATGCCTGGTCGTCTCGATCTACGAAGGCGGCCATTTTGGTTGTTTACGATTGTCTCAACTTCCGAGTCCGCCTTGTTCGGGCGATGACGTATGCATATCATTAACGGTCGGTTAAGAAAGAGAACTAGTCCGGCCGAACCTCTGGAACTATGTACGTGTGTGCGCTTGCCCTGTTCGTATACAATACACAGTTCGCCGAACAAGTTCGCCAGACTGGTGGTTCGCCCGGTTAAGAACGGCCTTAACAGGGACATTGGCAGACAAGCTCGAAATAGTTCGGGGTTTTTTTGTGATGTGTTGGATGAAATAGTACAACCAGCAAGAGTTGTATGTTAAAAGGACAAATCTCAGTGTTGTGTGGGAGGGAGGATTTTCCACAGGCACATACGTAGGAAATCAGTATAAAATTACCGAATGGGACTGCTCCACACAGTGCAAAATTTGAAAACGTATTGGATGCTGTAGATATTGAATATGTACGACTGAAGAAGTAAATATGAAGACGCTCTTCATGCTCTGCTCGTACATTTGTTCAAAGGGTTACTGGTTTCAGAAGATATATGCTTATACCTAAACGCTTAGACGCTCCTTGTGATCTGCTGGAACATGAGTCAATACCTGACAACGCCCCATGATACATCCTCCTATCGACATAACATTCCCCGGGCCTCGTTTAGCGTGGGAAATATAAAAGACATCACTCTTCGACAGAAACTTGCAGGAAGACAAATCAAAGGTGAGGCGCCAGGTGGGTGAGTTCCATCAGCGCTCCCAACCCATACCTGGCACACCCCGCCCTCAACTAGCGTGTACCTGCGCCTCTGTTTGGACGACTGCTGGGCAACGGTGCAGACGCTATACAAACTGCCGGCCAGGGGTCTGTCAGGGGTCCGTGTGATAGCGGCGCTGATTGTTACTAGCGTGCTGCAGATTCTGACACTGATTTGCTCGTTCGTGCTAGCAGGAGGCGATGGTAACAGAGTCTGGAAGGATCAGCTTAGCTTTAAGGGGGGTGTGCACTGGATTCGGGATGTGGTTATACAGATTGGAAGGGCACTGTCAGTTTCGAAACACCATTCAGGGTGAAAAAGAATATCGCCCTCTTGATGGGTGAAAGACACCTTTGAAATGTTCTGCTTCGCTTACGATGATGTAATTCTTTGGCTTAGCGATGAAGGGTTAGTTTCCAAAACTGTAATCTTCGCGTAACCGGCCTTTCAGAAGATTCCTCAACAACACTTGCTTTGCAGTGTTACCTGATAATTACAACCCTTTTCAACGCGGTCATAGCACACAGATTGTAACATACGTTTTCCGGGCCACGGTTTCTTAGACACAAAATCCAGTTCCTACTTACTACTACTGCACTATCGTCTACACCAAAATGATGAAAACGACAGATGGAGTAACACTGCAAGACTTCTATCTGGAGAAATAGGTCCAAACCTTGTCTAAACTAATCAGTTTACTTTCAGCGTTATAACGGTTAAGATATGCGGTACAAGACTTAGCACTTACTTAAGACAGAAAAGGGGAAATCTCAGTCAGTGCAACCAACGCCACAAGACATGGTACTTTATCGCCAGAATCATCTTAGTCTTTAGAAGAGTTACTTGGGGGAAAGAACGAGTATGTACGTTCCACTACACGAGAAAGCCGAGTACCATGAGGCGTGTTATACTTGACTTGTGCTTGGCCTCCAACCTTTACGTCTTTAATGACCGGCCCAGATGCCTTCAATAAAGCAAGCCAGGGTAATCTGTGCGTAGCTTCGTGTACCACCATGAACCATTTTGACCCAAATGGCATTTTGCAGAAGTAACAAAAGTATCTCTCGGCTTATACCGACCAATAAATTCGTTTCCTGTTTCTGGGTGCGTGGCTGCCCGCCTACGTTTGAACTTATTGATCAGAAGTTGCCTCCCTCATTATGTCCACTACAGTAACAACAGCTCCTCTCAAACTGCTGTCGTCTCAATAAATTATGTCCATAAAGCACGGTTTTGCTGATGCGAGGAACCAACTGAAACGAAAATCATGTCTGACATTTTGAGAAAAACCACAACAATTAAAAAAATAGACATCACTACCGATGAACCTAAAAACAGTTTGTGGTGAATTATTTCATTTTGAATAAAAGACCCAAGCTTTGTGTATCCTATACGTTTAATATAAGATTCAGACCCAAGCTTTGTGTATCCTATACGTTTAATATAAGATACAGACCCAAGCTTTGTGTAACCTATCCGTTTAATATAAGATACAGACCCAAGCTTTGTGTAACCTATCCGTTTGATATAAGATTCAGACCCAAGCTTTGTGTATCCTATACGTTTAATATAAGATTCAGACCCAAGCTTTGTGTAACCTATCCGTTCAATGTAAGATTCAGACCAAGGCTTTGCGTAACCTATACGTTTATCTTCTTTTTTAAAAAAAAAATAGTGACAATGGCTTAGCGGCGTTTTGATGCTGACGCACACCGCACACAAGCTCACGCACATAAAAATGGCTGCTACTACATCTTGGAGTAAACGTCAAGTATGTGCGTTTGGTCGTAAACGTTATTCATAACGATCTGCCAGTGCTACGTACTAGAAAGTGTATTTCATATGCCAGCTTGCCAAACATTTTGTTTGAAGTTAATCGGAGCCGCCGACTCTGCATTTTGTCTTTTGTCTTCGCCTTATTTAAGTGACCATTCCCAGATGTCCGGTGGCCAGAACAAACAGTGCTGTCTTTCGAGTCGCCAGAACTCTCCACAGATCAAAACAAATCTCTCTGTTCTGATGGGTCTCCGTGGGCCAAGGATTAAGCTCACACAAGTTGATGGCCCCGACTAGGAGGAAGTAGCCAAATCTTATTTCCCAGACAGCAGGCAATGCCCGGCCCGAGGCAAATCAGGATTGCTTCTTGCCTTGATCCCAGTTAGAATTTTTTTTTTTTTTTTTTTTTTGGATTGCGTTTTTTTTCCTCTTTTCATTTTGCGTTTCATCTGTCTAAGCTGCCTACAGGGGATGTGTGAGCTGCATGCGGAGTATGTATACTTCTCGCTGTCTGCTGCTTTCATGTTGAAACCACGAGCCGAGTGTTTATGAAAGCTCTTCACTCATTGCTCGTGCACGACGGTTAAACGCCTGCACGTGCCCGAGGTTGTTGAGTCGTTTTTGCTGAAAATTAATACACCCCCTATATCATCGTTTCCTCCTCTTTTAAGGCTGGGATTGACCTTTGGGTGCATTTAACTTTTAGATCCAAAGCTGCTTGTCTTAGCCCTGGCCCATGAGTTCTCCTCACATCCGTTTCCTTCATCCATTGTCGAACCAAGCACTCAAAGCCTCAATAAATTGTCGATAAGGTAAAATTTGTTCTTTTTTCTCCATCCCCGTGTTATTGTTGCAAGTGCTGCGTTATAATTCTTCAGCCTGGTTCCAATTAACTATTTTCTGTCTGATTCAGTATGAAACCACAGAATCTCGCACGCCATCTGCTCTTAATTAAAGTGTAACCTCTGCCTTTTAACTCTTAATAGCCCATGCAAAAGTCGCGTTTTTATTTGAAATCTTCATATCACTAGGAGCCGCTTCAATCCACTATTATGCAGTGCAATCTGCAGCGGTCTCGGGCGTGGCAGGAAGGCCCACGCCTCATGTAATAGTGGCTTGAAGTGGCTGCTACTGGTGTGCAGTGGCTGTTTCTTTTTAACCAGTCTTATCAGCAGGGGGTGGTCGAGCTTGGGCTCTTAAGTGTTAATCTGTGAGTTTTGAACAACTGCAAATCTCCTCGGTCCTACATTTTTCCATTCCAGTTTCTGTATTGCATTTTCGGCAATTTCTAAATTGCAAAATTGTAAAATAAATAAATAAATAAATAAATAAATAAAAATAAAAAAAGAAAAAGGAAGGATAGGTATTGGGTGGCGCTGCACCGCGGCGACGCGCTTCCCCCGGGGGAAGCAGCCCGAATTTCCCCGAAAGGGACAATGAAGTAAAATTTAAAAAAATAAAAAAAAATGAAAAATAAATTTCATTCGAGTCAGTTTACTCGGCTACGGTTACAGTGACAAACGGTAAAAAAAAAAAAAAAAATGTCTGCTGTTTGTGGTCGTTTGTGGGGGCTGAAGGGGATCAAGATTAATTTCCCCGTCTTTTTTAATTCTCCTGTGATGGATACAGAACGGATCAGCGGAAACACACAGGCGTTTCAAAGGTCGAGGGTCAGCATCCTCTCGGAGATAAAACTGGTGCTGAACTCTTTCCTAGACGCCACACACACACACACACACACACACACACACACACACACACACACACATATATATATATTTGATACTCTCGCTTACGGTGAACGGACTGGGTTTAAAAACGAATAAATCAACTGAAAAATTATAACTGATATAACTGATCTCAGAACCATTGGTTCTGCATTGCTAGAGTTCGTAAAATTTACCCTATTCAGCAAAACAAACTACCCGTGCAGTCTGAAAGTTCCTATCGGAATTTGGTGTCTCAATTAATCTTGCGCTTGATTACACGACACTAGATTATTCCTGAGCACTCTCTCCCTCAAAACTGTCCACCTTCGCCGCATAAAGTAAGACCCGAGAAGTTCACAGGTTTTCTGGGTCCTCAGAAAATGGCGGCCCTTCAGAGCAAGGGCGTAAACCAATCACAAGCCGGGAAAAATATCGCGTGACCAAGAAAATTTGGAGTGCAGCGGAAGTGCGGTTTTTGTTATGCGTGCTGGCGCTGAATTATTTTGCATGGGGCACTTGATTAGGCTCGGTCTGCAAGGGGCATATGTCACGTGGTTTATGTGCACGTGCTGACAGGAACGTTATTTGTCACTGCCACTGTTTACAAATGGTTCACCCAGGAAGTTTCACTGTCCAGAGGATTTGGTTTGGGTACTTGAAGCCTGAGGTGAGAGTGGGGGGGGGGGGGGGCGGTGCTTTCACAACTTGCGATGTGTTACAGTTTTAAAACTTTGAGGAATATTGTTGGTACTGACTGGGAAACATCTGATTAACACCAAACTTCTCAGACCCTCACTGAGACCAACAGACACACTACAGAGGATTTCTAGTTCATTGTACTGTATATCATGTATTCCACGTATGCAGATGAAGGCTGCCATGTGTGTGTGTGTGTGTGTGTGTGTGTGTGTGTGTGTGTGTGTGTGTGTGTGTGTGTGCTGAAATTATCTGCCTCGGTCTGGGATTTAAATGTCAGCGTTAGGGGGCCTCAAGTTCGGTTCGATAATATTTCGAGATCAATACCGTATTCCTGTTCCTACATCACACGGACCCCTCTCTCTCTCTCTCTCTCTCTCTCTCTCTCGTAATCGCCATTTTGTTCATATTGATGGAGAACTGACTTATTGGTTGGAAAATAAAACTACCTTCTGTCGCTGGCCCAATTAAAAAAAAGTTTTTTTGTCCTACAGGCCTTTCTCCTGTTTCTTGTCCAGCCTTTCTCAAAGAAATCCCGGCAACGGCGAACGACAAAGACTTTGTACTGGCAAGATCCACACAACAGTTCAGAACTGAAGGATTCGTGATTGGACAGTGCGTGCATCGGAATTTCTCGACTTTCCTCCAATTAATTTCCCTGCCGGCTTTCCGCTCTAGGAATGCTGCCGGAGAGAGAGAGAGAGAGAGAGAGAGGGTATCCTAGCTGTGGCTGATTTCTGTCCTAGGGAGAAAGGTGTGCGAAGGGAGCGATGTACGAGGGGTCCCCGCCCTTCTCTGTGTCGGTAGCTAGTTGCGCCATACCTTGCCCTTCTAGGATCGCCGGACAATGTACGATCAGCAACTGGCACCTCATCGTAAACCACGCGGGTGTGTACAGAGCTGAAGACACCGTCTACAAGGGATGGCTGAGGAAAACTCGGCCCGTCTTGAATGAGGTAACATTCTGTGGGATTAGTCCCTACCTGTGAGAAGCAGTCACTGTGCAGGTGTTTATGCGATGTATTAAGACACTATCAAAACAGCTCAGAACGGTCGGTGAGCCTGGACTTGTCGCAAGAAAATCGTAGTCATCTCCTTTAAGACAAAGAGGGTTGAAGACAAGACGAAATAACAGGAGAACTGGACAGACAAAACCTACAGCAGTGTTTTCATTATCCATCTTGCCGCGTTTCCTTCGAGTTTCTTCCTGAAATACACACACACACACACACACACACACACACACACACACACACACACACACACACACACACACACACACACACACACACACACACACAGAGAGAGAGAGAGAGAGAGAGAGAGAGAGAGAGAGAACGCTCGGTATGCCAGCAAATGATGGGGATGATTCCTTGCATGCGGATACGCACACGGAAGCGACATCCGCAAACTCAAAACAAGAAAATCCAGACACATGGAATCACGTTAGGGTGTTTTTCAGAACTTTATCCGAACTGGTCGATCACACGGAAAAACTGGTGTTTCCTGAAAATTCAAGCAACCTTATCAGTTTTAGATTTTCGATTTCAAACCTGTTTAATCTCTTTCTTTCTTTTTTTTTCTTTTTTCTTTTTTTTTCTTTTTTTTTTTTGGGGGGGGGGGGGAGGGGGAGTTGTTCTTGTTGCTGTGGGTTGATTTGCCTCTGCTTGCTTTTCAGACAAGGAGATGTTGTTCCTGATACTGGCATTGTACTGAAAACTGTTAATTTCAGCCAAACTAAAGTTACTGTATAAAGAGGCAGGTATACTGTATGTGTTAACGGAAATAATGCAATGATAAATGAGGGCGGTCGGTGGTCTAGTGGTAAAGAGACTTCATCACCGATGCGAGAGGCCAGGTTCGAGTCCCACTATGGGCAAAGAATTTTTCCTTAAATAATAATAATAATAACGTACGTGACACCGTTCATTCGGGCCGATCGTCGGGGGTTCTCTCCGGGCACTCCGGCTTCCTCCCCCTCTGCTTTGGAAATGTTCAGCCCACAAAATTTGAAAATATATGCAACTCTAAATTCCGAAACTTAAATTGCTGAGCTGATCCTTTGCACCACGTGATTGTAATGTCTTCATGTCCAGTGTGTGAGAGAATGCGTGTGTTTCGCGTGAGCGTGCGTGCTGGGTTCAGCTCGCGGCGCTTTGAGCCGTTTCAAGAAGCTGGGTAAAGCGCCTACACAATGCACAGTTATTTTTTGTAATTATTTTTATTATTATATTTATTATTATTATTATTATAAATGATAACTTTCTTACAGTCATTAGGATCTATTCAGACGGGATTTCTATGAGCTACTAACAAGAAATTTGAAACGCAGACTCCAAGTTGTAAAGCTCATCTGTGAACTTACGAAAGAATGACGCGTTTTAGAAAAGCTTATCTTAGATGTTTAATCCTGGGAGCTGTGAATTCCATTTCCTTGAAGAGACGATTGTGTGATTCAAGCGTGAAATAAGTGACCTTCATGTTGGAAATATCAGCTGCGATGTAACAAAGCGACAAGACACACAACCATGAATATGACATTTTCTGACTTTAGTGTCAGACATAAACAGTACGCCAGACACGTGCAATAAGTGTCTTATTTCGTTTCGCAGCTTTTTACGTCTCCTAAAGATTGAAACCTTTAAAAGCAATTCTGTGTCTGCAATGTTCCAAGACCTTAACTGAATAATGTGTCAGGGTGTTCCAGCATTGTCATGGCTTGCATCAACGCTGCTGAACGGTTTCTGCGAGCGGTTTATGCGACACGATGTTCGCCTCTCCTTCTGTTTCAATTGCCGTACAGGCCCCGCCTTTCCTTTGTCACTATTTGACTTCTTTTTTCAACGTTTACATGCTGTGACATCTGAAAACATACATAACTAACAGCATGTATCTTTTTGGTGCAGCAAACTTTTTTTTTCATGAAGGCCTGCTGTTCGTCACTGTGAATGCATGGTTCTGTTGGAAATATGCGGATTGCTGATTTGCAACAGAAGCACTTCACCCGCATAAGAAGATATATGGCTCCTTGTAAGGTGGAATCGATGATACGGAATCTCTCTCTCTCTCTCTCTCTCTCTCTCTCTCTCTCTCTCTCTCTCTCTCTCTCTCTCTCTCCAGACTGATGTGAAGAGGCACGTCAAAAGAATATAAATTATGGTTCCAGTAATTGCTTTCGTTACCGGGAATAAACGATGATGTACATCCGGTGTAATGGGACTTTCTTGGCAAACTTCTCCCTCCATTTAGCGAGTGGGAAAGGGTGAGAAAGTTCTTTTGAAGACAAGTAATCGGCTTACCTAACTCCTCCGTTTTCACTGAATGGCCGAAATCCGCAGTAGGTTCACTGGTGCAACTGAACAGGGTGGGTGGGTGGGTGTTTGGGGGTTTAACGCCCTTTTCCACCACATAGGGTGCAACTGGACAGAACTACACGCATCTGACTATAATCATAATAATCATGCTACGCATCGTTTACTCCAACGTAAGTTGTCAAGCAAACAAAAAATAAAAACCCAGAATTACTGGACTGATTTTCGTGGTCCTTTCTTCAAACACTGCTGGAATCACATTCAGCGTGAAAGCTGTACATGTTAGTGATGTGGCTATGGCTTGACTTGCCAAAGGCGCCGTGTTATGCAAACTGCAGGTTTTGCAGCGCCCTACAAATTAATGGCCAGTCATCATCGCCATCATCCTTGTGAGTTGTTCAACGCAAAAAGGGCGAATTCTTTGTTTAACGCGGCGTCTGTCAATTCCATAATCATTTCTAAAACAGACGTGAAAAATCCATGTTTAGTTTCTTCCACGTCCACTGTCATGTCGTCTGGCCAGTCGATGTCTTATCAACGAGATGGCTGCTGACCAGCTACCAAATAAGACCTCGAATTCTTATGTTCCGTCCTTGTGAGAGTCTCATCTAGGTCCATGGTTGGAAGAGCTCTTGTCGTTAGCAGCTGCTATCTGACCACACAGTTTCACGGTCGCTTCCTCTTCGTCTTCTCATTTCCCGAACGCTCACCTAGTCCATTTTCTCGGGTGACTGGCTTCGAAGGGTTATGCTCACGCCTCGTTCGTCTCCACAACGACAGGCTGAAACCTTGATGTTCAGTGGTGAAGAGCTCGAAGTGAGTGAGCGTTTTGAGGATTGACGTCCTTTTTCACCACACATGGGTGATCTGAAAGACGGGGCAATGAGGAAAAAAGCCAACACAAACCACAAAGCACCACGTGATTGTAATGTGGTCGTGTCCAGTGTGTGAGTCTATGCGTGTGATTCACATGTTGGGTTCAGTTCGCGGCGGTTTGAGCCAATTCAAGAACTGGGTTATGCACCTATATCATACGCAGTTATTATTATTATTATTAATATTACAAATCCGTTGCGCCTTCGGCCTTGTGTTCAGATGAAATTAGAATTCTGAAAGGAAATCTAGTCTGAGTATATCAGCTTCACGGATATGCACACCGGGTCCGATCTGTAAGCAGTCGCTCTTTTTACGTTAGGATCAATAGGTATGAAATTTGCACTTCAGTAAAGTTCAGGATTTCATAACTCGTGCAGCGCGTTTTCAGTTACACAATACTAGATACAGTCTAGCGCAACCCAGCCTAGGTTTCTGTGTTTGTTGTTGTTGTTGTTGTTGTTGTTGTTTTTCTGTTGTTGTTTTGCCGTTTCACGTTGCGAGTACACATAGCACCTCTCTCTCTCTCTCTCTCTCTCTCTCTCTCTCTCTCCTGTAGTGCTGATTTACCATAACGAATCGAATCAGCCTGCCATTGCAATACTGTCACAATGTATTTGTTCCACCGTGAGCATTATCGTGTGCTTATTCATACTCATCAGTAGTTACGTTTCTGCAGCCTGTATTGTAATAAACTTGTTTAAATCAGCTGGCATGAAATTTCAGTCATAGCTACAGAATTCACTACCTTTACACTGCTGTCTTGGAAAACGGCGTGTCGACAAAGACAGGCACCAGCGTGGGTTTTCATCTGGAAATGTGAAGGTCATGACACATGACAAATTAGCTACTTCAGTTCCAGCTAACTTCACGGTTCTCAGACGATCTTGGCCTGACGTTGACACAGGAATTAAACGCCCTGTCCGTGCTCATGAGGGCTGGCGGTTACTTTACGAGCTCCCATAACTCACACTTACTAAGCTGCTGGGCTTCGGATAATCACTTCAGCTGTTCTTCCAGTTAACCTCTACAAGGGTACTGTAGGCTGGCCCAAGTTAGTTATTAACCAGTGGTAAGCTTAGGGAACAGGCAATTCCCTTGACGCTCGTATCAGGGAGGAGGAAATTTATAACGATTTACATCTCTTTCAGACTCGAGCCAATGCTGCTGACAGTTCAGTCCTTGCCATAAAGTGCGTAAGCCACCGCATTAAAGTATAACGGTTCATCGATTTCGGCTTCGCGGTGTACACCTCTCAATGTTTAATTCAGTTCGAAGGCTGCGAAAAACTAATATAGTGACGTATGGCTATGTAAAGGATCAATGTTTGGGTCGCCCAAGCACGGCCACTGTATGCGTTCTCACTTGTTTGGGAGAAGAGTGGACGAGTCCTGAATAGATTATTTTTTCAGCATTTTTTTATGCGAAGCTATGTTTTTTTGCCATGCAAGCTTTGGGAATCTTTCTGAGTGCACCGGTTGTCCATTATACAGACGTTTCTGGTGTTCTGTTTTTATGCAAATACTGACTGCTCTTGTCGAAGATAGTGCAGGCAATACACACACACACACTGTTCCCTCACGACCAGTTTGTCTACTAACTTATCTATCTTTCTCGTCAATGACATCATAATGAGATCCCTGGGAACGTGTGCACACTGTCTTGCTCTAACACACGCCTATTTCGTCATACACTTGTGTCCTCTGCCTTGGTCATATTTCACTACAAGAGGATGGCGAGTGACCGTACTGCGTACCATGCATGTCAATGTATGCGGGCGATTCGAGACCACAGAGGTGTGGTGTCTGTATGTTGGCGCTAAATTATCTACATGTACCTTGGTGTGAAATCTATTATCACTACAGGGTTCCAAGTAACACAAAAGAAGCAGAAGAAGACTGGGAACTGCAGGACTCAACTTTAAAAGAATATGGCGTTTTGTTGCTTTTAGTTGTGGTGGTGGTAGTTGGATTAAGTTGTTGTTGTTGTTGTTGTTGTTGTTGTTGTTGTTGTTGTTGCTGCTGTTGTTTGTTTGTTTGTTTGTTTGTTTGTTTGTTTGTTTGTTTGTTTGTTTGTTTGTTTGTCGCGTAACGCCACTCTAAAACAGAGTGCGATTCGGGAGCTCGTGGTCATGCTGAGCTGAACTCCATCTGCTTAAAGATACAGATACTTATTAATGCCGTTACTTGGAAATATCTTTGGTCCAGGCTCTCACAAACATTAGCATAAAGAATGTAAGTTAAATAATAATAATAACTGAGTAATGTATACAGATATACATCTTGTTATTTTGGTCATCCCATGACGTTTATACTCTGTAGTACATACAGACAACTCAAGATCATGAACGTATCCCCAGTTTAAAGAGGGAAGATCTTAGTACCTCACGTGCCAATCGGGAAGGTTGTGGGATTAAACCGCCCTCACCTTGAAGTCACCCTCACGTTTGATAGAAGGCGTTGAACCTGCACACCCCCACCCAACCACCTATTACCCAGTTTAAATTGCGTATCACGCGTTGCGTGCATGTTCTGCAGCGTGACGACTGACCCCCACCACCGTTATCACGTCATGCCCACACCATCTCCATGACCTGTAGTACGCCGACATTTGGCTTGGGCCACAAGATGAGAAGGTAGACAACCAGGGAAGGATGATGTACAGAGTGGCCGTTCCCTGCCACTCTGTTCCGGCTATTCCCTTAGCGCCAGTGGCTGATAATGCTGCTTTTTATACCTACCCCTAGAGACTGTGGTATTTACATAGGTCTGCAAGACTGTCGTAAATCTACATGGATCTTACGCAAACGGTGACATTTCACGTGCACGTGCTCGTGTTGTGTCCGGTGTGTTTTCTTTTTGCCGTATGTTACAATTCTGTATGCATAATGGAGCATGACCGGTGCATTCCTCTCTCTCTCTCTCTCTCTCTCTCTCTCTCACACACACACACACACACACTCACACACACACACACACACACACACACACACACACACACACACACACACACACAGAATATGAAAACTATTTTCTTCACGTACCAAAAAGCTATACAGTATGAGGAACTGTACCTAGCTGGGCCAAAACAAACAAACAAAAAAGCACCGAATACATGGACAGATCCATCCTAACGTCAAAGTTTTGTTGTTAATCAACATTGCAGATAGAGACATATTCCGGTGTTTGTTTGTTTGTTTGTTTGTTTGTGACACAAAAAAACTTCGGGGGAACTTTAAGATGTCTTTCCCCTCGGTCACAATGTCTGATGAACTGCCTGACTGACTGACGGCACTCATTTGAGAGTCTAATTCAGACGAAACAAGCCCGACCGTGGTGGAAAATCACATCGACACACAGTTCCTCTTTCTGATCAACACCGGAAGGCGGTGCAAGCCAAAACTTCAGTCTCGGCGACCCAAGGACCGACAATCTTCTTGTCTAGGCAAATCCCGATTGTTCCCCTTGATTACGGGACTACCGGTTCTTTTGGATGGAGGCCAAGTTGGTTTTTTTGTTTTTTTACGTCTATTCGTACTCTTTGGTCTGTGCAGACTCTGTTCTTGGTGAGACACTGTACTTATCAATTCTGCTAGAGTGCAGATAGAAGTTGATACATAGAAGTTTATTCATTCCAAACTGAATCGCGCCTTTGCTCCAGCTACCGTCGAGGATGCACTTTTGAAACGACAGTGAGCTCTTTGGATCCACGTCCTTGCTCGTGCGCATTTTTGGCACGTCCACTGTATATCAACGATTCTTTCAAGAGTAGAGTGAGCGTTTTGAAGTTTGTTCATTCCAAATATAATCGCGCCTTTGCTGCAACTTGATGGACTTTTGAATCCCAAGTGATGCTCTTTGCCGTTGGATACGCCCTTCTCAGCAGAGATTTTTTTTTTTTCTGCCACAACTCTTTGCCGGCTCCAGTGGTGTTCCTCCCTGGTAATGGGTGGAATCTACGGAGGGCTCTGAAGCTGGGGCAATTTTTATTATAGATGATGATGGAGATGAGGATGATGGTAAGATGATGCTATGGAGGTCCGTGTGGTTTGGGACTGCGGGACAGGGCCGCATTCCACGCTTCCTGTCATAAATTAACCAGGCCCGGGAACTACGGCACCTGCGGTGCCGGCCGTGTCATATCCACATCATAAGACGTGTCATACCAAGGGAAGCACTCCCAAAGTCGCACCCGTGAAGTGGGTGAAACTCGGCTGTGTGGCAACAGCCTCCCCATTGGGCCCATAGCACACCCGCTCTGGGTAGGAGCCGACCTAAGTAGGAAAAATCCCGCTTGCCTCGGCTGGGACTCGAACCCGGGTCTCCCGGTCCCCCGGTCCATAGTCCGAAATGCTAACCACTACACTACGGGAGCCAGTCAGCCAGTCAGCAGAGAATTCGTGGCATATCCATAGCATTTCTTACTTTCTGCCTGCTCAAATTAGTTTTGAAATAGTGTAGTACCCGCTGCCCGACAAGACAGCCAGAGTGAGAGGTTGTATGACTCATACGATAAAACTGGAAAGAGTTTACATTGTCATGTCGTAGTTCATTTCTTAGGAGATGTATCTTGGTTATCTGTTTCCACTTTTCCAATATTTTTAGAGTTCTGAATGGTTATATCTCTGCGGACGTTTCAATGATGAACAATGATGTGCCCATGATTATAGTGGTGAAACACCGGCGATAAAGTACCTTGTGACATATTAGGGCCCCATGGGCTCGCCTTCACGCGGCGGGGCTGATTTCGCCAAGCTTGCCCACCCCTTTTGCTCTTTCTTTACTCTTATTTCTGCCTCCCTCGGTCCATTCACCTGTCTTTTGCTCTCTTAAAGTCTCCTCCGGGGGGGAGGTCAGTAAGCGGGTGTCTGCTGACCCTTGGTCCAGTGAGACATCTGAGGGTCATTTCTGAAGGCCGACTTCACTGGATTCCCCCCACCTGGTCTTCACCCTGGCGGGCTTTGTTCGCAGCGCCCTGCTGGTGCTGCTGAACACCCGTCATGTTGAAGACCTTCACAACGCACCCCTCTCTGGTGCGTTGTTTTCCCAAACCGCCTCACGGCGGGGAGGTTCCGTGTTGGAGCGGTTTGTTCTCCAACTGCCTCCCAGGCATGTTGTCTTCATTGGCAACTGAGGAATTTTCCTTCCTACCTCTCTGTCTATCCCTCACCAGCCCATTCACCTGTATCTTTCTCTTTAAAACCTCCCGAATTTAGCTGCTCTTTCCTTCCTCTCTTCCCTCAGCTGATTTCTGAGTTCGGCCCTTTCATCTATATTTCTTCTTTTTAACCCCTCACTTACGTCTGCACTACCAGTGGTTAGGAATAAGTGATGTTGGGCTTATGCTGCTAATTGGTTTATTGCGCCTAGGAGATGATAAGTTGCAATATTTGCTGTATATGCGCTTAGTATTTATCTTTGTTTTACCTAGTTGTAATTGTCATTTGTTTTCTACGCTTTTTTGTAACCGGGAGTTCGAGAAATTAGCATGAAGGTGCAGCGTCTCCTGCATGTCCTAGGTTTATATAGCCCCGTAGACCAGTTTGCATCCTTTGTCCAACGTTACATTTTTTTGTTTTTTTCATGTAGTGCAGGCACACTCAGCCGCGAATTAGTCTTTGTGGCTTGCGCGGCTTTAAGCCCTAAAACTCACTCACTCACCCTTGTGACATATTAGGGTCTGTGTATTTATAAATTAAAACTAAGTCATGAGGTGTTGTGCTTTGTCCATTAGTCCACGGGTTTGGAGGATGTGTGTGTGTGTGTGTGTGTGTGTGGAAAGAAGCATCTCTTTTTTCATGAAGGCCTTCTGTTTGTCACTGCGAATGCAAGGTTCTGTGGGAAATATGCGGTTTGTTGATTTGCAACAGAAGCACTTCAACCGCATAAGAAGATATATGGCTCCTTGTAAGGTGGAGTCGATGATACAGAATTCCCCTCTCTCTCTCTCTCTCTCTCTCTCTCTCTCTCTCTCTCTCTCTCTGGCATAAAATGTATGGGATAAAAATTTCTGTCATGTGATGACCAGCGCCATTTTTCATCTCTGTTTGTCTGTTTCTCTGCTTTTTGTCAGATGGATTTGCGGCTCTTCTGTCTCATTAATACGACAAGCTACACCCACATGCTACGGGAATGGATATGTTTCGAGACACAGAAATACTTGACGGACGCATCCTTCTGACGTGTTCCTTGAAACCTGTCTTCATTACTTCAGCTAGGACTGACATTACTTGGAAGAAAATCGACACAATAAACGCACAGGGATGTCCATCCGGAAAGATGATACCTGGTAGCGGATTTATTTATGGTGTATTTATGGAGAACATGATGATAAACGCTTTTAGCGTTCTAAAGGAAAGTGATAATTATGTGTGTGCCCTGAGAAATACCCCACCATACCTCATCATATTTCATCATACCACATGAATAATGCAAAACGAATGTCTACGAAAGCCCCTTCAGTTTCCATGCACCAGATGTGTGGAACTCACTGCCGGTCGAAATTGGCAATCTTCCCACACTGTCCGAGTTCAAATCAAACCTGGAAACCCACCACTTCCGTCAAGTTTTTCATACTTACGGCGTCTGCCATTGACTCAGTGCCTCTGTCTGTAATTGTATATCTGCATCAGGCCAGTGCGTGCGTGCGTGCGTGCGTGCGTGCGTGCGTGCGCGCGTGTGTGTGTGTGTGTGTGTGTGTGTGTGTGTGTGTGTAGCTCTGTGAGTTGCTTTGCTGCGAGAATAAGCGCTAGATAAGTACTATTTATTATCATTATTATTATTATTACTGAATGGCACACTCAGGTGACATGTATTAACAAACACAGTGCATTGCCCACAGATCCTCGCCCCAAACCGATTTCCGTTATAATTGCTAATCGGCAGCTCATGTTTTCGATAGCATATTTGTGAACGTCGGAAAATTGCCTTAAAATCGCCACATTAACCTTTCCCTGCTTCTTTAATGTGCAAAAGCAGAGCACACAAGTGTCTCAGTCACAGATGTTCCCGAGTCATCCTCGCCCAAAACCGATTTCCGTTATAACTAATCGGCAGACGCTGTTTTCGAGAACATATCTGTGATCATTGAACAGGCTGGAAAATTGCCTTAAAATCGCCACATTAACCTTTCCCTGCTCCTGTCATGTGCAAAAGCAGAACACACAAGTGTCTTACTTAGTCACAGATGTTCCCGAGTCATCTCGACCGAAAGCACACGGATGTATTTATGTCTGCCTGACATTCACTCATCACCAGAAATGTTTTACTTAAGCAGTTATGTGTATTTTTTTAAAGACGGCAATTTCAGTTTCAAACCTGCCACATCTCTGAAGGATACTGACTTAAAAATGTTATGACCACATCGTGTATTGGCATATCTGAACTACACCACACGACTGACGTCACTAACACAAACGTTTTATTTAAAAAAATAAAAATTAAGAAAGTCCTCGGCAGAAACTTTGCTGACGTGACAACAAATGTATCGGCGTTTGGGGATGCTTGACTTAGGATGAAAATGCTTGCCATCTTCTTAAACTTAAAAAGATTGCCATCTTCTTAAAGTACGCGGAGCGAATCGAAGAAGCGACAATGTCCGCTGTTTCTACTTGATTAAATCGACATGCTCTCACGAAAACGTATTTGCTGTTCTCCGGCCACACGCATCGGATGGTAGGAATTCTGCACAGCGCACGCAGAGAGGGCAACAGGAGGTCTCTCGCTATAAAATGCAGGGAGTGTTCTGACTCGCCGCTTTTTCTGTCAGCTTCGTGTCCTGTTGCACGCAGGTTTTTTTCAGGTTTCAATCGAACGTTTACTGTCGTGCCACCAGAATAGTATAGTAGGTTTAGGGTTTTAGTCATGGAAGTTGTTACGCAGGCGTATCCCTTGAGGACTGTCTGCCGTTCACATTTAACAAGATGAAAGCTAAGCTGTAGTCAGTAGGGTTTCCACAACACGCTCCCATTTCCAAGACTAGTAAGCTTCACAGTGGATTTGGTTTTGCCTTTGGCTTTTTTCCTTTGGATCAGTTGTGCGTGAGAGTTAATCAGTTTGCATGTGAGCTGGAAATAGTGTATTTACATATGTAGAGCTCTGAATGCAATGCACGCCGTGTTGTGGCCGCGCGAACTTGAAATGAAACGGCCCAAAGCTCTGCTAGTCAATGAGTGACAGCAGCACTATATAGTGGACGTCTTGATTTTCCCTTTTCAGGATTCAAGAATACTTTATTGATCCCTCATGGGGAAATTAAGTGTCTGCTCAAAACGTAACCATGACAATGCAATACGTTAAAATCCTGCGCGCGCGCGCGCGCGCGCACACACACACACACACACACACACACACACACACACACACACACACACACACACACACACACACACACACTTCTTGTCGGCTCTTCACTCCTCATTCAGACTAACTGATTCTGGCGAAAAAAAAGAAGAAGAGATTTTGTAAGCGTCCAAGTTGTACGAAATGCTAGACAGCACTAGACATACATACATTATTTTAGAAAACGACGAAAGTCTTGCTGGCATCGCACATCCACATAAAAGTTTATGAAATGGATAAATCCACATATAAAGATAAAAAATATAAACTCTTCCGAACCGAAGAATCAACTTACTTTTGCTAAACTTTGTACAGAAAATATCGTTAACGGGTCCCTCCTTAGTTCGGGTAACCCATGAGTGTTCGGGGAAGACACATCCTGGATTACAGGAGAGAGGGGAATCCATGACTAGTCCCTCCTCAGGGCAATGGATATATAAAGAAACTAAGTAATAGAAAACAGCGCCATATACCTCCGTATCCAGCACAGATGATGTCAAGATGTACATGCAAGTACTGCAGGTATTAAATTCATATTACGTCAACAGAAGTGTTTTCCCTCTCGTTTTCATATAGCCGGACTGTGCATATAATAATTATGTAGAGAGAGGGGAAGTAGGTAAAGCTGGGAGCGCTACCTAGATCTTGGAGATGTGTGTTTTGTATGTCACTGGACAAGTCTGCTCTGTCCTACATTGACTACAATTAAGCCACGGAGGTCTGTGTTGATGTTATATCGGGAGTTGGGCCTTCACATTGGAGACACTTTGTCGGCAGAAGGCACCGAATGACTGGGAATAAAAGCAAAAGTAAGAAAAAGGGGGCCAAAAAAAAGTGAACGTTCGACTGGGCAGCAGCCAACAGCGCTACCGCTGGAGATATAGCTGAGTCTTTCCAGTTACTTGATTGATCCTCCTATCGCCCCTGTCTCGCTCACTAATTCACTCTTTCCCATTTAGATTTCTTTTTATTTAATTTCTTTTCCTTTTTTTTTTCTTTCTTTCTTTCTTTCTTTCTTTCTTTCTTTTCGTTTCTGTTTTTTACCCTGTCGATTTTGTTTCCTGTCCAGTTTGGTGACTGGCTTTCTTCCTTTTTGCCCGTCCCTCAAGCTGGAGTTCAGCGTACGTCCCTGATTGGTTCTTGTTCCTAAGCCATCTCGCTGATTGGTTCTTGTACCCTCGCCATCTCGCTGATTGGTTATTCTTGTTAGGCCTTCTTAACCATTTCCCCGGCTGTTTTTAATTCATTGTGTATTTTGTTGAATCGAAGTAACTGGGCTGAGAAAATACAACCAGTGCATTTCTGATAGATATGTTACACTGAGATGTGCCTTTCGACATTTGTATAGCCTATGGCAAAGATTACCCCCTGGATTTTTGAGTGCAACTTTCGATTGCTTTGGATTTCCAGTCTGGCTAAGTCCTGCCTCACTCCTACCTGTCTCTCCATCCATAGTTACAGCACGCGTACTGTGCATTAACTGTCTGTCTGCAGAATTCATTTGACATCTCTCTCTCTCTCTCTCTCTCTCTCTCTCTGTCTCTCTCTCTCTCTCTCTCTCGGGGAGCCGGGGTGGCCGAATGGTGGAGTGTTGGTCTTCCAATGCTCGGGTCGTGAGTTCGAATCCCGGCTGGGGCCAAATATTTGTGCTGGCGTTTTCATCGTTGCCCCGTCTTTGATATCAACCTATGTGGTGGAAAAGGACGTTAAACTCCCAAACACCCACCCACTCTCTCTCTCCTGAGACAGCAAGATACGGAAAATGTTGGTGTTCCAAACATTTCGCTGATGAAATGCCTGGTCCATTTCGTAATGAGAATCACTTTGCTTATAAGATAAAGAAGGGTTGGTTCGTTCGTGTTTATGTTTATTTGTATGTGTCTGTGTTTGTTTCTGTTTTTCTTTCTGTTTGTTTCTATATTTCATTTGTTATTGCTTTCTGTATTTGTTTGTTTGACTAGCAAATTGCAGTTTTCATCTCACTGCATTACTACCCTTCCTCTTTCATTTCGCATTCCTCTTTTGTCCTGCACAATTCCACCTTCAGTTCTTTGATCGCAGTTCAGTCCTGATTCGTTGAACAGAACGGGCTGACGCCTACCTGTCCCAACTCACGTCTTCCCACACGACTTCATCGATTGCAGAGTTCTCGTTAGGATCGTTGCTACGTTACATCATCCGTTCGGACGGATTTCAGTCGGCGAGCTGTGGAGTAATTTAGAGTTTAATTGGTTAGCAGCAGCTGCAGGTCGGATGGGAGGGTGTACGATACACTTTCCCCTACAGCCGTTGTGAAGTCAGTTTCTGAGAGGTAGAGGGTACATTTTGTGGAAGGGTTATTTGCCCTGGACGTTCCTGTTTTTAATGTGTTAGGTGCTACTATACGTCTCAGGAAACGATAAATAATATATTCAAATAGGCTGCCTGTGGTTTCCACCAACTTTCCTTTGCCTCTTGCAACTGGCGGTCTGAGGGTTTTCTGGTCGGATTTTCGGTCGAAGTCTACTGAGGAAAGAAAAAACTATGTGTGCTTGAGTGCGTGTGTCCGTGCGTGCGCGCGCGCGCGCGCGTGTGTGTGTGTGTGTGTGTGTGTGTGTGTGTGTGTGTGTGTGTGTGTGTGTGTGTGTGTGTGTGTGTTATTCTTCTTACATTTCCTCAGAAGAATGTGATCACTTAGGGCCAGTTCACAGACTGTCAAAACTAAATAAACTCTTCCGCGAAGAAGTTTAAAATTATACGCAAATCGAAATAATATTGCAAAGGGTCGGTTCCCCCAGAACTGAAATCTCCTCAGTAAAGAAAATAATCTGGTATGTTAACAAATGTTTTAAAACTAAAGCCTGCTGCCCCAGAATACTCCCGGCGTCTCGTACAAACTGTTCTCTGGCTGTCTGATCCAGTAGCTGCTTCTCCTCAAACCACCATGCGGCAAAAATGTAATTTCTCCCGAACAAAATCCGCCTTCCCTTTAAAATCACGCTTGGGGTACTTTAATAGCCTTGCCAACTGGGATAAAAGAGGAAAGGAAACCGGAGGGAGGACGCTGCAACAGCCCATGGACACAAAAACGAAAAGATTGTCCTCAAAGCTGCATCTGGACAGTCGGAGGGAGGACGATGGATCAGCCACATAGACGGCTTCTAAACGAGTTTTATCCATACGAGCGAGTCTTGACAGTCGGAGGGAGTTAGAAGGAACAGCCATATAGACGCCCTAAACAGTGTTGTTCGCGCGGTTGGACTTGACAGATGCTGTCTTCCGTTCCGAGCGGTGGACCTCAGCTGATAAGGAAGAGGCCGTTGTTAGGGAAAGTTAGTGAAGTCTGATTGACATTTTGAGTGCTGTGTTGCCCACAGAGGATTATTTCGTTTTCCTTATCTTGCGGCCAAAAAGAGAGGGAGACGAAGACTGGAGGACACACAGAAGAGAGGATATGGCTAGTTAGAGAAATTCTGCTTCACACTGACCAGTGGCGTTGTGTAGAATACACCAACAAAGCTGATTATTCATCAAGTTTTGCGGAATAAATCAACCCAAACTGATTGTGTATTACGTTATTGATCACAGCAGTTATATGTCAAGCATTGGCCACAGAAAGAGGGGGGTGGGGGTGGGTGGTGGTGGTGTGGGGGGGGAGAGGGGGGGCAGGAGGAGGTAGGGAGTTTTCGAGCCTTCATACTGTTACACCGAAGCGGTTGTTGCTAGGAATCATGCCAATTTCCTTTCACTAGGCCTCGCCAGATCGAAGCGTCCTCTGTCTGGGCTAACCGAGACGTGTAGGGTTTTTTTTTCTTTTTTTGGCCTCGTAACTCTTGTGATCTGTGTTCCTAGCGTGACTGGTTTCTGTAACAGGGGGCGCCTGCCTCGCAGGGGAAGGGACAGAACTGGCGCCAGAATTTCTTTTAATCACTGCCTTCTATTCTGTAACTCTTGTGTCTGTGTGTGCACGGGTGAACTCATCGCATTAAAATCTGGTCCTCCGTAGCCAGAATCGATGGCGTGGTGTCGAGTTGCAGTCGGAGTGTAATACAATTTCAACCAAGCCAGATCAAATGTTTCGTCAGCAGCGCTGCTTCTGAAGAGGGAAGTTGCAATATGCGCATGTCTACCGAACCCGAAACCCGTTTCAGTTACTGCAGTCTCAAAAGGGGTTGGAGGGTTGCGCAATAAGAATTTGTGGCCTTTATTGATTTCATGTAAAAGCCAAATGAACGGTCTGCTTTTCAAGCAACATTTACTGCCATGTTCCCAAGGCGTGAAATTTGCCCTTTTCAGCTTTGTTGTGCTCCATTTGTTTTAAAAGGCCTTAATTGGTTGAGTTTTCGCAGTTACTTTTGTCCTTTCTCCGTTTTCTCTTTCGCAGGCCGTTTTTCCTCCAAATTGCGTCGGCTCCAGTAGGTCTGTTACGTCAATTTTCAATCATCCGTCCGCTTACTCTAATGCGTCTCCTCTTGTCTCTTTTCAAACAGGCGTACGTTCTTTTCGACAAGACAAACCTTCAGCAAATAAAACGCACTAAAACGATTGTTTTCCCAAAGAATTTGTACGACGCAAATAATCGCTTTTTTTGTTTTTTTGTCTGTTTTTGTTGTTTGTTTTTGGTTTGTTTGCTTGGGGGGAGGGGGGTTGTTTGTTTGTTGTTTTGTTGTTGTTCTTCTTCTTGTTTTTGTTTATTGCTTGTTTTATTTTGTTTTGGTTTGGTTTTGGAATAAGTTTTTTTCCGTGTACAAGGAACTTGCCGCTGTTGTTGTTACCAGTATTCAACGATTACGTCGTCTGATTCACCCCCGGAAAATGCTTCTCTGGTTGTAGAATAAATTTCCAGGGAATCAACATTCATTATTTATTTATACGTTAGCACTGCATCGGGGAAAAACCATCATCACCATTCTAGGTCTCCACAAAAAACTTGCATCTCTAACTGACGCGTTTCCACCATCGCCAAATTTATTCTTGTCATCATAGTCAGCATCAATATGGCCACCAACACGTCTGTCTGGATGGGTATCGGCGTTATCCGGCGTTCCTTCATTCCCTGTACAGCTCTGAGAATGTGAAGATGCCACACGCCATGCATTTTTGTTTAACTTGCCACCGTTCCCTACCCCATTTCTATGCCCGAAAAAATCCAAAATTCCGCCCTGCACAAAAACTAATTGCTACTTGGTGGCGTCATTTCGCTCGGCCATGGCGGATTTTCCGTCAGATGAAGCATCCTTAGTTGGCCATACACCCAGGACTGTTGATGCACACCACATCGTTATGTCAGAACTGCCGATGGGCGCGGGAATAAATCTTCGATCCCCTGGATACCCCCCCCCCCCCCAAAGCATACTGTTTGCAAATGACAAGCACTTGTAACTTTAATGTACGTGCATGCACATTTTGCCGGCTGCTTTAGCGAGAAGCCGGGCGTGTATCGAACGCGACAGAACTGCTGGCACATCCTCGCCCACTGTGGAGATGCGTTGCTATGGGCATTGAAAAACTTTCGTGACATTTAACGTCTTGGAGTAAAGACACATCCTTTTCAAATCCTTCCCCCCTCCGGGAGAAGGAACCGGATTACCCTAGTCTCTATACTGGAGGCAGCTCTGTGGAGGACATTCGTCTCTGTGACTGTTGCACTGCTATGATATGTAGATATGTGCCCTACATTTCTTTATGTTAATCAACGCGTGACGATACTGACAAAAGCTCTGTGTGTGTGTGTGTGTGTGTGTGTGTGTGTGTGTGTGTGTGTGTGTGTGTGTGTGTGTGTGAGAGAGAGAGAGAGAGAGAGACAGAGAGAGAGAGAGAGACAGTATCAATGAATTAATGAATCAATAAACTTTATTTTACAACAGTAGAGGCAGTTAACACCAGACAGCCAATTTTTCGTACCTGCCGTTAGAGAGAGAGACAGACAGACAGTGACAGACAGACAGTGACAGACAGACAGACAGATAGGCGCAGAGATTTATTCAGACTATTTATTAAGGCGACCGAAACATTCATATAAAAGACAAATTTAAAAAAGAAAAAAAAACTTCGAAGTTGATTGAGTCGGAGGCCCATTATCCGTCAGCCGAAATTCCATTAGCATGTATCATTTCATTTGTTTTAAACGGATCTCATATGCATCCAACGTTCGTGGCCCAGATAGAGATTTCAACGAGAACACGACTCAATCCCTTCTTCCTGAAATCAAAGTAATGTTAGTGAGACACTCCGGTTATAATGGTTATCATTCAACTGATACTTGCTCGCCCTCCCGAGTAACCCCCTGTCCCAGTTGACTCCACCCTCCCTCCCTCTCACAAGTCTCCGTGACGTCATTACCGGTATTGTTACGGTTTGCGTAGGTTGCTGAACCCGCACATGCTGTACTTTAAGATCGTACTTAGTGGCACATACGGGGAATGGATGATTTTTGTCATTAGACCAATATACCCCACCACTCAGGTTATTAGCTGGTTCGTTGTCCATTTACCATTCAATTACGTACGTCATTTCGTTGCAGCGTCAACTATACAACAACAAAGGCTGATGACAGGACTACACGTTAGTGAGGTCACTGGCCGTTTTCAGTTCGCCGTGAACGCATTTCACATACAGTTTGCAACAAATCTTCTACGGCATCAGATGGAATTAATCACTTAGAGCATGTTGTGTCTGCATGCCTGCAAATGTTCTTGTAAGTGCCATGAAACCTAAACCAACAACGCATGAAACAAGGAGATGCAAAAAGCATGTGGGCACACTGGTCGGTGATCAGAATTAAAACCTTAGTTCTAGTGTACAACTGGAAACAAAAAGTCTTGGCATTTCCTCGTACTTTTTCTTTTAAAGAAACAGAGCAAGCGTCCATTGTTTCCATTCACATTCAAGTAAGAAAATCCGCCACGTCTTTGTCTTGCAATCCCCTGTCATCCTTCCTATTATGGACTTACGAGAGAGAGAGAGAGTTATCTGGCAAAATGCCCAAGATGGAACCAGCTCCTCCTGACGAGAACAAAGGCTCAGACGAAGGGGGATTAGTGTTGCAGGGTTTTGTAGACAGCTGAAAACGCTTTTCGGCATCGCAATATTTTTATTATCCGACTTCTCGTGGGCGTGCTCTTGGTCCGGTTTTCATGCATACACCAACAAGACACAGTTTTTGCCGTTGAATTCCCTAACCATTAAAATGGCTCAGACCGGTTTTTGCAAGGCTTATCCTGGTAGTGGTTTTGCTTCAGCATTGGAGTTAGTAGTTCACGGGCGGCGCCAGTACTTGCGCGATGTACGGTCTAGACATTTGTGTAACCGTAATATCACACGTATCATAGACCATCGAGAGTGCCTGCTATTTAGTAGAGTTGGTGTCATGGTTACGCCTAGTTTATTGTGCTACCTGTCTTGTTATTTGACCAAGATGTTATTAGGAGAAAGATTTAGGGACGGGTGCACGTTGGAGGGGAGGTGTTACGTAGGGCTGGGGGGGGGGTGGGGGACGGAGGGAGAAGAGAGGGAAAGAGATTCTAGAATCAATTCATGTCGATGTTTCTCCGAGAAGTTTTTTTTTAAATGAAGGGCAACTAAAATTGAACTGGATGAGACAGAATCTCATTTTCAGTCCCGCACCCCCCCCCCCCCACCCGTCCCCCCTCTAAAACAACAATAGTTAATAGTAGTCTTTAGCAACGCCAGGTATGAAAACGGACTAGCTGATGTCAGCTGCCTCTTCCGTAGGAAAATAAAATTTTATTGATTCTCTCTCTCTCTCTCTCTCTCTCTCTCTCTCTCTCTCTCTCTCTCTCTCTCTCTCTCTCACACACACACACACACCTCTCTCTCTCTCTCTCTCTCTCTCACACACACACACACACACACACACACACACACACAGAGAGAAAGAGAGAGAGAGAACAGGCAGACAGTGGTAAACTAGATCTTCATTGATCTTCTCAAACAGACCCGTAAAACACAGGATTTCAGTTGGATCCGGGGCAGACGTACTCACGCTCAGTTGCCCGTTCAGATTATCTTGCGGGGATTTCTCACCGTCTGCGGAGAGCCATTAGGAAGGGGTCGAGTTAACACTGCATTGGATTGTGAGGAGCCTGGGAAACGTAAAATGTCACCCGAATTTTTCCCTCTGTTGCTTTGCAGAGGTTTCACCGTCTGGGTAGCGTACAATTTCGATTTTCTGATTCTGTTGTTTTCGCCCTCATGCTTACTTAAGTGAAAATGTCCTAATGAAACCTTTTTGTGCTTATTAGAGCGAAAATATTATAACTGAACATTAGTTGTATTTTTCTCTACGGTTTTGATACAGCGATGGCGTCTGAGGCGAGTTAATAATAATAATAATAATACACCTGTAGAGCGCGGAGTTCTGCTTCGAAAAGCACTCAATGCGCTTTGCTCACGCATACACACAACATTCACATGTACACATTTATACACATCAATACAGGCGGTGGAGTTTAAACTTAAAGATTAATAGCTACTTTGAAAAGATGTGTTTTGAGTTATACTTTAAACTGTAGGAGGAAGGGATGTTTCTCAGAGAAGATGGCAAGGAGTTCCAAACGTGGGGGGAACTATAACTGAAAGAACAATGGCCAAATGTTTTGAGGCTGACCCTGGGACCTTAAGTAGCTTTTCAGAGGATGAGCGGAGAGTGCGGGATGTTTCGTACGTGGTGAGCTTATCAGAAAGGTACTGGGGAAGTGATTCGTCAAAATGACGGAAGGCTAATGTAGCAATCTTGGATACGGTACTGAACCGGCAGCCAGTGAAGAGTTATTGTTGTGGTTGCTGCTGCTGCTGCTGCTGTTGTTGTTGTTGTTGTTCTGGAGGGACTTGGAGTGTTACCCGTATTAATGCTTGTACATTCATAGAGTGATAGTGTCTCGTTTCTTGTTTCTTCTTTAGTGTCAGCTGGATGAGAATGTTGTTTTGTTCGTACTGTTGTTGTTGTAGTTGTCGTTCGTCACGTCACGCAGGAATTCCAGTTCTGGATATGAGTTCTGTCCTCTCCAGTTCAGTCCTCCAAGGATCCGTACAGTTTTGTGTGTAGCTGTGTTTCCGACAGGTTCATCGTAACCCTTGGCTGTCCTTTCTATCAACTGATTGAGAGTGTTGTTTTGGTCCTTCCTGTCAACTGGAGGAGAGTGTTGTTTTCGTCCTTCCCGGCTGTCAACTGGATGAGAGTGTTGTTTTGGTCTTTCCTGTAAACCGGATGTGAGTGTTGTTTTTGTCCTTCCCGGCTGTAATCTGGATGAGAGTGTTGTCTTCGTCCTTGTCGCCAACTGGATGAGAGTGTTGTTTTCTTCAAATGTTTTCTTGTAAAAACAAACAAGCACCCTATTAATGTGTAGTGCTTGCTGACAGTAATACTGATGAGATACGTGTGCCGTTGTTAAAGAAAGACTTGCAGCAGATAATCTGAGAATGACAGACAGACAAATGACGCATGTTTATGGCTTATGTATGTTTATGGTTTATGTATCAGTCATCAAGTCTTCGTGTAACGATAAACGCTACCATTAATTACAATAATCTGTCCCTTACTTTCCCCAGTCGCAGTCTACTTTGCCCGTCTTGTACGTCACGTTCTTGTCGTTGCTGAACAACAACGGTTTGGTTACACAAACCACCGCCTGCCATTACCCGTAATAAGCATCGGTAGTGCGCGTTACACGACCAACCGTTGCTTTCATTTGCTTCTGTGGATGGACGTAACACAATCACGTGGCCACTACTAGCAGTCTGTGATGAAACTGGCATTCGTCTTGACAAAGCAGGTGTACAGGTAGCTGCATGTATTGTCCGGACATCAGTATGACTTTCGGAATAAGGGTCACACGGCATTGTCCCAAAAATGTTTTATGTCGAAACACACACACACACACACACACACACACACACACCTCGCACGTAGAGAAAAGAGGTAGGTATTTTGTGTGTCGGTCGACGGGTGAACGCTAGCAGTGGCACGTGGCGCTCGTAGATTACATTGCGGGCCATCTGGCATCATCAACAATACGCATGCCCGAGATCTAACCCTCCCCCTTCCTCTAACCACAACCACCCCACTCCCACCCCTTTTTCCTAGTTACACCCACCCTCCTGCCACTTGAGCGATGCTCCTGTTTCATCTTCGGCGCACGTACGCACATGATGAACATAGTATTACCTTCTCAGAAACCGCGAATCACAGTACTGGGTATCTCTTTCAGGAAACTAAACAGACAGACTGCCTGGATTTCATTATGTTCAAGCGGAAACGAAAACTGTTACAAAAACAAGAATTTAAAAAAAAAGAAATTGAACTTTACTAACCACAATGATATCTGTTGTTGTGTCAAATTGTTTCCCTTATTCACGGGAGCCGGAATGGCCGAATGGTAGAGCGTTGGACTTCTAATGCTCGGGTCGTGAGTTCGTGTCCCGGCTGGGGCCAAATATGTGTGCTGGCCTTTTCTTCGTTGCCCCGTCTATGATATCACCCTATGTGGTGGAAAAGGACGTCAAACCCCCAAACACCCACCCACCCTTCCCTTATTCACGTCAGTTCCGGTCTTTTTTTCCAAACCGAAATCAGATAACGAACTTCGTGCACTCGACTGATGATATACACTTTCATGTCCTGATAGTGAAGGCTTATGAAAGTCGGGCGTTATGTTTGGTCTTTCTGTCTTCAGCACTGAACAAATATTGGAAACTGAAATTGGTTAGCTGCTAAGGTCTCAACAATTTCACAAGCAAGATATTTTTTACATGACTTCCGTGTGTGAAGTTTTGTTCCATAATTTGGAATGTGTTTCCTCCACCCCGCTAAGCACGATCTGTAACATTTGTTTCCTTACCTGGTAACCCCGTTCTAGAGTGCTCACACTCGTCCTTACATACTCTGCCTTCTCGTTCTCTCTGGGTACTCGGCTTCAACGCGGCTTACGCAAGCCACGAGTAGAGAGAATCTGCGTGCTGGAAATTCATGATGCCCATGCGAACGTCTTTTTTTTGTAACCAGAATGGTTCTTTTATCCGACTGTCTCGAACTTTTCCTGCATCCTTTTTGTTCCTACTGTTTGGTCCCCAAGTCTCTCTCTCTCTCTCTCTCTCTCTCTCTCTCTCTGCTTTTTTTTTTTTTTTAAATTGGCGAGTGTCTTGGATGAACCGGACTTGTTTTTGTCTGTCTCGTTCATTTTCGTCTACAATGAGTTCTTCATTACTTTTCTTTCTTTTTTTTCTTCTCTGTATTGTACCCCCCGGTCTCGTGAACTTCCTACTAATCTAGACTCTCTTTCAACCTCCTGTCCTCTAATGAGCCATAAGCAGCTGTCTTCACGCGATTTGGGTTATTACCTTCGCGGACCAACGCTTCGACGGCTGTCCGTAAATCAAAGACCACATAACACACTTTGACGGAGTCTAAGCATCATAGGGGTCTTAGAAAGTAGGAGCTGTACCGGGGATTAACCTCAAGACTACTTCCTTCATTTCCGCCAGCGAATGATTTTTGTGGGGGGAGCTAGAAGCTTCAGTGAGACAATCACTCAGGCTAAGCGTTCATTAACCAGTGTGAAAGAAAGTAGATGGGCACTTTTCTTGGGCGAACGGCATTGAAATGTGTTTTTCTCCTCTTTAGCGGAATGTGTCTTAGTTGCAGTTATTAGAATGCGAAAATCGGCGAAAATGAACATGTAGTTTGGCGTAACAAATAAAACGTTAACAGCCATTACTCGAAACTGCTGATATTTAAAGTGTGATTGTACATATTCATACACTTATAAACATTTGTTTGAATATTCAAGTGATCTTTGCAGTCTGTCTAGTCAAGAGCGTGTAGTCATTTTTGCGGTTCTTCCCGTTTGATACTGACATATTGTCAAAACTGGTTTACTATGATCACCTATTGGCAACGTAAATTTAATCGAAACTATCCGGTGTCCTCCTGCTTTCGTATGAAGGCACAATCCTACGTCTGCGGAGCCATAATGTGATCTGATGTGATTCTGTTTTCTGTCTGCCTGTCATACTATTTTCCAGATTATTGAGCTGCGTACTACTAACAGCGTGTGACATACTGTTACTCGTTCAGTTTCCACCCGGCGATCAGCTGCTGTTTTTACCCCCGCCTGTCCCTGACAGCATGACGTCAGCAACACGCGGAAAGAGCTCTCTAAGAGCAACACGAAAACAGTCTTCAGTGACCTGAAGCAATTGTAGGCACTTCCCTCGCTTCCTCTTGCATTAAGGCGCAATCTTTTCGAGGGAAACAAGGCGGAGAAGCACAACTGCCTGTACACCGCAAATTGCGGGCCAATTGGCGCTAAATGTCATTAGCCGGTGCGACCGTTTGACCTTCCCCACTGACGAAAGTGCCCTACTCAACGAGCGCGTGGCTGATTTGCATGCGCAAGGACAGAGTATAGACACGGGTTCGTTAGGACTTTCGGACAGTTTGTTTGGTGAGGGTGGGGGTGGGGTGGGGTTCGAGCGGCTCTGTCGATGGTCAAGATGTGGCTGGCTGGTTGGATATTACTGTATCTTTTCATTGGTTATCAGTCTCACGACCGACAAATCGTTTACAGCCGGTTCAGTTCAAACTTCCAGCGGCATTTCTTACTGCTTTCAAATGGCCGCTATGTGGCTGTGTTGTTTGTTTGTTCTAATGATGTTCTGCGGTGATTATCTGCTGGACTGATACAGTTTGGCGAACTGCACTCTCCCAAGGATGATAGGGGATTCCGTCTTCCTCAACTTCCGCCTTTTTTTTTGGAGGGGGGGGGGGCAAACTGACCATATTCAATGATAGTCTCAACTCAAACGCGGGGAGCCGGGGTGGCCGAATGGTAGAGTGTTCGACTTCTAATGCTCGGGTCGTGAGTTCGTATCCCGGCTGGGGCCAAATATTCGTGCTGACTTTTTCATCGTTGCCCCGTCTTTGATATCACCCGTATGTGGTGGAAAAGGACGTTAAACACCCACCCACCCACCCTCGGCTCAAACGCGATTTCAAAGTCTGCTCATCCTGTCGTTCGCGACATTCATTGTTTAATATTTAATATTAATTGATAAACCTTATAAGTATAAATAAACCCTAAAGATCTTCTACTCGCTGTTAGAGTGTTTACATGTTTTGGATACTGTAGTCGGTGAACCTTCTCTTAACATGTTTTCTAGTCGTTCCGCTTGCCCCAGAGTTCTTCTGGTGCGTGCCGTACACTAAACACATTTGTGCTGGCAAACGACAGTGGTTTAATCCCTCCTGTATGGCCATTACACTGTGTTTACAAGTTACCTACGCCAGCCTAGGGTCGAACAGGTGTAACAAAACTTTCCAGTCTTGGATATCAACTGAATATTCCCAGTGGAATGTTACAACCGACGTGCACTTCCGTACCGTGGCTTCCCGTAGTTACGCGATTTGGAGGCAATCAGGTTTCCGAAGGAATACAGCTTCCGGGAATTGTATCAGGTGATGGTGCACAATGACGGCGGGATAGCGTCTACTGGCCGGGCACTGGCTGTAAATTGTCTGTTAGCGGTGTTGAGGAGTTGCCTGTAGCGACCTAGCTGCTCGTTGACCTAGCATCGTGTTCGTAGATGAATCTGAAGTGATTGCAAAAGGTGACTGTTCGCGAGTACATGTATTTTGTGCACCATAGAATACGAATGATACATTTTGAGATTAAAAGTTGTGTTTTTTGTTGTTGTTGTTGTTGTTGTTGTTTTTTTCCATGTCGATTTTTTTTTTGAGGGGGTCCAAAAAACGTTTGACCAAACGAAGATTAATGGAAATGGAAATGCCAGTGCAAACTATTTAAAGCGTACTTGAAGGCCGCTTGGTCATTTTTTGTTTGAGTATGGGGAGTAGGGTGGTAGTGATGGTGAGGGTGCTTGGGGTTTGGAAGGATTGCATTGTTCACTGCATACAACTTGAACTTGTATTTAAGATAGGGTCAGAGAAACGTTGAGCTTCCAGAACTTCATTCCAACGATGCATTGACAGAGGAGTAGAAATGAGACAAAAAGTGGAATCTAACTGTGTGTATGTGTGGAGTGGTGGTGACGGCTCTCTCTCCCTCTCTCTCTCTCTCTCTCTCTCTCTCTCTGACGGAACAGTCAACCGCAAATAATCCGACTGATAGAAAATAAAAGCAGCTATGATTGTGCGTGGTGTTACAAGCATAACGTCAATAGGACAAATTTCCCTGGAGTTGTGTTTCGCCGATCAGGCACACGTTACACCACCCCACCCCACCCCCTCCTCCCCTCCCCACCACTGATGGCACCTGCTAGTCGAGGTGTGGACAGCCCATGCAGCGAATTGCAGATCAATGGAATCAGGGTGCAAAAACGTTTCCGCGCACCACGGTAATCTGAGCGTCAAAACCTCTTTTCCTGCCTGCAATTTGACGCAGGGGGTTTGTGAAACCTGTAGAAGCATTGGCCCTGTTGCAAGAAATAACCAAATTATTTCAACATTCCATGGTCTTACTGCCGTAATCATTTTATGCCTCAGCTGAAGGAAAGGCTTTGATAAAGAAAAAATATAGTTCGCATTTTTCCTAGATTCCAGGCGTGAGAGAAATAGCTGTGGAAATAGAGCGTGTTTTTGAACAGGGGAGGAAGCACCCATGCTGTTCTGATTAGAGTAGAGAATTTGGCCCATTACCCTTGATAGTACGTGAAGCAGAGTTCTTTGGTGGGTGAGCAAAATAGGGGATTTGTCTGCCTTAGGATCAGCAGTGTCCCCCCTGACCCTACACGCCTTTCATCACATGCCACCCCAATACACCCCAACACGGCCCACCCCCACCCTCACGCTACAAGACCCCCCCCCCCCAACACCCCCCCCCCCCAACACCCCCAGCCAGTATTGCGGTAAAGAGAATTTTTATCAAGTGGCAAAAAGAGAATTTGCTTTGCCTGCCTAAAAAGAACTGGAGGGGTCGAAATACCTTCCATCCGGCCAGGCAGTGAAGAGAATTCTTATCAAGGAGCAAGAAGGAGAATTAGCCGCTTTCAAAAAAATCGAGAGTTCGAAATGCCACCTCTCTCCCCCTCCCCAGCAGACCTGCCCTCTCATCTCAAAATCCATTCAGCCCGCCAGTAGCTTCTCTCAACAAACATCCCAGCCAAACCGATCTAGAAGAAATAAACAGTGTAACGTTAGCACCGATAAAAATGTAGTGGTGTATGATTTTCTCAGCGTAAGCTCGCATCGGGAGGTCCTTTATGGATATAATGTGATATTTGCCTGGTGGAGACCATCTACCATCGCCGGGTGTAATTTTTGTTACTTTTAATGATTCGGCTTCTGGACATATAGTTTTTTTAATCTACTGTTTCTCCGTATATATCTGTGTGCCAACTTAATGCTATTGGTTTTTTTAATTTGTTTTTGTTTGTTTTTTATGCCAGCCTACGTCAATTTTTTCTGCATGAGCTTTTGAAAAAGAGCGGATTTTTTTTATTAATTTCGATCGTTAAGTTTCGACCCAGACAGATAGATACTACCATCAAATGCAACGAGAGATACCTCAACACAACCTTCCTAATTCAAACGGGTCGGGGGGGGGGGGGGGGGGTTGTGACCGAGCAACACAGAAAAACAAATAAGTGTAAGTGGGACTGTCTTTTTCTTCTACTGGAAAAAGGATTTTTTAAGTGCAGGCGGACTTCGTTTCCGAAGTAGGTCAATCGAAATGGCAACGTAATCAAGTTTGCTTCGACCTTTGCATTGCGGTGCTGGCTGGAACGTGTTCAGGTGGAGTCAGTCGTGTAGATGGGTAAATGAGAAACTGTGCTGGACACTTCTTTGCCCTTTACGTGTTTCCTGCAATCCAAGCACAACACAAAACTAACCAAGTGCTGGTGAATTTTCCAATATATACATGACAGTTTTCATCTTGGGGTTCACACAGTCCTAGTCACAATCCTGTCCTGTAAATCGAGGATGTGGCGTCCCCGAACACTCATGGGGAGCCATAACTAACACAAACCATCATATGTCTTTCTTGGTATCATATGATGCACACAGACCCATCACACACACATAGCTTGCAGAACTTGGGAGGAGGGGGGGTCTGTTTTGGAGGGGCGGTACATCTCGTTATGGAAACCCATTGTCGTCAAATAATCTCAGCAAATTATCCATTACCGTGCGACTGACAGTCGTCAGCGCTCAATTCAAACCTCCTTCCGTATTCTGTCTCGTGTCCCTGGTGAGGACCGACGGGATTCTAGCGCAGTTAGGCGGCTTGAAAGCCCTCAGAGAGCTGAAGACCCGCGCCGGTGTAGAACAGAGGAACGCGTGGGAGCTGATGTTTTATTCATATCTGCCCGGGTTCGTTCTTTGGAGAGTAAAACGTGTTACTGGTGACCTGTCAGAGGATTTACATGAAGCTTTTTTTCTGTCTTAGTCTGGCCTTTATGTGAAGTTCAAAGTGTATCTTGGTACAAGAACATGCAATATGCTCAGCTAGATTCTTCGACTGAGATGTCTGCATCTCAGACATTCAACATTTACATCTTGGGAAATCAATATTTATTTTCGCTTTTTTGGTACGAGTGGTTCGCATTAAGTACGCTTGACAGAGCAGGTAAGTTTTTTTTTTTTTTTCTGTATTCCCAAAAGTCAAGCTTGATATAGAGATGAAACTATTACCCCTGAAACAGGTTTTCTCAAGGGAAATTTGTTTAATGATATTCCAGTGGCGTATGCCAGACATGATGCAATGTCGTGGCGACCCGTTTTTGTGCACATAATTTCTTTCATAGCCACTGTAATTTTATTTTTTTTTAAACTTCAACTGCCTGAAATGATTATGTGAAAGAATACGCAGGCTGGTATTTTCCGGAAAATTATCACTGAGCTGAGACATTGCCGAGGACGTTGTGTTGTCTTAGTTTAACTCTTAAGACCCCGAGCCGAACCATCCCCTGCCCACTATATAATAAGACAAAAACCAGCCACTACACACCAGTGGGAGTCACTTCAAGCCACTAATACGTGAGGCGTGGGCCTTCCCCGCTAGGCCCGAGACCGCTGCAGATTGCGTAATAGTGGCTTGAAGTGGCTTCTGGTGATCTGAAGATTTCAAGTGAAATTGCGATTTTTGCATTGGCAGTTAAGAGTTTAGCATCAAAAGAATAAAGAGAGGAGTTTGAAAGGCACAGTTTTGGACCGAGTCAACAGCAACTTCATGATAAATCTTGCATTAACACCGACGATTGGTCGCCACAAAATAGTAAATGAACACTAAAATGAATAACAAAAGGACTTGGTTAGCCTGAAGTTGCTGTCCTCTTCTTCTTTCTCGAAAGTGTATACCTCTTGGCAGAGCAGTGAATTCTCACCACGACACACTGTTAGTTTGTTTCAAACGATTCCATTTCTTTGACGTCTTCACACTGGAAGAAAACACAGGACGCCAATGAAACGCAGACTAAGTCAGATTGAAATGAGAGTCGGAATGGATGGAACTGATGACGACTGAAGTGTCAACTGTCAACCCTTTACTATTCATCAGGTTTCAGCGGCAAAATCAATCAAATTAGTGTTTGAAATTTCACGACCGATCTAAAAAATTGAGCAATCAAATGTTGTGTGTGTAGGTGCTTCAGGTTCATTTGAAAACTTGGCTGCGTTCTCGTGTGCATTGCGAAATCACCTTTGTATAGTTTGCTACGTCTGCAATGTCAGCCCAGTCTGTAGACCAGAGGGAAAACAGTTCCATTATGCTCTTTGTTGTTTCCAACGCTGACAGCGACTAAACTGTCACACACACACACACACACACACACACACACACACACACACACACACACACACACACACACACACACACACAGAGAGAGAGAGAGAGAGAGAGAAAGAGAGAGAGAGAAACAAGGAGACCGGAAGACCATTGTGATGCCAATTAGGTTTCACGTTCCCTTGTGGGCACGTTATGGTAGATGGGGAGAGGCACAGCTACTCCAAACTGAAATGTACAGCTGAACTTCATTCAATCCAGATACACTGGCAGGTCGGTCACATTTGATATGTCCTTGACTGTGATAAACAAGGTACAGCGAAAGACAAGCCTTATTTGACTCCTATTCCAGCTCCAACCGTTTTTGAACTCAAGGCCCAGACGATAACGAACACAGCAGACAATCTGACTGAGCTACAGATTCTAACACACACACACACACACACACACACACACACACACACACACACACACACACACACACACACACACACACAGTCGCCATCTTCTTGTCTTTGTCTGTCCATGTCATCCATTACGCCAGATGACCCAAAGACTTACAGACAAGCACTCATCGTAATGAGTCTTCCCCTGATGCCGGAGATAAGACGTGACTCCCGAACTATGAACAACTACGCCAATCAAGCGACATCCAGAAAATGCGTGCGCAAATACTTGCACAACGACTTAGTCCGTCCTGTTGCCATAGCGTCCTTTACGGCAGATGAAGTCACTGTGGCAACTATCCCGCCAGACTGACCCTTTTTGTGTGGGAGCTATTTTGACCTGTCACCGGTGTAATCCTGTTCCGCCCAAGTCTGCTGCTCGTGAGAGGGAGACGATGGGTGTTGACACAGAAACTTGACCCCTTTGATCTCGTTTTCTATCTCAATCTTTCCGTGGCAAATGTCTTGGAGTGTTGAATCTTCTTTGTACAAAGAGGTATGGTACTTCAGTGCAATGGATGGGGACGCAAATATGAAACTGAAAAGAGAGAGAGAGAGGAATTATGTAGGATAGACTGAGCAGGAAAAAACACTCTCTTACTCGATTCAAATCTGTGGCAATTTCATCGGCAAAGATGAGTAGGTGGCAGTATTGTCTCAAAATGTGTGTCAGGGATTTTGTTTCTCCAAAACACAGAGAAAATAATTGATAGACTGCAGTTAAATTTTTGTACACAGAAATCATTCACTGTGAGTGATCGGTTGCCAGTACTTACACATATTCCTGACACTGAAAGATCAGCAAATACCGGACTTATTCGACTCCTCGCAAGAAGTTCGATATTTTCACTGTGGGTGGGTGTGAATGCTCTATTTTGAAACCACGTTTAATTGGCAGACGGAAGTTCCCAGAGAAAATCGCCCGCCATTACCCAACACTGGTCATTGCCTTTCGTACTTGGTGCTCCCTTTCCAAACATCCCCCTCCCTCCCCTCCCCTCCCCCACCCCCCCTCCCCCAAAAATAGTGTCTTGGCAAATCTGTTTTCTTCTGAAACATTTCGGAGATTTTGCAAGATGGCGGTAGAGTCAGTTTGAAATGCTTGCGGGCAGTGCATGATTGTGACTTTTGTGAAAGTTGGCATGGGCCGCTTCAGGACACAGAAACAAAACCATTGTTTTTGTCCCGTTGCCGTCATGCGTTTTGTCCATCAGTCTTACTGTTTTGTCTGGAAGGGATGGTTTATTTATTACGGTTTGATCTTCTAGCCTTCAAAATGACTGGCATGTGCACTAAAGTGTAGAATTCTGGATTGCTTCTCGGGTTTGCTTCCCTTTTTATGTTCAGACGCTCCTCACCGCTGCTCTTGCATGTTCCTCACTGCTGCACTTGCATGTGCGTACTTGTATCAAACGGGTTTGCTGAACTGAGGCCCTTCAGCTCTGCAATTTCCTGCACCGAGTGTCTCTCAAAAGATATAATTCAGGGAATCAAAGAACTTGCCCCATGAAATGCGTACATGTGCCATCTCACTGCAAACGAAACTCGTCTTCCTTTGGAGCAGGTCCGAAAAACGTCTCATGTTCCAAGTGGTTATATCTGATGATAATCCAATATTGCATCCAGGTTTATTTTTAGTTTTTTTGTATTTTGTTTTATGGGTTTGTTTGTTGTTGTTTTTTTACAGCTCAAGCACAATTTCAAGAAATTGCGTTCTTGGGCATTTAGCAGGGATGGCCGCTTTCCAAAGATGATGGATTGATAACTCAGTCATGTGATGCTGACCGGAAAAAGCGGGGAAATGTTGTTGGGAGTGGTGAATACTTTTGTCTTTGGCGAATGCCATGGCCGCAATGCATGATGGATTGGATTTGGACGTTGGTGTGTTTGCATCATTTAGTAATGTGGGCAAAGCAAGGGGTGGATGGGTGGGTGTATTGGAGTTTGACGTCCTTTTCCACCACGTATGGGTGATATCAAAGACCGGGCAACGACAAAAAGGGTCAGCACAAATATTTGGCCCCAGCCGGGATTCAAACTCACGATCCGAGCATTGAAAGTCCAACGCTCTATCATTCGGCTATCCCGGCTGCCCTGGGCAAAGGCAGCATTTAAGAAAATTCAAATGTGTGTTCGGTAGACGATGGGCGACAGGATTCTGCATCGGATGTAGTGTGTATTACGTAACACATAGGAAAATGAGCTAAACGGGCGTAAAACAAAGACATACGTGAAAGTCGTGGACAAAAGCAAAACTGCGTTGATCAGACTTCAGAGAAGAGAATCTCTCAAATCTGAGGTGGGAAAATGTATGCGGCACACACATACGTTGCGTCTTGCTTGCTATGCTGATGTCACACGGGAGACATTTTGGTCCGAACAAACGTCGAACACGGCTCGAACACGAGTTCGAAAAAAATAGAGCAAAGATGTGTTGTAGCCGTCCATGATACGAAGAACACGAAAAACGCCGTGTTCGGTCGTGTTCGATGTTTCTTCGGACTAAACCGTCTCCTGTGTGACATCAGCCTTAGTCCGTTACGGGAGAAGTTATAGTCAGTAATTACGAGTACTCCTCGAGCTGTGCAACATGAAGTGTATGCTAAGTACTAAGTACTATGCTTTAAGAGGATTGTCGTAAAAACTTGACCGGGATGAATGGGGCAGAAGCAGTGCTGACCTATTCTGTTAGATGCTCTAAAACCTTTTCAGGACAACCCGAAGACCAAATGTGAAGGGTTTGTGGGATGCAGTTTTTCAGGTTTCATAACGGGTGTTTATAAACTCAGCATCATCTACAAACTCTCTGACACCTCTTGCAATCTACGAGATTATTTACATTTAAATTCCTAAGGCGAATAACCATCAAAGAGATTTTTTTTTTAATCAGACAGGCGCGAAAGATGCTTCACATAGATGAAGGTTAACTTTGCACGGAATGATTGAATGTTTGCCTTCCGCACGTTTCAAAACATTCCTTTGCCTCATCCGTCTTTCTGAAGCCTTTAACTGCTGAGTAAACTCGGGGGAAAAGCTGCTAATTAGGTCTGACCCTCCCACAGTGTTTATTTTACGGTCCATAAAATCGGAAGCCTCTCTCACATAACGAGGTGTTGGGTTTAGCCATTCGCGCGCTGACAGACAAGTTTCAGAAAGTTGTATTGCTTCAGTCGGAATTTCCTTTCATTGCGACTTACGACATGGCACTTTTGAAAGCTCAGATGAATAAGGAAATGTTTCGTCACCGCCTGACCCACATCCCCCGCACCCTACTTTTTAAGTTTTTTTGTTTGTCTTTTGTTGTTGTTGTTTTATTTTGTCTTTGGTTTTCTCCTTTAGTTTAAATGCAACACAGTGTAAACCTGCTACGACAATTTGGAAATTCCGGGATAAAATTCCGGAAATCTGGGCAGGAGAGAATTTTCTATTTTATCCATGCCAGTCAAACCTGCCTCTCTCTCTCTCTCTCTCTCTCTCTCTCTCTCTCTCTCTCTCTCGGACAAGCAAGAATGTACAGGGATTTTTTTTTAAAAACCCGCATAAATCATGTCTGCCCGAGAGAAGGATTAAAGCATCGACGGCAGATCGCCTGACACTTGATTTGCTGTACCGGCCGGCAGACACCGCTTCCAGCAAGACAGATCGGTCGAATACTCAGTCACGTAGGCACTACGACTTCGTTTGAACTGGTGAGACTCATTTGTCCTAACGAGTGCACTGAACAAACTTCAGTCCAGCACTCCACGGAACCTAGAACATAAAAAACGATCCTTATTTTTTCATGGCTGGGTGGACGTTTGGTTGGTTCCGGCGAGACTGAAGACCAAAGGGGTTAACGCAATCGCGAAAGAGCCAAGGGGGTTAACTCGACCGTCACACGATGTGATGCTGGACTTGACAGCACTGATTCATCACGGAAGCCAAACGACGAAGAACGTTTCCTCTCCCTGTCAGCGCTGCTATCACTGTTTTGCTTTTCGACCTCCTTAGGTAGATGATGTCCGATATGTATAGTCGCTTGATGTTACCTTTTCAGTGCTGTCTTTCACTCAGACTCCCTACCTATGGAAATCATTGGCGACCAGTTTTCGCAAGAAACCAATGTGAACAAGGAATTCCTCTGACTGTCACTAGAAACGAGTAAAAATAATAATAATAATAATAATAAACACGCGTAAGTCTGCATACTCAATACTCTCGTCTTCGGTAATATTCAGATTTCAACATCTAGCTGATGGTTTCTATTAAAACCAATGTGGATTCTCCGCATTGCAGATCTTCTGTTCTTCCATTCTCTATGGAAAACGCCAGCAACGGCTTAAACGAAAACTGGTGAAAGATCATTAAGATGTCTTCCCCAGCAAAGAAGATGCGGGACTGTCGTCTTACAGACGTAATTTTCCTCCATGACCTTTCGTGCTCTTGAATTTCCATCCTTTTGTACGATAAAAATCTACATACCGATACAGAGACAGAGATCGAAATTTAAGAGTACGACAGTGGAGGAAAACTATTGTGTGGCGGTGAACGGACATCCTTCTCGCTGGCGAAGACATCATACCGGCCTTTTGCTATAATTATAGTAATAGGGATTTCGCGATTAGCAACAAGGTTTTGTGTGAATACCTCACTAGAAACATTGATTTTTCACCCGTTTTAGTTCACTTGTTAAATCCTGGATTCGTGCGGCTGGGGTGGAAGGCTGAGGCTGAGAAGGAAGGGGAGGGGGGTAATGGAGGAGGGTTGGGGGCTAGGGAGTACATATCGTGACAGTTCTTCAGCATTGTGCACTTTCTACCCCTCAAGTCCGCACGAAACTACTGCTGTCTACTGTTTGCCCTCGTGATATCGCCGTTAATTAATTTCTGACTCTCTGGGAAGGGCTTGTTGCGCTTGCTTTCCTCTGTGTGTGTGTGTGTGTGTGTGTGTGTGTGTGTGTGTGTGTGTGTGTGTGTGTGTGTGTGTGTACAAACAAATCTGAAGAGCACATAATAATAACGAACCATACTTACATACCGCTTTTTTCATGGAATGACTCAATGCGCCCGCATCCATACCCAACAAAGATGCAACAGAGAGAGACAGAGGGAGAGACAGAGACAGAGCCAGAGACAGACAGACAGAGCAGCAGCAGCAACAACAGCTGAATCAAGAGGAAGACTACGGTAATGGACCTTATCAAAAGATACAGCCTGAAAAGATACCTTTTGAAGTCAGACTTGATCTATGTCCGTCAAGTCTCTCAGACCAGCATGGAGTGAGTTCCACAGTGATGGGGCAACGAATCTAAACGCACGTCAGCCTACTGTTTTGAGGCTTCGGTGAGGACCTGTCAAAAGTATAATACGTTGCACGCCCTACCGCCAGCGGTACAGGATAATAACCATTTCAGCGTAAGTCAGGAGCAGCACGTTTTCTTGTTCCGAAAACTACGCCACTCGGTTGGACTACCGCAGATGAAAAACGCCTCTCCCGAAGTTGAGTGGTATCGACCCCTATTCAGGCTACGGATATAGCTTGTACTCAAAACTGTGCCAGATTTCTTCCGGGAATTGTCTAGACACACTCGAACAAGCTCTGTACCGGCCGTAAAAATTAAAACCCCATCAGATTTACCAGACATACTTATCAAGCAGCGTATTGTCCTTCAGTCACACCTGTCCCCCTGTGATTGATATATAGGTGTGTGCTGCACGCCGTCACCTTGCTGTTTGTCTTGTGCCTTTTTTTATTTTCCATTTCTAGCTTTATACCCCGACTGATTTTTAAAATTCAAACGTGACAGTCACATTTTAACAGGCATTGTGCGTGACTGTCATCAACATTTTTTTTTCCCACAAGTAACGTAGTCTCTGGTTACTGGCTTAAAAGAAGGAAGTGTTGTTGTTGCTGCCGTCGTTGTTTTTCTGTACTAAGTCGACAGACGTGGGTCTCGTCAGCAGCCAGACAAAAACTGACGAGGTCGCGTTATTCAAGAAGAGTTACTCTACTTTAGCATTTGGCCTTCAGGATATGTTTCAGGTGATCCCAATTTCACGTGTATTAGACGTTGATAATTGCCGGTGTAATACGCCCTATCAGCTTCCACCCCCCCCCCCCCCCCACACACACACACACACACTCACACACGCCCCCTCCCCCCCCCCCAGCGATTAATAAAGTTGTTTCACAATGTCATGCGTTTCAAAGTTTTTAGTTTTTAAACCCTCCTCAAACGGTTCGTTTTCCTTTACCTGACGCCTGTTTGATTTTATGAGCCAAGCAAAATCGACTCTATTAACTGACTGCATAAGCAGAAGACGACCAGAAGTCATTTCTGCGCACGCCAAAAATGCCCTGAAGTCACGTTTTTCTGAGGATGAATCTCTCTTATTATGCCGACAGAAAGTCGACCTCTTGGACGTCACTCATGGAACTCCGTGAACCATCCGCTAGCGGATCCAGACCCTCTTAAAGTTATAAACATAAATAAATAAATAAATAAAAGAAAATGAAACCATGGAAGAGTGAAGCCTGTGAAACATGTAGAGCAAAAATTTAAGAACTGTGGTCTTACTTTTAGCACTCCTCAGCGATTTGTTTCACAATACTTTTTCAGATTACCAGCAAAGCTACTTTACAGATTGCCAGCAGGTGCTTTATACCCTGCGTGTGGCTGTTCATTTCAACCACTTACAAAGGAGCCGTCTCGCCTGACACCGCCACACACAAAGGGAGACAAAATGTGTGATCGTTCCAGTTCTCTCCCCTTGAAGTTTCCATTCACGCTTTTTGTCAAATGTCTGTTCAAGGATCGTCAAGTCTGAACTTGTCCCCGACGACGTAAATTGAAAATTGATACCGGGGCTAGGGAAGAAGTTGTCTGGCATGTTAAGCGTGGCCCTACAAGACACTGGGGGATGCGTTCGCGCTCACGCAAAGGACACAAGTCTGGGTTCCACAAATTTGCTGAGTCAGCAGATGCGATGTCGTGTGTGTGTGTGTGTGTGTGTGTGTGTGTGTGTGTGTGTGTGTGTGTGTGTGTGTGTGTGTGTGTGTGTGTGTGAGAGAGAGAGAGAGAGAGAGAGAGAGAGAGATTGCCTGTTGGCTAGGGCATGAACAAATTGCTGGCTTTGTGCATCATGGTTGTGATGAGATATTCCAGAGAGAAAATTGAGAAGTTCGTTGCGTGGGCTGATGTTCAGCGGCGCTGTACGCCGGATTAACTTTCTCCACATTTGAGTTTCAAGGACTGAGGAACGCTTCCGGAGTGCCCGCAAATTTTTCATCGTCTTCTTTTCTAGAGTCGTGGGTGGGGGTGGGTGGGTGCTTGGGGGTTTAACGTCCTTTTCCACCACATAGGGTGTTATCAAAGACGGGGCAACGATGAAAAAGCCGGCGCAAATATTTGGCCCCAGCCGGGATCGAACTCACGACCCGAGCATTAGAAGTCCAGCGCTCTACCATTCGACCACCCTTTCTAGAGTCGTACCAGTCACACACAGGCATATAAGTACAGTGCCAAAGAGTAAAGTAATTTATTTCTCATCGACTTCGGGATCCACGGGTGGCTTACTAGAGGGTGAGTGGATGGGTGGGTGTTTAGGAGTTTAACGTCCTTTTCAACCACGTGTGGGTGATATCAAAGACGGGGCAACGATGAAAAAGCCAGCACAAATATTTGGCCCCAACCGGGATTCGAACTCACGACCAAAGCATTGGAAGTTCATCGCTCTACCATTCGGCCACCCCGGCTCCCCGTGGCTTACTAGAGGAAGACTACGGTAATGACAGAGAGAGAGAGAGGGGGGGGTGAGGGTTTAACGTCCGAGTGTTATCAAAGACGGGAGGAGAAAGTCAGCACAAACAGTTGGTCACAGCCGGAAATTGAACTCACGACCCGACGATTCAAAGTCCAACGCTCTATCGCTCGACTGTCCCGCCTCCGCGAGAGAGAGAGAGGGGGGGGGGGGGTTAACGTCCTTTTCCACCACATAGGGTGATATCAAAGACGGGGCAACGATGAAAAAGCCAGCACAAATATTTGGCCCCAGCCGGGATCGAACTCACGACCCGAGCATTAGAAGTCCAACGCTCTACCATTCGACCACCCCGGCTCCCCGAGAGAGAGAGAGAGAGAGAGAGAGAGAGAGAGATGTTTGCTTTAATCAGCGTCAAATTAAAAAGAAATAAAGAAGGAAGATTGGATTCAACGGCCATGTTGATTACCTGACGATGTTTTTCTTTCTATTTTTTTTTTTTCTTGTTCAGCACAGACAATGATAACAAACGTGACGTGGACTGAGGAAGGAGGCACACTTGCATGTAAACCCTCGTCTGTGGTGTTTTTTTTTTTTTTTTGTTTTTTTTTTTACTCGGATGGAATTCGAGGTATTGGGAAATGCCGCAAGCTAGTGCTGAAATCAATAATTGCTGGAGACAGTTTTTGGCTTAGTGTCTTGTCTCAGCGTTCCAGTGAGAACCATCATATGACCTATATAGTCATGACAAGAGGGTAACGTTGAGTACATTTTCTGCTCTTTTTAAAGATACCATAACAGATTTACAGAAGACAGTTTATTTTGCTGATTTGGAACTGTCTCTATGATCACGATAGTAATAAAGGACTGATATCACCTTCCCAACCTCTTCAGGCCACCAGTGGAAATCTGGGAAGGAATAGAGAGTTGCAAAGGTTGCTTTAATTACAATTTTATTGAGTGTGTCATAAGTTCGTGTTGCTTATGCTCAAACTGTTTTTCGGTACTTCCTCCAATGCAACGAAAAAATTCTGTTTAAACCAAAATGTAGTTTTGTAGTTTTGTGCAGTTTCTCTTGCAAGACTCCACTAGTTGATTCAGGTCATAAAAAAGAATGTTCAGTCTGATTTTTCAAGCCAGCCTGCCATAAATCAGCCTTCTACATAATCCCACAGTTTCCTGGTGCGGTCTTCCCCAGTCTCAATCAGCCGACAGATTAACGACTGTCATTCACACGCTGTCCTCCTCTTTGATCTGTCTCTGCTTTGCGCTGACGAGTCTAGAAGATATAATCCAGTTCTTAGCTCCGTCTGGCTAAGTGCTCTCTAAACGGCTGAAGACAGTCGTCCTCGAATGCCCAGAGGGTTCACGTCCATAACTCGGCGGACAAATCGTCCTCATGCGGTTCCTAGCAAATAAGTTGACTCCGGTGGGAGAAGATGTTTGGCGTTTTTAAAGCACTTTGTCCATATCCGGGTCTCGCCCCACGTGCATCGTTGCAAGACGTTTTCCTGAGGTATTTTGTTGTTGTTGTTGTTGTTTATCGTTTTTTGTTTTTATGTTGTTTCCATAGTAATGGAAACAACATAATAGGACGGGCTAAAATTTCCACGTTCATAGGCAAGCATCTGTGGTACAAACGCACGTCACTGCCGATCTCCCGCAGAGACGATTATGCAAGTGTAACTCTGACAATGACGTAAGAAAACCTGCGTCATCGATGCTGGCATGTATGCTGTTCCGAACGCGCTTCTTCTCCTCACTGAGTGCCGTCTGTATGGATGTGTGTGTGTGTGTGTGTGTGTGTGTGTGTGAATTGTGTCCGGGCCCGTTTCTTCGAAAATACTCAACCGAATGGCTTCAAATTTGGGGTATCCAAATTTATCAAAATGTTACATTAGACGATTCAAGCGTGTGATGATTGCTTAAGTGATTTGGGAGTTATCGCCCTTTTGAGACAAGTTGGTTGTCTTTCGTGTACAGGCGTAATATTTATTTAAATCACTCAATTTTTTGGCAGTAGATAGCTTGAATACGGACTCTGAATTGACTCACTACTAGAAAATGGTCGCTCTTATAGTTTTCATGTAAACCGAGCCTGAGTTGACATTGCATGTGAACCCAGTTCAGATGCCTATTTCTCCGAAAATACTGAACCGATCGATTTCAAATTTGGGGTTTCTAAATGAATCAAGATTGTTGAATAGAAGGCCCGATCCAGGTACGATTGCACACATGATTTGCGAGTTATCGCCCTTTTCAGAATAAGTGGCTTTCTGGCGTTTAAAGGCGTAATATTTACCTAAACCACTCCATTTTTTGGACATAGATAGCATGAATACGGACTCTCAACTAAGTGAAGTTTGGAGGTTGTCGCTTTTATACTTTTGGCGTAAGCCGTACCTGATGAAAGTGCTGGTGAACACACTTTAGATCTCAAAATCGCTCCTACTATACATAGATAATGAGCCTGGGGTGCCATAAAAAATATACAAAAAAATTAGAAAAATTCACTGCAGCCGTTATCGTCAGTTGACTCGAAAATTTGTACTCACAGCACATTTCCTCTGCAAGCCACACGCCTCACAAACATCGAAGAAGAGACGCACGCGCACTGACGTAAAGTAAGTGCGTCATGTTTGATTGACGTGATGCTGTTTTTTCTTGGGGGTGTCTCGCCACTTTCTTTCGGAATTCCTCTGTTTGGAGACGTGGTGTTGTATTTTACTTATGCTATGTCGCCATCATCGTGCACTCGCAGAGATGATACGGGATACAACAGACTACAACTCCAATACTTTATGAACAGAATATGCGCGGAGAACAAATTCATGAAAGAAGAAGAATCCAGAACGCTGTGCAGGGGGGCTGCTTACGTCAGATCTAGAACATTCCTCAACTTACTGGAAGGCTCGAAATCTCTCCAAGGTGACGTAATCTACTGACGTTACTGCACCAGCATGTTCTGGGATGGTCTAGAAATTATTTTGCATCGAAATGCAGTATCTTTTCGCAAGAGTCTCTACAACTTGACATGTGGAAAGCGGGAATTTCAGTGGGTTTCGTTTTTGCCACTGACTCACACTCAGAAGCATAATGCAAAGATCTTGGAAACATAAAGATAGTTCACTTACCTCCCTTTGAGGGACAACGCGTAAGAGTTGTCTGCGCGCATTAGCGCGCATCCCGCAGATCTACGCAGTTGTTTGACCCAACCCTACACTAGCCGCCGTAAAACATTTTAAGAAAATAAACAAAAACGAAGATGTCAGCGACTGCCAGGTGGTCTCCCCCCATATATTTCGCATGTGTTTTAGGCCTATGGAAAACATAAGTACTCTCAAAGTTCCGGAGGACGAAAGAAAGATCTAGTTTGGCTTTCACTGCTGTACGTAGGCTACGCAGTGCATTTCGTTCGATGTGTTCAAGTAAAACTAGTACGGAACACAGAAAGATCGAATGTGCGAGAGATCCAAAGATGGACGCATCCGCTGAATACTTCCTGCTAACTCAGCATTAATCATATCTGCGACCGACGATCCAGCAGATTCTATGTTGTGATATGGTTTTACAATGGTTAGAACGAAGTTCAGCCGGATGATTTTGTTCTCTGTGTGTGTGTGTGTGTGTGTGTGTGTGTGTGTGTGTTCTGAATTTAGATGCAGGTAGACGCTAGCACAATTTAAGTCACCGTGATTTGTAAAGTTGTCAGGGAAAAAAATTACGCTGTATCTGCGTCAGCCGCGTGTGTTTACTGTTAGTTTACACTGCATGCACACGTACCACTTGAGGTCTTTTTTTTTTTTTCTTCTTTTTTTTTTTGGACAAGAAAGCGAAAAAAAAATGTTTGTTTTTCAACAGGAATACCAAAAGAAGTATTTCCCCGTTTATATTTGTCTGTTATTTGAACAATTCGGCGCAGAACACAATTGCATGCTTTTGTGATCGCTTTCCACTTTCCGCCATGCTGTCACTATAGGGGCCAGATCTAGGATGCGCGCTAATGCGGGCAGACAACTCTTCGCGTTGTCCCGCTATATGTCTCTCTTACGACACTCTCTGGAGCACAGAGTCTTTCAGTGGAAAGTACCTCTGTGCACAGTGGGGAAATGGCGCTCACTGCGCTACCGTGACGGGCCTAAATTGTCTCGGTGCTCTCAAACACAAGGTCGCGCACTATGTCATCCTTGACCAGCTTTGAACCCAGAGGGATCCTCAGTGGCGCAAGTGATTAGCAGGCTGTCTTCAGAGTGAAAGTAGGCGTGTTTCTGAATCAGAGACATACATAACCTGTCTCTGTCTGAATGGACAGATCTATTATTACATTCAGTCCTAGAGCACGGGTGTGTATGCTTTTGTAATCGTCTCTTATTCCACCACAAGGCAGGTACGTGATCGTCTGCACCGTGCAATAATACTTGCCTGTAGAGTGCAACACCCTTGCCTGTCAGAGTGCAACCCCCTTGCCGTTTACTCACATCCTGTTGGATCAGTCTACCACGTAAACAGTGCCATCAAAGCGCAACAATAATTGTCCGCTGGCAAAGATTTTGCCCAAACGAAAAGTGGTCGGATATTCAAGACTTCGTTTCAAATCGAATCATATGACACACAAGTCTCTGCTTTTCTAAAAAAAAATTCGCCATTTTTAAAAATGGCGCTGGGTGTAAGCAGTCACATTTTCACGCCCCGCCGAAAAGGGACTGCACTCTGGAGTCTACTCTTACGAGGGCAGGAGTGACGCGTCTTTCTGATTCCAAGGTCTTTGCATAATGTGTGTGTGTGTGTGTGTGTGTGTGTGTAGGGGGAGGGGGGGTGCGTGCGTGCGCGCGCAAGCGCGCGTCTAAGGCGAGAGAGAGAGAGAGAGGGTCTCTTCTCCGATACCAGTAAGCAATCGTCTGTCAGTCAGGTCTGCGGGAAGTAACTCTGTCAAAGGGGAACGACTTTATTACAAGAATTCATTCACCCATGTAGAACCTCGCATACGCCAACAAGTTGTGACGTCAACCAGCTAGGCGAGCTCACACGACCTCATGTGTTTGGGTTTTTGCAAGTGCATAGAGGCACGATAAGGGTTTTCAGTACTTTCTTTATGTCAGCATGCTTGATGTCAGAGAGCTTGCGTTCCGGCGTGTGCGCGCGGGCTGCATACATGACACAACGACTACGACTGTGACTACAGCAGGTCATTGAATGGAAACAACATATTGGGCTGGTGGCCATCTTGTTTATATATCTTTCTTTACAACAGATGTTTGAAATTATTTTCTAAAAACAAAAAGGTCTGAAAAAGAGATTTGATATTTCAATATCTGAAAACCTCTTCTGAAAAAGAAAATGGACACAACATCTAATAGATATATGACCTTGGGAAGGGAGGGGCGGTGTACAAGCATCTCTCCTACACCTTTCGATAATGTAACTTTTTCCCGATAGGCAGCTTATTCTCCCTTCTGTATCTAATACGATGAATTCATTTTCGTAAGGACAGATCAATGTACACCAAACCTACTTTCTCCGATACAACGCCAGATGCACGTCCTTCCTCGAAGAAAGGGTACAAGAAAAAGTTGTCTGCATAACAAATCTCCCTTCACGGTTCTCATCCAAATGAAATACAGCCAGACGAAACATGACAAATGTCTGGCCCTGAAGACAGCCCTTGATGCCCGGGACCCAGGGGATATAGACCCTGGGGTAATGGTTGTCCCCAATCTAGCCAATCTTTCTTCGCCTACTTCCCATGTCTTGTAGTCCAAACAAAGCAAGGGTGCGGGGACTTGGCGACAGAGGACGAGGGGTAAGGAGAAGGAGAAAATCGCCTAGATTGATGTCTGGCCTCGTGCATTTGTCTCCGTGGTCACAGCGGTATGTCCTCGTGTACAGAGAGTGATGACGCTTCTTGAGGTGGAGAGACCTGAAGTGGGTGGTTGGATGTTTTGATAAAAAGGAATCCATTTCATATGTTTTTATCTCTCTCTCTCTCTCTCTCTCTCTCTCTCTCTCTCTCTCTCTCTCCCCCCCCCCCCCCCCCCCCGTATGTTTTTCGGTATGTGCGTGTGAAGGCTTTTTTTTTTAAGTGGAACCGTCAGATTTTCTACATTTTCAATCATTCTACACTGACGTTTGTCAGAATATAGTGCGGCCCATGAAATTGCACAGGTGAAAACAGTCGGCAGCAGCAAAATTGATAGAAAATCGATATAAAATATGAACGGGTCCACGGCATTGTAACAAGACATTGAATTTCCCTGTCATGCAGAAATCAATACCTGAAGCTTGATAGAAACCTCAGCAAAAGAAAGGAACCAACACAACAAACAAACTACAACAACAAAAAACACACACAAAATATAAAACAAAAAGAAACTTTTGGTCACCTCTACATGCCTCAGTCATTCATCACGGTAAACCAAGCAGGAAACTTCCCCCTGCTCCAATTAGCTCTCAAGGCACGCCGCGGAAAATGAAAACGGGTGCAGACTTGCCGATTGGATTGGCCGTGTCTTGTGTGACATGTCACTGCAGGCTTTCCAGCCCGTGAATGTCCCCCAGGAACGGGGCGAGACTTGTGGAAACAGTCATCAATCTCTCAACAAAGGAGGGTCTTGCGCGGAAAAGAGCCCTGATGGTAGGGTTCCAAAATCTTCAATATGCCTCCGGGCAAAGTTAGTGTTTGTCAGCTTGCGCCAGTTTGCTTGAGGGATGCGAGCAGGGATCTGGGCAGGAGAGGCACTCACCATCTTGATATTGGCTGGATTGATGCTCCTGCTGAATTGGTTTTAGGGCTGGTGATTTTTCAACAGCTTTCGTTTGTTTGCTTTTTTGGAACCCCCTTGGGAACAACACACGCACATTGATTTTGTAATTTCTTACCTCTGGGACCTTTTCCACCACGGGGGTAGTTTGTCAGGCCCCTAAACCACATGAAATACATGCGTAAATATAAGAGTAAAGGCGGTGATTTGTATTCGTCTGAAAAAACTAGCTTCAGCGAAACGGCCAGTTGTGTGTCTAACGTGATCAGCGTTATTGTATCCCAGATCCCGGCATTTGGCACGAATAAAGACGAGGTGCTAAGTAAGAACCAGGCAAATGGGCTTTTCATAAACGCGTTATTTTCTGGGTTCAAAAGTTCTCACCGTCTTGGGTCTATTTCCCAATGAACTGAAGCCTCTTCATAATGGCGCCACATGATCATTTGCTTTTCTTGTACGTCCGTTAGAAACATGTTCCTTGGTGCATTAGCTAGATTATGTTGTTTCTTCTAGAGCACGTTTATACGGTGAGGTCTTTCCGTGTGTCCTTCGTATATTACCTATGTTCTTTCTTACTGTTGCCTGATCAGCCCTTGCTAACGCTGACATTGTTCAGGTTTCGTTTTGTTTACAGGCAATAAAGGAGTTTCGTGACGTACTCTAGAACATTCATACATGTAAGCAGTTCATACCTGCATCTCGTCTCTTTCAGGCAGCACCGGAGCCAGTTCATGTTCGCTTGCTGGCTTTTCTTGTGGTTCTGTGGCCGAATACACTCACATAAACTGTGGAACACTCGTAATAAGACGCATGCACTTTGTCCATGTTTCAGGTTCTACTGGGATCTCTTCATGCTGGTGCTGCTGATCGCCAATCTCATCATCCTGCCTGTCGCTATCTCCTTCTTCAACGACGACCTCAGCACGCACTGGATCGTCTTTAACTGTATGTCGGACACGGTCTTCTTCCTCGACATTGTCATCAACTTCAGGACTGGTGAGTCAGCTTGGAGATCCAACAATTATGCCCTCCATAGCTTAGACAATAACCATCCATAGCTTGGATGATCGCTGGTTTCGGGTTTATGGAGGTGAGGCGGGGTCTGGATGTGGCAAAGCAGATCTAGTGGTAGCCTGGGTTTCTTTTTTCCTTTTGCTTCCTTTTGGGGGGGGTTCTTTTTCCCTACTACTGTCTTTTCTCCTTGCGGTATATTGGGACTGCCTCCTGTGCACATGCATCACAGCTATCTTTGTAGCGCTGAACTGTATTTCCCCCTGTTTATCAGGGGAGGGGACGGGACATGATGTAAGAGAGGGAGGGAGCAGAAGTTTTGTTTCACATCCTGATATCGACTCTTTCGGTCAAACAATCTTGACAAACTGACCAAGTTACAGATAACACTCAGTGAAGGATTTGTTTGTTTTGTCCCGTCGCATTAATTTATAAATGAATGTATGTCCTTCAAAGTGAGTTCAAAGAATGTCAATATATCTGTTGCAGGTATCATACTGAATGACTTTGCCGACGAAATAATACTAGATCCGAAAAAGATAGCCAAACATTATGTGAAAAGTTGGTTTTTCCTCGATCTACTGAGCAGTATACCGATGGATTATATTTTCTTAATGTGGGATTCAGAGGCAAACTTCAACCAGCTTTTCCACGCAGGTATGAAGAGTCGCATGGATGCTTCTCCATACTGGCAAGGTGATCATTCCCAAGTTGTTAATTTTGCAAGTACAAACTCAGTCCTTGGTTTTAGGTCATCTCACGGCAGGCGAGTGCGGGTCGGAATGTAGAAAGACATACGTGTCTTTGTCATAGTAGGCTTGGTGTAGTATGTGTATGTGTTTGTTCGTGTAACTGTCTGGTGTATTGAAGTGAAAGGAGCGATTTTTTTTTCAGGTAGAAGCCTCGTTAACGCCATTTTAAAAAAAAAATAGGGAAGTGACTGCATCTTTTAAGTTTCTAGACTGCAAAGGCGGAGAGGAGAGAACACAGGTTAGCTCGTTATTGTTTTTTTTTTTAATTTAGCATTTATTTATCCAAAAATTAAACAATTAGGGAATTTTCATGGGTATAGAAAGTAAAAAGTAAACAATACATCCTTGAATGACAAGGGGGTTTTGCAACAGCTGTGAATGTTTTTGTTCAGATAGCTGTCTTATGGTGAAAGTCAAGAAGAATTTTTTACGGAATACGATGAGAGATGCGCTGATTTATTCTGAAAATTTTGCCTATTTTGACATTTTGATCACACGTTCACGCGCTGTCTAATTTATTTTCTCATAAATAAAACAAAAACATGCTACAAGAATTTTTTTCAGAACGTTTCTTTGGCGTGATATTCAACATTACCCTTTTGAAGTGTGCATGTTAACTGGTTCTGATCGTTATAATTATCAGTTTTATTGTTCTTTGTCGAAAAGGTTACGTCACTGGGATTTTTGTCTTTTAACACTTTGGTCACAAAAGTTACGACAGAAAACATTGATCTAATAGACAACTAAGGATAAGTTTTGTGGGAATTGCTGCAACCAAATTTAACTTTTTCATTGTATTGCTTTGATCACGTATGTGCGTTACTCACTTGCACAACTAAGTTACTTGGTTCGGGTTTTTTGTTGTTGTTGTTTCTTTTCCTTTTTTTTAATTGCGAGGTTAGCTTGTTCAGCACAGGCTGTTTTGTGTTTGCAATCGCATTACTTGCTCTTCAAATTCTGCCATACTCGTTTTGTTGTTTGATATTTTTATCGTTTAACATTCGCATAACCCACATCACGTATTCGCATGAAATCAACACATTTACGTTTTTCATACACTTCTGCCTTTTGCATACAAGCGTTTGTGATTTGTAGTTCATCAGTATAATCGGATGACACAATCACGATGCACTCTGTGGCGCATCTGCAAATCTGGCGCTGGATGATTTGGTTTTCCCTGTTGCATACTTTGATAACTTGCCGTCAGTTGTAACAATGCAAGCGTTGCCCATTTCAGTGCGTATAAACAGAGCTGCAGTACTAAAAGCTGTGGACGGAAAGCCACATTCACAATGAAAGAAAGAACCAAATACAGAAATTGAAAAAATACGTCGAAATCATTTCGTTTAGGCTGTGACACATCCAGAAAGTGCCACGCATATCGCTGTTTGTGACCCTTTCTGAAACAAAATGTGCACGATTTCATGCGATCATCTCATAACAGAGGACAGGTCTTACTTCAAACAAACGTTCATGTAGACAAAAGATACTAGAGGGAACAGAAGTTTTGTATGTTTATCGCTGTTTCGTCTCAAACTCTGTCGCTCTTGTCTCAGTTTATGTTTCTGCTAATACACTGAAACTTTTTTGTCTTAAGTCGTATCAGTTTCAGATGCTTCGTTGTTGTAAGTGTGCTTCTGTGGGACTTTTTTTCCAACTTTCTTTCTTCTGGTATTGTTCTTGTTTTTTTAAGATCTGCGATTGCTTCAGACCAAATGGGATAAAGTGAGCTGATTTCGTCTTAAATATTTTCATTTATCGCAAAATTTGTATATTGCACGTCGGCTTCTATTGGGTTGTTTAATACCAGGCACAATCAGTTCAGTCTTTACAAATATTTGCAGTTACTTGACGAACACCGACTTCGTCAAACCTTTAAAGACCGATGATATTAACACTGGAAATGGTCGCCTTGCTAAGTTTGCAATAGTAGTTCACTACAAAGTGTGTTGCATACTTATAAAGTACTTGCGAACAGCTTTGTTCAAATGTATATACCTTGATTTTGAATGCGCTTCTTTTTTTTAGTTTCTTTCCACTCTCATATAACGTACATTAAATTCCTTCCCCATTTCTCTACCTGCCTCTTCTGTATGTACGCATGCTGGTTTGTAAACAGCTACGCAGGTGTGTGTACATTCGCATGGGAGTCCTGCATGTTTGCAATTGTAATGAATGAATGCTCAGATTATCTGACTTATCATGTTCTGCCTTTGCCTCTGCGGTTCTGTTGTTCTTTTCGTGAATGCGTCAAGAATGCAAAATGCGTAGTTGAAATGTCAGTCACACTGCACTTGCCTTTAGTTGTTGTTTTTGTTTTTTTTTTTAACGACAAATGTAGTGGGTTATGGACATCTTCTCAAAGTTAACGGCTACTAGACACCACAATAAAGCAACGCCAAAACGTATGCCACTCCACTGAGGCTTACGTCATGACGAGAGCTTAGTGGTTGCGAGTTTCGCATAGCGGTGGACTGGGAGATATTGGTAGGGTAACACACACACAGTTTGCTTCACTTCGACAGTTCCCTTGCTTCCTGTAACAGTGATATCAAAAAAACTCCAGTTGTTAAATTTTAGAAACACCATACATTGTCTCCTGAAAGCCCTTTTCAACACAGCCCATACTGCTGTTCAAGCAATACCTTGACCGACAGCTCAAAGACTGACGCCCATAAATGCAGTTGCTTACGCTTAGCTATAGAAAGCATGGATGTTTTGTGTACGCCAGACAGAGCAGTCTGATTGAGCGGCAAAACCTGGCTTTGGTTGTCATTCCGGTCATACGTGTTTTTAATAATTCCTTCCTAGAATACAGATTGTTTCCTGTGTCCATTGAAATCTCTCGTTTTGTTCTTGTTTTCGCTTTCATGTGACTCAGGTCCTGCTTTGGTGATTTTGTGCTCCAAGCGAGGATTGTATTTGTCTCCTATGTCTTTATGTCGAATCCTTTTATGTGCAGTATGGAGATACCTCACCCATTCCCCACTGCCTCCTTCAATTATGGCGAAATCCTGCCCTTTTTCCCTGTCAGTTGTGGTTAGAACGATCGATAAACATGCACAGCTTCACAATCTTAGAAAACTGTCCCTCTAGAATCCACCTCGCACTATAGACGAAAAGCGGTTATTTCTTTCTAGATTTATTTTATCCATTTTACATGACTTAAAGCATGACTGGAAATACAGTGCTGGAACTTGTTCTTGTTTCACAACATCCTAGAACTGCTCACCTACTCAGCACTGTGAATCATTTGCTAGATTAAGTTTGCTCCTCTTGTGTTGTGATGGCTGTACAGTTGATGCTGTTTGGTCTTTTGTGATGTGATATCATTTCAGCTTTTTGTCAGTCGCCAGTGATGGTAATCGAAGGTGGTGTTGGCTGGATTCTGTGTCTGAATTGATTCTACCAGCGATTGCTAATCGCATTTGCTAAATAGGGACGTCAGCGATACAGAGCGAGCAAATTCTGAAGCGAAGATGTGACACGGTCATTCCTTCCTATACAAGATCGCTCCTGCCTCTTTTCCATTTCCCAGAAATACCCAGATATACCCAGAATATTTTTAAGTGCGGAAAATGTCCTTAAGGCGTACGCAGTAAGAAAGGGTCCATTCTTTGGGAACACCATTTGAAACGTAAAATCCTCAAGCAAAACACATGTATGTATTCGTCTGAGATGTTTCACGGAAAACAGCACCCGCAGTGACTCCACCACCATCCAGCAGAGCTAAAGTGATGGAATGTTGAATTGTGAATGCCAGTATCTAGACATGAACCACACCATTTTTGGCGGCAGAATTCTGGATCGGACAGCATTGTGGCGGATTTTGATTTGATGATATTCGGACGCGTACAAAATTAATGTGCCCCCCGGTGCGACGGTGGTACAGGTCTGTTTGCGGAAGGAGGGGTTAAGATCCGGCCAACGGGACAAGGGGAGGTCAGAACCCTTAAAAGGGACATAAATCAGGGCCTCAGTCGGGCGGAATGAGACGCAGTTGATCACACCCGCCTGTCACGGGAAATGAGCTTCATCCTGCTGGACATTGATCAACGCAATTGCTCTATCTACAACCTGTGATAGTGAAGCTTCAAATCCACTCCTTCAAGGAGACTGCCTATATGCAGTTGTTAGATAAAAGATAACGCACTGGAAAATGCCTCGTATTGAGTTTTGTCCATTTCTGCCCATCTTATTGATGGTATCGACAAGATTCTTTCTGGATAGAACCAAATAAACGTTTTCTGTTTCTTTATTCTGCAGAAGGAACGACAGAGTTTAAATCAAGTAAACCTTGTTGTAACAATTAAATACGGACACCTCCTCTGTTGATATGTTGGATTTAAATGTGCTACTAGGCTGTTTGTTTGATGCTGCCGCTGCTGGGCCTCAGCAGCAGCAGCAGCAGCAGCATGGCGATGACTGTAAGCGACAGTATTCCGACACTCTAAGCAGTCGTTAAAGTTTTATCCTCACAAAACTTCCACGTGTTCACCCACTTCGACGAACCCTGTCTCCCCAAGGCACATTAGCTCGCAGCTCAAATGGCAACAGCTCAGATGGAAATTGGATTGCATGGAAAAGCAAATAGACTTTTTTCACAAAAAAAACGCGATACATCCACACAGATTTACGGCTTTGTGCTTCCAAGAATTTCGCGAGAAACTTTTTGTGTGTGAGCGCCATGCGCCATTCAGCGCTGCTACCTAGAGGTTTAAAGATGGGGACAACGCACGTAACCGGAACTTGTGAGAAATAAATGTCCGCGGTGATCTCGCGAGAAACAGTTTACACCGAACATGTGACACGAGGACAGGAAATGAATATCCTGCTGACTCCGGAATTTGGAGATTTGTTGCTGCTGTTGTCTTCTACGTGATTGTGGTCGTTCTCATTGTCGTTGCCGTTGTTATTTATGAGATAAAAGCTAAAGGTTGGGACGGCGATTCTCAGTATGGTGATGGCGGTCGTTTGGTTGGTGTGTTGCAAGGTTTATGAGTGCGTGTCGTTGTGATCTTTGTAAGGGTTTTAGCGTCCTTTTCTACCATATAAGGGTGATATCAAAGACGGAGAAACGATTTAAAAGCGAGCACAAAGTCTATGTCCCAGCAGAGAATCGAACTCAAGATCCGAGTACTGGGAGTCCATTACTCTACCGGTTTTTTCATAGTGGAGCAAAGACACACATTTCAGAGCACGTCAGTCGTCACTACAAATTTCAGCAACAGCCAGACTGGAGTATAATTCGTAGACTGGCATGAGCATGTGTCCTTTTCTTATGGGTTCAGTAATTTACATCTTTCTTTTCTATTAGCGCACGTTCCCATAGAATTATTATTGATTAATACGAAGTTTTAATTTTTTTTTAAACCTTCCTCAAAAACTGTTTCTTTGTAGTTAGTGCTGGCTGCAATTTACATTTGTAGGAATTTTGCATATTCTGTTTTTTGTTGCATAAAAGGTAATTGGTATCATTTAGAAATGTGTAAATGAGGAAACAAAGAAATTTAGGAACACAGTGTCTACTGAAATGATGAAATACATTCTTAGACATCTGAACAAAGCTATATGCTCGGCTCATCCCAAAAGAATATTGTACTTGAGCGGGCGTTCTTTAGGCAAAGGGCAGGCCAAACCCTTTCGTTCCCAACCCATTTCTTCATGAAATCAAGTAGTTGTTTTTCTTCTTTTTTAATTTTCACTTGTGTTCACTATATTTTTTTGTGTGTATTGACAACATTGTGTCGTTTATTGCTTGGTGGACATTAAACATCAAAACTCATTCATTCTGACGCACGTGCACAGGGAGAGCGCTGAGGATGCTGAGGCTTGCCAAGCTGCTGAGTTTGCTGAGGCTTCTGAGGTTGTCACGGCTCGTGCGATACGTCCAGCAGTGGGAGGAGGTATGTTGGACAACCCCCCTTATTCTTCTCTGTCCTCCTTTCTCCGCTTGTCTGTATCTTTGTCGTTCCTCTGTATGTGAGGCCCTGCGCAGGGCGAGTTCAGACAGGTGTGACAAAGTTTGAGTCACCGCAGATGTACATGTTAGAAAACTGCTTTGTGAAACAAAGAAGTAAGTACGTTTAGATTTTTAAAGACATCTTTGTCAGGACTTTTTCACGTAAAAATCGCTTAACCGCTTACAGGTGATTATCAGGTTCTATAACTACCCCTGGGGTTCTCAGGGCCAGCATTGTGTAAACTTCCAGATTCAAATTTTGTCATACTTTGTTACTTTTCTTTATCTGGTAGCGGCTCGTAAATATAGTAGCTGCCAAATCCGAAGAAAATCACGCGAAGGCGAAGGTAAGATAACAGCATGCGCAGGTTACGGTTTGGATTTACATTCCGTTTTTGATTTTTGCCTTGCAAGCTTGCCGCTGCTTCCCAGTCTCTGTTCCCGGTAAAGTACGGTAGTGTTTCAGATTTCATTGTGAAGTCGCTTGGGTGGATGATAAAAGAGGGTAAATATCCCTTGCGGTGCACTCACAGACGGTGATTTAGCATGCCTCGGCCAGCTAATGTCGATATCTCCTGAACTATTCCTTAGAACATGGTATTTAGTGCGCGCATTTTACTTTGATACTGTAGCATGGCACTTGATGGTAGTACCGGGTTGATGAAGCCAAACAGGGCGTTGCCTCTGTGCTGCTGATGACGCAGAGGCCAGGTTGTTACCCTTCTTTATCATCCACCCCTTTGTAGGAGCCATGTGGGCCCAACGCACCAGAGACCATTTCCGCAAACCTTGTATAGACAGTTCATCACGGCGGGACCAACAGTAGCCGTACCACGAATCCAGATGCCTACATCAGATTCCACTAAGGAACGGCCAATTGGTTTTCGGGCCTTAAGCCCCCCCCCCCAACCCCCCCCCCCCCACCCCCCACCCTCCCACTGGTGACTACTGAGCGGTACCGTCGATAGGAACTGTTATTGTTTCCGGGCTCCAGACCACCCAACTCTACTCTATACAAGCGACTGCCCAAGATCTCATTTAATACATTCGAATTTCCAACGTGGCGTTCGGGATTTTTTTTTTTTTTTTTTCAAATGAGATTCGTCTGTTGAGATTTGTTCTAGAGAAAGACTGGAAAGTCGATCTTCGGTGTTTCCCTTCTAAAGGCTTCATATTTCCGCACGAGGAATCGCTTTAAAGTCTTGAAATTCTTTCTCATTTTTCGAGACGGTGAAAAAATACTGGATCTGACAACAACAAAAAATGTATCAATCCTCATCTTCTCGGTGATCCTTATAACCACCACCACAACCCTCCGTATACCACCCTCTCACCGGTGAGACGGGATAGCCAAATGGTAGAGCGTTGGACTTTCAATGTTCGGGTCGTGACTTCGAATCCCGGCGTGGGCCCAATATTTGTGCTGGCCTTTTTCTCGTTACCCCGCCTTTGACATCACCCATACGTGGTGAAAAAGGACGTTAAACTCCCCAACCCCCGCCCCATCCACTCACCCCTACCCGTCACCCCTTTCACCAGCCCACCTCCACTTCGAGTCACCCAATTTGAAATCAATGGACTGCACGTTCAGAACAGAAGGCTATACCCTCCCATAAAGTCTCGTTCAAGCGGCTCACACAGACGCGCCTCGTAGACAAAGAGATGGTGTAGTGTGAGGGGGGCTGGAGCTGTAGGGGGACAGTAATCTCGCTAAGTCTCACAGAGATCCACTTAGACCAAGTGGTATCTACGGGGACCCATGGTCGGGCTATTGATTGTCGTACTGATTGAATGTGACCGGCGGTGTCCGATGAGTGTAGTGTCTTCTGTCTTTTGCACACGAGTTTTGCCCGCTGTTGTCCGGTGACTGGATTAGTGACGTCATGCCTCTCTCTCTCTCTCTCTCTCTCTCTCTCTCTCTCTCTCTCTCTCTCTCTCTCACACACACACACACACACACACACACACACACACACACACACACACACACACACATTTTTGATAGACTCGAACTCTTCATATGTGTGATACGTACCCGCTGCGCTCTCCCATCTCCCGGTTCGGAAAGGGGTGGATACGAATAGCTCAGACTGCTGGAGGTCAATTTGACAATGAGAAAGTTTAGGGCTCCAGACAGGATCAACATTTTTGCCGACGTATACGACTGACACTGTTTTGAAGTCACCGTTTTTTGTGGACGAAAGACGTCAACCTCCACCCCATCCCTTCCTTCCATTTTCGTCACCGTGCAAGGTGGGCAGAACTCAGGTACGTTAAGAAACCACGCGCTCAGTGATGGTGTGGGGGAGGGGGAGACGGATGGCGTCTGTATCCCCTGTCTCCTGTCCCGCGGATTATCTCGGCGTGATCAACAGACTGAGAATTTGAGCTATCGCGGCCGACGGTTATAAAACGCTGAAGCAGGTGATCGATTTAGCCAGAAGCAACGACACCAACCTCTGTTTTCTTCCGAAGGGCACTTTCTGAGAACCCCGTCTTCCGTCTAGCGGATCGCAGAGAAATAACGAATTGAAAAGAGAAGGAACTATCAAGTTTGCGCTTGTCTGGGTAGTTTGGATTGCAACAGAGATCATGTAGCTTCGGGTGTTTATTTTTTGTTTGTTGTTGTTGTTGTTGTTGTTGTTTTTTTGTTTGTTTCGGTGTTTTGTTTGTTATGTTTGTTTTTGTTTGTTTGTCTGTTTTTTTGGTTGTTTGTTTTTGTTTTGGTTGGTTTGTTTGTTTGTTTGTTTGTTTGTTGTTGTTGGGGGGCTGTTTTTGTGGGGGGGGGGGTTGTTGTGGTGGTTGTTGTTTTGTTTTGTTTTGTTTGTTGTTGTTTGGTTTTTTGTTGTTTAGAAACGGAAACGGTAATGACTGCGAAGTGGTTACAAGTTAAGCAAATAAAAGCGACACAAAAGGGACAGAAACCACTTAACTTTGACAAAGGACGGCACAGGTCGACGTTTCGGCTTACGCCTTCTTCAGGACATAAACAAATGGGACATAACTTCAACAAACAAACAAAAGGTAACTCTGCGGACGTACTGACATACACGGCGCGGGAAAAAAAAAACGGTGGGCGAGAAAAGGACCAGAGAAAATAGTAAAAATATCACAACACCCATCCTTTGGTGACAAAAGACCATGGACTGTGTGTGTGAAAAAAAAAATGTTGGGCAGAAAAGAACAAAAAAGAATAGTGAAAATTAGCAATCACAACACCCATCCTTTGGTGACACAGGACCATGGATTGTGTGTGAAAATCCATGGTCCTGTGTCACCAAAAAAAAAAAAAAAAAACGGTGGGCGAGAAAAGGACCAGAAAAAATAGTAAAAATATCACAACACCCATCCTTTGGTGACAAAAGACCATGGACTTTTTTGTTCTTTTCTGCCCAACATTTTTTTTTTTTTCACACACACAGTCCATGGTCTTTTGTCACCAAAGGATGGGTGTTGTGATATTTTTACTATTTTTTCTGGTCCTTTTCTCGCCCACCGTTTTTCTTCTTTTTTTTTTCCCGCGCCGTGTATGTCAGTACGTCCGCAGAGTTACCTTTTGTTTGTTTGTTGAAGTTATGTCCCATTTGTTTATGTCCTGAAGAAGGCGTAAGCCGAAACGTCGACCTGTGCCGTCCTTTGTCAAAGTTAAGTGGTTTCTGTCCCTTTTGTGTCGCTTTTATTTGCTTTTTGTTGTTTGTTTTTGTTTGTTTGGGGGTTTTTTTGGGGGGGGTGTTTGTTTGTTTGTTTGTTTGTTTGTTTGTTTGTTTGTTTGTTTGTTTTGGGGGGGTAGTTTGTTTGTTTTGGGGTTTTCTTGTTTGTTTGTATTTTGGTTTGTTTGCATCCTTGACAAGCCTCGCGGTGTAAGGTGCTTTGTTTAGTGGCTCAATCGACTTGGCCAAATGATTAAGCGGAATCAGTAGGAAGAGATGGATGGATTAGAAATGTCACAACGTCCCAGTTCATGTCTCATTTCACCGATCTCAAGGACACAACAAAACCAGCTGCCGGAGCGTAGGTCACGATGACACTCCAGATGTCTGTAGGCTTCACTCATTATACTGTTGATGTCATATGTCTTATAGTTCAAAGTGTTTGTTCTAGAACCCCAAGCAGCGGCATTACGTCTACACTCTATCTGCCTATGCACCAAACCGTTGAACAGTTCTGCACTGTTGTCTCTAATAGCACGTGGTCGGTCACTTATTTCTGTCTGCTGTCTGCAGTTAGGATTGCACGATTTCCTACCCTCGACTCGTACGAACTTAGACGATTTATTCCAAACGATACTGCATCTTGAGCCGCCCGGGCAGGGCCTACATGACTGCTTGTAGTCCACGATAGTTAGAGATGTAGATAGAGAATAGATACTCGCATAGCTGACTAGATAGACACTGCTCAACATGGTGGGAGATTTGTGCTGATCGTAACCTCTAATCTGCACTTATATGACTGAATGAAACTGTGTCTGCTTTTGGTGAGCGAGAATCATGATTACATTAACTTTTTGATTGTTGTTGTAAGTTTCTCGATGGTGCTGACAATGGTGGTGTTTCTCTTGTTGTTGCTGTAAATGATGATGATGTTGATAATTATCATGATAATAATGATGAATGACGATGAATGACGACGATGATGATGATGTGTTTCGTTGCTGCATCTGATGTTGCTACAGTATTTCTGTATTATATTTTTGGACTTTTTCAATCATTTGCCACTAAAGAAGCTTTCTGTACTTGTAACCATGGGTGTATCTAAAAGAAAACAAACTCTCTGTCATCTTCTTTGCTTTATTCAAAATGTTTTCAGTGTCATTCTTCTTTAAAAACTCTTGTTTCATCCACATTTTTTGCACATCCCTATTTTTCGAACCGCATAGAACAGCTGCGTATATCGTATTGCTTCTTTCCTTCGCAGTTCTTTTTGGTTTTAGAACAGGCAGGAGCGCACCTATAGGTTATACTCATGTTACGTCGGTACCACAGGGTAACTAAAGTGGTCACAAATTTCAGACACTGGGACTTCCCAAAAAGCGTTACGATCAGGCTGGATTTGGAAGGGAGTGTTTTAGGCAGAATGGGGGGGGGGGGGGGGTGTAATAAGAGATGGAACTTAATGGGGATAGGATAGGGAGGGGTTGAATAGTATACACTTAAGAACAGGTTCTGGACAGTGTTCTAAAACTTTTGTCCGTACAAAGCGAGATTCTAGGAAATAGAAATCAGGTTTAATAATTTCTAAGCTGTAAAGTTATTGTGCTTACTAATGCTCACGTTCATGTTCCGTTTGAATTTGGCGTGTCTTTTAAAAGCGCCTGATTGACTGTGAACTGTGTGCCTTGTTCTGGTGATGTTGCAGTTTTTAGCCATCGCTGGGAAGTTTATGAGAATCTTCAACCTCATCTGCCTCATGTTCCTGTTGGGGCACTGGAATGGCTGCCTGCAGTTTCTGGTGCCCATGTTACAAGACTTTCCCAAGGCCAGCTGGGTGGCGATTGAGGAACTGCAGGTACTTGTAACAGACCTTTGTAACAGACCTGTACTAGAATTATGCGTGTATGTCTGTGTCTGCCTCTCTCTTTCAGGGCAGTCGGAAGTTTCAGTAGGTTGAATGCTGGTCCCGGGTTCGATTCGCCAGAGGGCCAAAATTTGTTCAGTGCCTCTGTCTTTGAAATCACCCTCAAGACGTGACACCCCCCTCCCCCACGCCCCTACCCCTATCCATCCCCCTCCGCCCTCGAGGTGGACAAACTATCAAAACACCTCCCCCCCCCTCCTCCTCCTCCACTGTCACTGTTTCAGTATTGTGCTCTCTCTCTCTCTCTCTCTCTCTCTCTCTCTCTCTCTCTCTCTCTCTCTCTCTCTCTCTCTCTGCGCTTAACATCTAAAACACTTGTCCAAAACAGCTGTGAGACATGCTCACTGAAGAATCTCCCGTAATTGCTCCGATCAGTTTGGATTGACAACTCAGTCTTGGCAGAAAACATTTGCCTCACAATTCAGTGAGATGCTTCAACCTGGAATAAAAAAGAAACAAATTATCCTTCCTATTTCTTCTTGAGCTCAGACCAGAAAACTTTGAAAGCAAACTTCTTCATCCCTGAAAAAGGTTTACATGTAAAGAGATTTTGTGTAGGAGAATTCCAAACTCGTTATCTAGATTGTCTGAGAAACGTGTTGCAGACTTTTGTTGGGTTTTCCTCAGCAAAAGAGTGTGCAACTCTGCCTTTCATTCTGTGAATGCTTGTATCACAGCGTGTTAACTTTGTAAAAATCCAGATGGACACCGGTTGACGCTGGCTTTTTGTCATGGAAAAAAGGCACACAGCATTTTGTATACCTAACACAAACTTGTAAAAAAAATGTTTTATATCCTACTAGCTTTCCATTTAGTTTGCTTTAATCTGGAGGGGGGGGGGAGGAGGGGCGGGGAGGGGTTGGTACGGGAACTCAATCGGCTAAACGTTGGACTTGATGTACAAAACTCGTGGGATCGAGTCCAAAGAGGGTCAAAATTTGTACAGGCTTCTTCTTGTGCCCCTGTGTTTGAAATCACCCTCTCTGTGAATAGAATACGATAATTCTCAAGAACGCCCACCCACGCACCGCTTAAATCTAAGAGATCAGGCCCGACTATTCAGCATCGAGAACTCAACAAGCAAACGGAAGGGGACACAACTCTGTAATGTTTCATTTGCGATGGCTCATTGGATGCGGGCCCCGTGCGTAGTCAAAGTCTCCGTTGCCTGACAGGCAACAGACCGAACACAATGTCGATCGGGAAGGACGACGGAAATGGTGATTGGTCGGAAGTCTAGACTGAACACCAATGTGCGTGCACCAAGTCCGTACAAATTGGTGTTCACGCCCTCCCTCTACTTGTAGTCGGGCTGTGGTGGCCTGGAGAGAAAGCAATATGGCGCCCCCGTGTAACAATAAATGACAACAGCCACCGTTCTATAGACACTGAGTGATTGACGTCTATGCAAATCAGTATATGAGCGAGTTGCTTTTTCTTGTTATGAATAATATTTTCATGACTTTTTAATCATCGATTGACAAAAGAGTTGCTATCTTTAATGCAAATGGCTAACCTATAGTCTATGACGTTTTTCACCAGTTTGAATAATTTCTTGCTATACAGTTGGTTGGCCGGTCGGGGTGATATCATAGACGGGGCAGCTAGGAAAAAGCCAGCACAGATATTTTGACTCGAAACAGGGATTTGAACTCACGACTCTAGCATTGCACACCCTGCAAGCTCGTCTATGCCGCTTCCCTCTCTTGTTGAAAAGAAATGACGCAATACAAGGAAATGTGATCAAATATCGGCCATAAAATCTACGCAGACAGATAAATTGATAAAAACTGTGCAGGAATTCGCTATCACAACGCCATCAACGGCACTTTGGACAGGCGACGATTTTATTACATGCGGGTGGGGGGGGGGGAGAGACCCTCAGATAGTGCGGAAGACGTAATGATTGTGTAGGTGGCGTAGTCGTCTATTCCCGAATCATTTGTCAGAATAAATTTGCCGAAAGTGTTTTCCATTAACAGTTCATGGCTCAGCCCGGCAAAAAATCACATGCTCGTTTGTGCGCGGGCACGCCGACCACCTCAGGTCTGAGCTGGACTTTTGGGGCTGAGTTGTGAACTGTTAAACAGAAATAATTACAGGAAAGAAGCACGGATTCTACATTACTGGTGGGCGAAATTTAAGTTTGACGAAATTTAGAGCAATGTGGAAATGGAAGTGGGTGGAAAATAATTCAATTTTTGCACGTCACGCTGAGAATTATGAGTTTTGCAAGACGCTGATATCCGCGTCTTTTTTATGTGTTTTTCTTATTTCTATGATGGGATATCCTTCCCACGTGTTTCTAACTTCTATGTTAGTAATAATGAAATTACTGGAGTTATGAGGGGAGCCGGGGTGGCCGAATGGTAGAGCGTTGGAATTCTAATGCTCGGGTCGTGAGTTCGTATCCCGGCTTGGGCCAAATATTTGTGCTGGCTTTTTCGTCGTTGCCCCGTCTTTGATATCACCCCTATGTGGTGGGAAAGGACGTTAAACGTAAAAAGGACGTTGCCTCAGGACACAAACAATTTTTTTTTTAATTTTGGCGAGAGTTGTGCGACGTGTGTGTGTGTGTGTGTGTGTGTGTGTGTGTGTGTGTGTGTGTGTGTGTGTGTGTGTGTGTGTGTGTGTGTGTGTGTGTGCGTGCGTGCGTGCGTGCGTGTGTGTGTGTGTGTGTGTGTGTGTGTGTGTGTGTGTGTGTGTGTGTGTGTGTGTGTGTGTGTGTGTGTGTGTGTGCCCTAAAATTTTTAAATGATTTGTTTGTGTCCTGAGGAAGGCGAAAGCCGAAACGTTGACCCGTGCCGTCCTTTGTCAAAGTTAAGTGGTTTCTGTCCCTTTTATGTCGCTTTCATTTGCTTAACTTGTAACCACTTCGCAGTTATTACCGTTTCCTTTTCTACCATCATTACGGTTTGTGGAAACTGACTGTAACCGCTTTAGTTCCTAGTGGCTGTGCAGTCACCAGGAGAAACGTGTTTTACAAACGAAGCACAGATAAAGAAACGGTGATGCCTGTCGGTTGGGACGCACACGAAAGCAGCCAATGCCAGTCAATAACCTGTTTCCAAGGAAGCGTTGAAGCGATACAGAATTTTATGAAAGATGAAAAGATGTAACAAAACGTCCGACGGTGCCATATTTCGGCTTTATTGCTTTCTTCACAATCTTCCGGATCATTGCTCTGTGCACCGACGGAAGCACATTTTTGTAGCGAATTTTGTTGTTCTGTATTCATGGAAATGGCAATTCACGTTAACATCAGCAACTGAGCTGTGATTTCTCCTGGCACGTTTTAGTAGGTAATTGCAGGGCCCATCATTTGTAACGAATGCCACATGCCTCTTCAGAGTAAACACAATTCGTGCTAGTGTGGATGTTAAGCCGTAAAGGAGACAGTTTTATGACTATAATTATTAGCGGGTTGACTGCAGGCCCGCTGTTCTAGCGGGCTTGCCTCTGTTTGTCTGAAGTGAAGAACTCTCCTTTTTGAACAACACTGTTGAAACAAGACGAGCGTAAAGTTAACACATAAAATTACCACCCGCTTAGCTGACCTTTTGTTTTGCGTCATCGGGGTTTTCTTTACCTTTACTTTTCCGCCAAAATTTGCATTGTGCTTTTGTTTTACGTTTTTGTAATCGGGTTGTTGTTGACAAGGATACGGCATTCTCTAGACATTTGGAAACAGAAAATGTTTACTTTGCTCCTGTTTATAATTTTCTGTAATTGTGTTTCTCTTGGAAAAGATGTGGGCCATGCTTGACATTTGAATTCAGTACTTTGTTTCTATTTTTCTAGTTTTTGTATGTTGTTTGGCGTCTGGGTTTTCGGCCTTGAATTGTTAGTTTGTTGCCTGGAATACGTTCAAGTATTCTTTTTCTCGGTTTTCGTGATGAAGTTTCAGGCAACTTGCTTCGACGAGGTTAACGTCCAGTTCCTCTGATGAAGATTTTTTTATCGTCCAGCCCTTGTGATCAACAAATACCTGGATATAACCTTGAACTTCACTGATGCTGAAAACACCAGGCGGGCCCAAGACTTTCGATACAAATACAGTCGCAGCTTCGTTTATAAACACTTCTCTTTACGACGGCCAGCAATAAGCCGTCTATCTCTCTGAAGTGGCCCTCGGTCGTGTGCTGGACATTTGCACCCAGGTTTCTCAGGTTGCACCAAATCTGGCTGGCAGTATAACAACGCGCAGTGAACGACGTGCTGTATCATGCAGTACAATCAAGCAGCAGTCGTGCAGATCAGAATTGCCAGAGTTAAACAATATGGCTGCCGGAAGCGGCGCCACTACATGGTCACGGTTCACAAATTTTGACAACGATTCCTTGTATGCTGCTATTTTGTTTTATCTAATATATTAGCGTATAGGAGAAGCACTGAAGGGATGGTGGGTGGTATGGATGGGTTGTGTGCAAAAATGTTCTACACAACACCTACATTGTAGTGCTAACCACTGTGACATCAGTGCATGTACCACTGATGGGCGTTGGGTGGTCCACTGATAAGTTTTGAGACTTGACCGAATTAATTACACCACCTTTAAATGACTTTAAGCGACGTGTAAAGCCCCTCTGTCTTAGGTGAGTTCGTATCCCGGCTGGGGCCAAATAATTTCTGCTGGCTTTTTCATCGTTGCCCCGTCTTTGATATCACCCGTATGTGGTGGAAAAGGAGGTTAAACCTCCAAACACCCACCCACCCCTCTGTCGTAGCTTCAGTGCCAAATATCATAAATTTGTGACTGTTCTTTTTCCAACTCATTAACTATTTGTTTATTTCAGCAATGCGCACTTCCAAGTTCAGAGCATTTTCTCTCCGGGTCATGTTTTGATATGATGGCATCCTGCACTAAAAATTCCCATACGAAATCTGTTTTTGTTTGTACCATGTGTGCTAACTTTTTCCTCGTCATCCGCTGGCAGGATGCTCATTGGGCGGAGCAGTACACGTGGGCCCTGTTCAAGGCGCTGTCCCACATGCTGTGTATCGGGTACGGCCGGTTCCCTCCACAGAACATGTCTGACACGTGGCTCACCATCCTCAGCATGCTCAGTGGCGCCACCTGCTACGCGCTGTTCTTAGCCCACACCACAACACTCATCCAGTCCTTTGATACGTCACGACGTTTGTACAACGAAAAGGTGGGTTTTCGTCATGCAGTTACGTCATCGGTACAGTGAGGGTTGTTCAAGGGAAAGACTGATGGAAATTAGTTTCAAGTGAGGTGAATCTCACTGTTAGCGTTTCCCACCAGATGGCTACTTGAATCATCGCAGAGGCAACTGGGTTAAGTTTAGTAAAGCAAAAAAAAACTGAAACAGACTCGCAAGCCACCATCTTTTGGGGCCTGTCGTCTCAATAAAGGGCAAAAGTGTCTGCCCCCTTCCACCCCACCCCCCTCCCCCCTCCCACCCCCGGGGCTTCCCAACCCCCAGCACGAACCATTTTCCAACGTCCATGTCAGCTCACTGCCGCTGAAAAACTTGCAGGCTGACATTTCGGCGAAATAATGGTTTTCTTGCTGATCACTGTCGGCCTTGAAGACAAGACAAATCCGAAGACGATGTGCGTAACAGAACCCCTCATTCGGTTCCTTCCTGATTTCTGCCACCCGCCCCCGCTCCCCAGGTCCTACCGCCCTTTGCCTTCTCTTTTGGAACGATCATCAAACTTAGCATGACTGAAATCCATGTCGACATTTGTAGGGGTGCAGTGCACTCAGCAGCCTGAACAAGTTGGGAAAATAAACCGTTTTTTGTCAGATGAGCATTGCAGGAATTTAACCGAGAAACGTGAAGCGAAAGAAGAGTCAACAGTTGGAGAGTGTCAGTAGGATGCACCCACACGCCCTCAAAGAAAAGCTTCATAGATGTTTTCGATTTGAATATGATATCAAAACATGTACAAACTAGAAAGGTCTAGATTCTGGTCCGGTGCCGGTCGTTCAAGCGCTAGACAGAAGGGAAAAAGACCTAACTTTAGTCTCACACCAAACTAGCCGCGAATGATACAGAAATTGTCGCCAAATTCGACGTCCTCTCTAAGCTTGTATACTGGACCCTTGAAAACCACCTCGAGAATTTTTCTCCTTAGCACCCGCACTGTACGCTTCTTTGACGCTGAGGTACAGGACGTATCCCTTATTCAAATCTGTGACCCTGAATAAAAAGAATGACAGACAAAACGGAAGCAGACGAAAGGATCGGGAACTTGGACGGTATCGGACTAACGCTATTTTCAGTACAGTAGTTACCACTGATCCAATTTGTCAGCCTCACATTTCCTTCAGTTGTCTGTGTTTCCCAACCATTAGATGCAGACGACTTTAGCTTAGGGTTTTGTGCGATGGAGGAATCTTTCATCCCCTAACCGGGCTGTCTTTAGGCTGCACGTTTAGCAACTACAAACAGCTCTCAGACTGGGACAGTCTTTGAAGTCAGAAAGGTTCGGCACCAGGTATGGTTTAGAAGCTGAATGTCCCCGCTAATGAAGACATATGATAGATGATATTTATGTCGTAAGTATAAAGAGAGAACTAGACAAGCTGGTCATAATTCATAAATCTTTTCTTCGAATGCTGGAATGCTGTATGTCCGAGCAGGAGAATATCAAAAATACAACGGGTCGTTACTTCAAGACATTTCCAGTCACTTTTGCCTTTGTGGTGTTCTTTGGTGACCAGTTCCTCACATGTGTCTTGTGGTGTTCTTTGGTAACCAGTTCCTCACATGTCTTGTGGTGTTCTTTGATAACCAGTTCCCCACATGTGTCTTCTGGTGTTCTTTGGTAACCAGTTCCTCACATGTGTCTTGTGGTGTTCTTTGGTAACCAGTTCCTCACATGTGTCTTGTGGTGTTCAGTCTTTGGTAACAAGTTCCTCGTGTGTGTCTTATGGTGTTCTTTGGTAACCAGTTCCTCATGTGTGTCTTGTGGCGTTCTTGGTAACCAGTTCCTCACATGTGTCTTGCAGTTCAAGCAAGTGGAGGAGTATATGATATACCGGAAGTTACCACGGAGTCTGCGCCAACGAATCACAGACTACTACGAGCACCGGTATCAGGGCAAGATGTTTGACGAGACCACCATCCTGTCAGAACTGAATGAATGTTTACGTTACGTGAGTAACTGTGACATTCTTCTCTTCTTTCGATACTGTTCCTTATATCATACTGTAATGTGTATACACTCAAGCAGAAAGAGAAAGGTTTTCTGCTTCTCTTCTCTGAAAATCCTGGTTTGGAGTGAGTGTGTGTGAGTGTGTGTGTGTCTGTATGTCTGTGTGTGTGTGTGTGTGTGTGTGTGTGTGTGTGTGTGTGTGTGTGTGTGTGTGTGTGTGTGTGTGTGTGCGCGCGCGTACGTGCGTGCGTGCGTGCACGAGCAAGGGGGGGGGGGGGGGGGGGTGTGAACATTTAATTCTCCTAAACTCAGGAGGTGTAGACTTTACGATGTAACCTCGTCCCACTTTGCACTTCTATTACAGTGGTATAAAAAAATTGTATTCCCAACTTCGTAAGCGGCTTCCAGAGTAATTATTCTGTTTCTTCTCTTGCTGCAGTGTCTCCGTCTTTAGTGTCCTTTTCTCTCTGGCTTCGTTAATTCAGTTCTTAGGTTAATCTTGGCGAATGTGACTCCGGCTGTCATTATCGTCGAAATTGCTCTCATTTTTATCTCCATCACACTAAATCTCGTCTATTGCTATCATTTGCGCCTGAATAATGAGATGGAAAATAAGGCTGCTTTTTAAGGAGTCTTCTTGCGTCTGGTTTTGTTTTGTTTTTTAACAACAGACTTAAGTTTTAGACGCGAACAAAATGGTGAAGTTTGAACGAAGGAAACGACAACGCGGTCCATAGAATTCCGAAAGAAATCCAGTTACACTCTTCAAGTCCACGCGGAGAGATATTTGATAAATCTACAGGGGTGTAGGAAACTAGAAGCCGAGAAACGGCCGAGAAACATTGGGGGAATGTAAGAAAATAAAGGCTTACAAAAGAGATCTCCCTGACAGGCCGATCAGTGGATGATTAATGACAATTTTCTCCAATGTCCCTGCGGCCAGACAGCCAATAGATTTTCAGTGCCTGCCTCCGGCACCCACTATTTTGATTAACGGACGTGGGCAACCGGTGTTTATCCCACAGACCTAATTTTCGGATCTGATAACCTCTTTCTGTAGGACGCCTCCAGCCATGGATTGTGCAGTCGCTGGCAGAGGTCGTGTCTTGCTGATGTTAAGCTTGAACACGTTCTCGCAGCTTCTTGCTAGACATTTTGGATCCCGTAAACAGGCAGTGAATTTACGCGCTAAATCTTCAGCATTATCATCTTAAAGTAAATTTCCAATAATGACAACGCAAGCCCGTCTTTTTTTATGTTTGTCTATTTTCAGCGCCGTGGAGGGCTTTTCACTTGTTCTTATCTCGGTGTGTGTGTGTGTGTGTGTGTGTGTGTGTGTGTGTGTGTGTGTGTGTGTGTGTGTGTGTAAGCCGGGGGCATGGGAGGCCGTGTATGATGCTGCACATTATGTGTTTATGGACAAATGTATGTGTTGAGGCATGTTGTGTGTGTCACTGGGTGAGTGAGTGTGTGTTGACTGTAAGGCGCCCTGATATGAGCTCCTAGGGAGGGGTAGCGTCACTTAAATACCCATATTATTATCATTGTCTCTAGAATGCGTGTTCCCCAATTCAGTCGGGTTTTGAATAAATTTACCTCGAACCTTGACAACAAAAGTGGCGTGATGTTCTGTATTGTGTGTCTGTCTTACATATTACAGGAGGTTGTGAATCACAACTGTAGATCTCTAGTGGCCTCCGTCCCTTTCTTCACTAACGCTGACGGGGCCTTCGTGTCTGAAGTGGTGAGCAAGCTGCGGTTTGAGGTCTATCAGCCCGGGGACTACATCATCAAGGAAGGCACCATGGGCACTCAGATGTACTTCATCCAGGAGGGCATTGTGGACATCATCACGTCGGACGGTGAAGTGGCCACCAGCTTGTCGGACGGATCCTACTTTGGCGGTAATGAGTGGATATTGATACCATTTGGCTAAATGTCGCTCGTGTTGTGTGCGTGCGGAAATCACGCTTTGGGGTCCAGGATTTGAGATAGAAACAGAGATAGATGGAGGGAGAGAGAACGGGCGGGACAAGTCTCTGCACCCCACCTACTCCCACCCCATACCTCCACCCCAAACCCCCACCTCAAACCCCCACCTCAAGTGACAGACTGAGCAAAGTTTGAAACAGGTCGTTAAAGTCTCTATGTTCTGAGGGGAAAACCTGCCGCTTACAAAGCTCTAACGCTGTTTGTTAAATGAATAGATGTTCCTTTTGGCCACTGCCACCATTTTCGTGACTTCGCGGCTTATGATAGTAGTAGAAATATGACTTTCTTTGGCCTAACGCTTCCATACGCGTACTACACGTCGACACGACAAAGTCGCTATAAATAGCCACTAGTCAGCGCTGTGTAGATGGTCTTCAATCGGCAACCAGATAACGTCGTCTGCTCAGTCGGCGGGACGCTACTACGTACACAAAACCACATACACGCTAACCCGAATCCCCACAATGGTTTCAGACGCTGTATTGTGCCCCAAGTGACGGATTCTAGTACACACATTAAGCGTATTCGATGAAAAGCTTTCTACAGCGTGACATCAGTTATTTTTCGTATGCCTGACAAGCGTATTGAGACGTTAAGAAGGAAGACGTCAGACGTAGAGAGTGTAACTGTGCGTTACTCTAAGACTACACGTATCAGGGGCCAGGAAAGCGTTGAGCAAACACGCCTGTGGCTGATGCAACCTTTTCAGTGTGTGCTAGACACGATCTACGCTGTGCAGCATTATCATGAAAGCAAGGGTGGGTGGATGGGTGGGTGGGGGTGGGTGTTTAGGGGTTTAACGTCCTTTTCCACCACATCGGGTGATATCAAGGACGGGGCAACGATAAACAAAAAGCCAGCACAAATATTTGGCCCCAGCCGGGATACGAACTCACGACCCGAGCATTAGAAGTCCAACGCTCTACCATTCGACCACCCCGGTTCCCCAGGGTGGATGGGTGGGTGTTTGGGAGTTTAACGTCCTTTTTCAAACAATGTATCATGAAAGCAATTTACTATATTCGTGCAATGCAATATCGTCCCAAGAGGAACGTGGGCTGCATAAATCATATAACATTCCCCACATTTCTCGAAAACGGCACACACAAAAATAGTTTAACAACTTTCTACAATATCATTTCAGAAATCTGCCTGCTGACTAACGCCCGTCGAGTAGCCAGCGTTAGAGCGGAGACGTATGTGCACCTGTACTCCTTGTCCGTGGACCATTTTAACGACGTACTAGAGCGGTACCCGGTCATGCGTCGGACAATGGAGTCCGTGGCCGCAGAACGACTCACCAAGATCGGCAAGAACCCCAGCATCGTCTCCAGCAGGGCAGATCTCGAGGAGGACCAGGTTAGTAGTATGGAAGTATTTGCGTGAGTGGATGCGAGTGATTCATGTGAGAGTGTGTTTTGGGTTTAGCTGCCGGCGGTTTCAGTCGAGCGATTGGATGAAACGCGTCAATCAATTGTAGCATAGGTAGAAATAGACAGTGGCAGTATAAAACGAAACATTGATAGGGAAACACTGGTAGAAAGGAGACATAAACGGTCATTTCATACGAGCACTGTCTTCATTCAGACTGGATCTGGCAGAAGAATGGACTGCGGCGCTTATCGTCGTTTTTTGTTTGTTTTTTTTTAGCGAGAATTGGTCGTTTCAACGGGCTTAAAATGGGCTTAACTCTAGCCTATTTCAGTCAATGAGTTACGTGCTAAGTAACTGTTACCATTCACTTTGTCCAGAAACTCGTCAACGAGATTGTAATGGAGTCCACGCCCATTCCGACCTCCGCCAGCGAGGATGAGGACCGCGACTCTGACGAGAGTTCTGACGGCAGCAAACAGAAGAAGCGCACATTCAAGTTCGACTTCGCCACCCGCCTGCACAAGATCTCCGAGGAGAAGAAGTCAAGATCCCGGGAGAACCTCAAGGACAGAGACCTTATCGACCTCACGGACCACAAGTCCAGCCACATCTGGACCAAGCTGCCTAAAGTGTATTCTGGGTCCAATCTCTTTGGGCTGAGGGTGCCCACGTTGCCGGAGCGAAAACGTTCTGGTAGTGTCGGGGACGCGTACGGGTTATCGGGTCGTCAGGACAGCATTGAGGAGGAGTCGGAGATAAGTGATTCGAAAGACGAGAAACGACGTGCGAGTTTCTTGAGCGCGAAACTGTTCAAGTCGGCGTTCGACAGTGGGAAGGAGGAAAAGAGGCCGCACAAGTTGAAAGCCACAAAAACGTCCAGTTTGGACGAAGGGACAAGTTTGAGATACTTGACAGTGCCTGGTGAAAGCGGTAAAGATTCCAAAGACTCGTCCACCGCGCCATCGTCACCTAGCAAGAGCAGCAAAGACAGACTGACGTCCGCTTTGTTGTCTCCTAGAAAGGACAGGGCGTTGCCGGAGAGGCCGCGGAGTGTGGCCGAGATTCTGGTGGAGAGTGTGACGAGTGAGATGGGGCTGAGGCGCGTCAGCAAGGACCAGCCCGCCCAGCTCCCCGTGGTGGCGGCTTGTGTGCCCGGTCCGTCTCTCATAGCCCCCATTTCCTCCAGTGTGCCCCACCCTCCCTCCGCGTCCGCCTCCTCCCCTACCCTCGGCGCCATAGCGACCACGGTCTCTCTGTCCACTGCCGCCTCGGCCCCCGCCTTTACGAACGGGAAGCTGGACCTGGGCACGATCAGTCCCGTCCGGCCCACTCCCGTTCCCCCCACCACCTCCACCTCTTCCCCCGCCCTTCCCACCTCAGCCAACGCCACCACGGCGGTGTCGCTAGTGCCCATCCCGACAGTCGCAGCCTCTGTATCCACTCCCGCGCCCCCCGGGGTCTTTGCGGCTAAGCAAGAAGAGACAACCCGTGCTGAGCCTCGCGTGACGTTCTCGAACACTCCTTCTGTCGTGACGGTGGAGGAGCTGCCTCTTCACGAGAAGAAACTTCTAGAAAAGAGAAAGACAGACAGCAACGTTTGACGTAACCGAGGACGCGCCTAGCTAACAATATCTTGTTCAGACGACAGCTGTTGGGAAAAGGGACAAGAGAAAGGGACGTTGCACGTTATTGTGGGCTGGTGGACGTCATGCGAGCCTGTTGAGACGACACATGTGAAAATAGGTGCAGAAAGAACTGTCAAAATGTCAGACTGCTAGTCACACGTGCACGGTCGTTGGCCGTGGTCAGAGTGGATGGCTGGAAATGTGAGTTTTTAAGCCTTTGGGAAAATACAGTCTGGTGGACAATGGTGAAGTAGGAACCGACCCTTCAGACAGGACCTTTGACGCAACAGGATAGACTCCATGGATTTAGCCTCTCTCTCTCTCTCTCTCTCTCTCTCTCTCTCTCTCACACACACACACACACACACACACACACACACACACACACACACACACACACACAGACAGTCTCACACACACACACACACACACACACACACACACACACACAGAGTCACACACACACAGTCACACACACACACACACACACACACACACACACACACACACACACACACACACCATCCATCCACGACTTCAAGAATGGCCTGCGTTTGTGTGTCCCGACCCAAGACTTTCGACACACGTTTCGTTGTCCTGAGACTGGCAAGTAAGCGAGACTGCTGCTGAAAAGGCGCCTTCGGTTAGGATAAACATGACGACTTCGTCACTGATACTGATGTGCAGTTTCAAGTGTTCTTTGTGTGACCGTTAGGATAGGCGGATGAAGGCTGTCTACGTGTTGTGCTGACGAGTCTGTTTGGCAGTGACAGATAGTTTTCTCAACGGCAAAAGATATGGTAATCACAAATTTGATTATGACTGACGAAGTCTTCTCTGAGACGGTGTTGTGAATCTCGAATAAAAATGGCGATAACGATTTGTGTGGTGACGATGAACAAGAAGTACATCATAGAGTGCGTATGCGTCAAAGACGTTACTGAAAGCGACTGTCGGACATTTTGTAGTCTTACAAAGTAGATTTGCAAGAATTCCACCGGTTATTTTCCCGAGAATTTCGTCTTCTTCTCCATAGTGTAAGCCCATGATCGTGTTGGAAGCAATAAGGTATTTTCCCTCTAGCAGCACAAAATTGTCTTCGTTTAATCAGAAAGCAGTTCAGATTGGTGGCCGCAAAAGTCAGTTGCCTTAGTTTACAATCAGTTTCATCTTTCGTCGCGTCGACTACATGCACTTATTACCTCACTCGTGGAAGTTTCTACTATATTACTGGACGTGGGTACACTGAAAATGTAGGCTCTTGGGCAAGAAAACCGTATCGTTAGGATGAAGGCTGTGACTTCAGTTGCAAGTCTCTTTCAGTTGTTTGAGTGCGGATGCTAGTTACAAAAGTCCATCACAACCTGGTGGAAACAGAGAGACTGCGTTATGCTAGACTTGCTTCTTACGCTATGCTTCTTACGAGAAAGTTTGGTTCATCAAATTTGAAGGCTGGTTGTATTGTTCACGGCTTGTTCAGGAAAAAAACATTAATTTTGTGTTTGACGTTTCCTTCATGACAACAGTTCAAAAATTGACTTTTGCGCACAGGTATGCACAGGTACTGTGAAAATGAAAGTGGGTTGTTTGTGAACATTGGTCATCAACACTTCCTCGGAGTTTTCTGTATGGTTATCAAACGGGCAGACGAGTCATTCAAAAAAAAAAGAAAAAAAAAGAGGGGGGGGGGGGGGTGTCAGGTTGATCGGAAGCGAGACTGAACAGTACAAAGGGAAAAATCAGATTTCTTCGTACTTAAACTCACTTCACCGTCTTTCCTTCCAGCTTAATTCACATTATTCACATATTAATGATGACAAAACCAAACTCGCGCTAATCACAGAAGCTCCTAACTCTAATTTACTCGTAGTATACTCCAAACCAGTTTAGACATGTAAAGACTATAAAATCTGCACCGAGAGTAGTCATTCTGGTTCTACTGGTAATTTCTTGTAGTGTGACATATCTCACCCTCTGACTGTGATACAGCTTTTATAGCGATAACTTCATGGACTATGTTTGAGAGTGGCATTTTCAATTGTACATTGACAAGCAGTTTGAGTTGAGTGCATGAACGACGCGTGTTTTTGAATACATATTATTCTGTTATTTATTTTGGCTTGAACTCGTCATATAATTTTTTTTCTCAAAATAGACCATAGCTTTGCATGACATGTAGCCTCTCTCTCTCTCTCTCTCTCTCTCTCTCTCTCTCTCTCTCTCTCTCTCTCTCTCTCTCTCTCTCTCGTACGATTCGAAAGCATGATTGGATGCATACATGAAAGCAGTTTACTTTTCAAATCTGGTTTCTGTCAAGGGCTGTGACGAATATTGCAGAATAACGCCTCGGGCCAGTGTCTTTACAATTAGAAATCTGACTTTTTTCTTAAATGAAGAAAAATAAACATTTGCTGCAGCTGGCAGATGCCTCACTCCTAACTTACATCCAGCACAGACGGTGATCAAACAGAATTATAAACGAAATAAAATAAATGGCCTAGTTAAACTAATCTTATGGAAACGCTGGGGAATGAGTCGGTCAACATTTTGTGACAATCTCAGCGGCTTTATACGTATAAGAAGTTGACAGTAAATCCGCAAGACAACGGATATCTGTACTTATACTGAGCTTTGAGAGTAACATACAGTTCTAATGTAAATTAGTTTTTGAGAACATACCTCTAGACTTAATGTACGTAAAGGAGTTCACGACACGCGATTCGGTGAGACATTGGCCCCGTTTACATTACAGGGCGCTCTGAGAGCGCCCCTAAAGCGCACCGTACTGAGAGCGCTCCATGGCGTTTACATTACACAATCGTGGAAGGGGAGCTGTTATCAGTGTCACGTGCTCTCGAGGATGTGACATATTCAAGATGGCAGCGCCCAGAAAGCACGTGTTTTTGTATGCCTGGCAGAAAGAAAAAAAAAAACGATCTTTCGCCATTTGCAAAAATGGCCTGTTGCTACGGTGACGCAGGGCCTCACGTGACGTCAGTGACGAAAGCGCCCTAAGCTAGAGCGTCCTCAGACTACCCACTGTAGGTAGTCTGAGAGCGGTGCGCTTTCGGAGCGGTTTGTCCAAGTGTAAACGCGACAGGGCGCTCTCAGAGCGCTCTCAGAGCGGTATTTTAAGCTAATGTAAATGGGGCCATTGTGTCGCACTTTCAGAACATTCCCTCTAACGTACGTGCATCAAAGAAAGTCTGTATTTCAAGATTTCCAGATGATTTAGTCACTTCCAACACGTTGAAAAAATGCCAGAATCAGCTTTGACCATCTGTGGACAATACGCCAAGATAATGCACACGCTCAGAAACACATACAGTTCTTTGCCTCACAGCAGAGGACTTTCTTGATTCGCAAATCTACATACAGATTCAAAATGGAAAATCTGCAACGCGATCTTATGACCAATTTCAGAGGTTAGTCTATACTACAATGAGCGCTTTTCTTGCTTTCTACGACTTTTCGCTGCTGTCTTTTTCAGTTCCTGTCATATGCAAATGTCCCTCATGAAATGTCGTAGCGTGGTAACTAGTACATAGCTGAGAGGCTTCCTGGCTGTCTTGTACATAATGACGTCACTGACTGGAGCAGACGACACATTTTCGAGATAGAAATATGCAAACACGGCTGGTCATTTTGCATTGATTTGTGAACATTTGAATTTCTTATACCATCCTATTGATTTGTTTCCTTTGTCTACTTATGCAAATTACTGTCATAATGTACATAGATATTTTGCCGTAGGTATGAGCATTGGTATTGCAACGAACTCTCTCTTCTCTCTCTCGACCTACACACAATGCCGGACACACAACTCGAACATGTGATAAATCATAGAATACTGGATATTATTCAGAGAAAACCAATAAAGTGTTTGAGTTTTGAATGATGTTTGTTTGTTTGTTTGTTTGTTTGTTTGTTTGTTTGTATCTGGCTGTAGCTGTTTGGTTAGATGGTTGTTGTTGTGGTTTTAGGAAGTGTGTGTGTGTGTGTGTGTGTGTGTGTGTGTGTGTGTGTGTGTGTGTGTGTGTGTGTGAGAGAGAGAGAGAGAGAGACAAAAACAGAAAGAGGGGGTTCAACAGTTAAAATTATTCGTACATCCCTCAACACCTGAAACGTTTGGAAAGCCTCTCTCTCTCTCTCTCTCTAACACACACACACACACACACACACACACACACACACACACAGAGGGGAACATTAACTAGACATGACCATTGAATAATGCTGCCATCCCACATTCAAGATCTGTGGATCTTACTCAGCTGCTCTCGGTCATACTGTGATCTTTAACCTCACGATCGGCGGATCTTCTTTTTACAACCAAGAAGACCACAAAGCAAAGTGGAGTATGTTTTCATTACTCCGGCATGTACTAGCTGCTTGAGAAGTTATCAAAGGGTTGTCCGTCTGTGGACTTCATTTCTTGGAGGAGTGATTCTACAGACAAGCGGTGGCCGGTCATAGTTACCCCGTCTACCATTCAAACGGCCGAAGTAATGACATTTTTCTGGAAGTAAACGTCTTCGAAAGTTCCTGAGCACTACTTACACGCGTCCCTGCGCCTTACTCGTCCACATCAATGTTCGACAGAAGTAAACTTGCCGCTGACAGTGACGGTGCTTGTTTTCCAAGCAGGTTGTGTTGACTCAAGCGATTGCAGACGACAGGAGCCCCGCAGAAACTGGACAAGAGGGCTGCACAAACACACTTCTGCTACATCCCATTGGATGAGGGTAAAATTGGTAGTTTACTTTGGCGCCCTTCTTGAATAGCGGGGAAATCGATGAAAACTTATCATGGTGAATATATGGGAATGATCAATGGACGCTGAGAAACGATGGATCGAGGAATAACGAGAGGTTATTCCGCCTCAGCGCTGAAGTTGTCCTAGACCTTACTGTCCCTTCATAGTGAGAAATCCACTGGGCCATCGGGGCTGTGTGGTTTTCTCCCTTTCACTAACCATGAACGTGTTTAGTAGCCCACCCCACGCCGAAAACACGACGGGAAAACGCTTCAAAAATAAATAAATAAATTAATTGCGCATGCAGGTGCGATGAGTGAATGAAGTTAATGAGTGACTGGTATAACTGAAAAGAACAAGTTGCTGTTGCTGCTGACCGTTTTCACTAAGTATCACCACACAATATGAACAGGACTCAGTTACCATTTGTGCAAGTTCAGGCGGCCAGCTCAACCTAAGTTCGAAAGGCATTACCTCTATTGTCATAAGCTGAAAGCCCTTATGCTGAGGGATTATCATGGCAGAAAGCACTAAAAGCATATTTAAAACAACGGGTGGAGTGGGTGGGTGGGTGTTTGGGGGTTTAACGTCCTTTTCCACCACATAGGGTGATATCAAAGACGTGGCAACGATGAAAAAGCCAGCACAAATATTTGGCCCCAACCGGGATCGAACTCACGACCCGAGCATTAGAAGTCCAACGCTCTACCATTCGACCACCCCGGCTCCCCTATTTAAAACAACGATCACAAGAACATTAACTATGCCGCAAAGTGCAGGTGGCCTCGCACCAGGTACCAGACAATACTACCGGAATAGTAAATGTCTGAGATACACATTCAATCCCCGCAGGGCTCCGCCAAAGACTGAGCCTCTAATGCAACTCTAGACCTTTTATTTCACGGGTGATGTGATTCGCTGACGGCAAGGACTCTACCAAGCCCGGGTAGGCATAATCAGTAAAATTTTAATACTGAAATCTTGACGTCAGTACTGAACTCCGGCCACCGCGGGGTGTCCAAAAGCAACTCACAGTCGCAGTCAAAGCCAATACAAGAAATCAGTAACAACGGAAAAGATGGCCTGGAATGCATGTTAAACGTCTGACATCTAACGCACGTAGCAAATTTACGCTCTCAACTCCTCAGCATAAAATAATTAGTACATGATTATATTATATGGTCTTCCTTTTTTTCACCCAAGGGAAGATACCCGTGCTCGAGATCTCGCTGTTACTTCCCCTTTCCAAGAAACGGGTGCGTATTATATTACATTATATGTGCCACAGGGACCGGAAGGGCGGTAACTTTGTATCCTCGATAGACACGTGCGACAGTGTGGCCGGGTCTTTCATAGAAAAATGTCTTCAATTCTTTCAGTTTGGCCCAAATATGAAAAAGAACATTTAAACTTTTTGCACAAACATAACTGCATGCACTTTTGTTAATGGTCAGTATTCTAGTATAGGAAGAGGCTGTAGGCAAGGAGACCCCTGCTCATCATATAATAAAGTTTACCTAATTTGTGCAGAAATACTCTCAGTCCTCAATAATTCGCAACAAATAAAAAGAGTTAAAGGTCTGAAAATAAAGGTCTTAGACATTCTCTTGTCTCAGTTTGCTGACAACACTTCCATGTTTCCCTGTGAAAATGACAATGATTGCCATTTTCTCAGGGACTGCATACACTACAGGGTGGGTGTGTGTTTGGGGGCTTAACGTCCTTTTCCACCACATAGGGTGATATCAAGGACGGGGCAACGATGAAAAAGCCAGCACAAATATTTGGCCCCAGCCGGGATCGAACTCACGACCCGAGCATTAGAAGTCCAACGCTCTACCATTCGCCCACCCCGGCTCCCCACATACACTAGAGACACCTTACATTGGATAATGTGTTAAGAGCTTTAAAAACTTTTGAATGCGTCAGGACCTTGACCCATCTCACAAGTGAGCCAAGGAGGCTTCTGCCCCTCTAGTTTATCACTGAGACTTGCTGCCGTGCGCTGCAAACAAAATCTAGAGAGAGAGAGAGAGAAAAAAAAAAAAACTTTAAAAGGCCAGCACAACTATTTCAGTGGCCCCAGCCAGGATTCCGGCGAACTAGTCAAGACTCGAGCATTGAGAATCCAACACTCTACCATTCAGTTATCCCGGCTCCCCAAAGATGGCTTGAAATGCATGTTTAACGTCAGAGATCTAACGTACGTAGCCAGTTTACGCTCTCAACTCGTCAGCATAAACTGAAAACTACATAACATATTAATGCTGGAGTCTCCGTTGCACTTTTTTTTCACCCAAGGGAAGATACCCATGCTCGACCAGAGAACGACCTCGCAGTTCCTTCCCCTGTTTAATGTAATGCCGGGATGAGCGGTTGGATCAGACAAGATGTATGTTCCGTGTACGCGGCAAAACAAAAAAGATCGGGAGACACAAATGAAAGAAAGACAGACAAAATACAAAACAGGGGAGATGATAGTGGTAAGCTCGTGTCTCTTTCGGCATTAAGCAGCCATTCATGTCAGGAATCGGCAGTTTTGTCCGGCTTTGCTTTGAGTTGCAACCGAAACTTCAGCAGATCCGTCCGCATACGGGTGGGACGTTCATTACGCCCACCGGGTGGGCCGGGGTGGGGGTGGGTGTTCGGGGGTTTAACGTCCTTTTCCACCACATAGGGTGATATCAAAGACGGGGCAACGATGAAAAAGCCAGCACAAATATTTGGCCCCAGCCGGCCGGGATCGAACCGGCTCACGACCCGAGCATTAGAAGTCCAACGCTCTACCATTCGACCACCCCGGCTCCCCCCCACCGGATGGACGGCTCCGCCATATTACATGTACCAAAAACAACAAGGACTAATTCACAGTACAAGTCTGCCTTACGCACATTTCTGAATTAATACCTTTCCAAACATAGCAAAGGGGTAAGTGTTTGGGAGTTTAACATCCTTTCCCACCACAAACGGGTGCTATCCAAGACGGAGCAACGAGAAAAACTGAGGCCAAAGATTTAAAACTATTAACAATTTCTTTATTGAAACAATCCATTTAAAGAAACGATCCACAAAAAGATAAAGATTCTCTGTGTAACGCAGATTCTATTCTTGTTATTTCATGTATTACACGTATTTCATGCATATTTTATCACTGGGACAAACCAACATACTGAAATAATAAATCTTTAAAACATCACTAATATGATAATATCAGTCAGTATTACTAGTATTTACAAATGCTGCGGATAGAGAAGGGCGAAACTGTGACGAGATCACTACGATATTAACAACAAAACAACCGATATAATATTGTACAGTGTGAGTAATACATAAATCTTCTCTTGATAACAATTCTGCATAAATACTGTAACAAGGTACAACATGGTGGCTGCCAGTCAGTCAACAGATACCTACTATGATGCTTCTCAAGAATTCCCTAGCCACATTACTCATATTTGCTCCCAGCCTTGCACCGATCCAAATACCGATGTCACTAACGCCGTCATTAGTACCAATGCACTCTGAGAAACCGTGACGTAACAACCGGAGGTGGAATACCCTTCTCTCCAGAAGACGGGTGGGGAGCGACTCTCGAGGCCAGGCACGCTAATCTTCACAATGACGTCACTTCCGTCTGGTGGTGGGTGAAAAGCGAAGGGAGAGTAATCGATCCAAGCGGTGAAATTACGTCCCTTTCCGTAGAACAGTTCGGGTTCCGATGACGTGTCGCCCTCAGCCGGCTGACCATTCTGAGGCGGCAGAGGAATCAAATCCCACGTGGCAAACCCGTAGAAGACAGTGAGAGGCGCCAATGGTTCTCCCCCGTCTTTGCCTTCCTGCCCCACTTCGTCTCTCTCGCGCACACGAACCTCCACGCGCCCGTACGCCGGGTTTTCATAGCTGCCCACGTAGGCTGAAATGTTGTGCGTAAGTGGGCGCCCTGTGTCGTAAGAGGGCTCAGTCTTCGGGGCGCTGACGTTGTGCCAGGGCGCGGGGAAGCTGCAGAAGGTCGTGGCGTTCACCCAGGGCGTGACCCCAAGCACGTGGTCCAGCAGGAAGCTATGCAGAGTCCCGCGAAAAGCATAGTCGACATCCTTGCCTCTCATAGATGTAAACACGCCGATCCGGAGGGCCGGGATGAGGGTTAGCAGGTTCCGGAAGCCGTATGTTGACCCAGAGTGGCCGATCACTGGATAACCTGCAGACCACATGAAACAAAAGTCAGCCTTTGCTGAAAGGTTCTGCCTTATCATATAATCATATATTTTTGTATATTTTATAATCATACAGTTTTGTACACGTCTTAAATCCACTGCATGATGCATCATCAAAACGTATATGATGTGTGTGCGTGTGTGTCAGTGCCGTTTCCAAGCACAATGAGCGTGAACTGTGTTCATGAAGCACATCTACGCTGTATATGTGGACCGGATATTATCTTCACGATCTGCATTTGTGAAGTGATGCGCGTGATCTTACCTCTGTAATACCCACGCCGCCATCCCATGCAATACACATCGTGCGACATCGTCAGGGGTCCGTCCGGCTGACGGAACAGCGACAAGGTCGGTGACGTCATGGCTGTTCTCGGTTTGAACAGTGCGTCGATAGTGGCAGATGACATAACTCGTTTTCCGTCATGCGCTTTGCCACCTGAAAGGTGAAAGTTCATCCACTTGGCCATGTCGTCAGCGGTGGACACAATGGAGCCTGAACCAGCAAGCTCTGAAAACAAGCTGGACACAAACGGTAAGTCTGAGTGTAAGTAAAATTCATGGGAAGAAGGGGGGAGGGGGGGGGGGGGGGGGGGGGGACGGGACGGGGTGGTGGTGGTGGTGGTGGTGTTTGGTTGGAGTCTTACCGAGGGTTCGTTTGTTGTTTTTTGTTTGTTTGTTTTTTGGGTTTTTTTCTTCAACAGCTTCCTCAGTTAGCTGCACATGCGTCTGTCACAAAATGTTTACGAACGGTATGTGTGCGTGCGTATGCGTGTGCATGTGCGTATACGGTACGTGTTGTTTGTCTTATTTTTGAATGACGAACTCACATTAGTACTGACTATTATTAAAATATTTCAGCACCCATGTATGCAGCTGCCCCCCAGACTCATCCCCTCCTCATCAGTTCAGATACTCACGGGCCAAGACGCTGGGAGATGTTCTGCAACTGTCCGAGGTATTGTTCCACCGGCGTTGCCACTTTATCCGTGTCGACGTTCACATATTTGCTGAAAGTTGAACTGTCCATCCCCAGAGGTTGGAAAATGTAGCTGCTGACAAGGTCTTCCCACTTCCGGTTCGCGATGATTTCCGTCATGCGCGTTGCCAATCCATACATTAAATTGCTGTAGATGTAGACGGTTCGAAATCCATACGGGGAGTCAAGGAACTTCAGTCGACTGAAAACAACATCTTGAGGGTAAAGGTCAGGCAAAACAAGAATGTACAAGACGCTGGGATCACTGTCGCAGTAGATTTGTTGCGGTGGATACTCACACAAACAGTTTTCAAATAATTCTGATCCCTTCCACAAACTGCTTACACAGTACTAAACCATTAACAATAATTGCATTTGCCAGCTTAAATTTGCCTGTATCACGGCCATGCAAACTGAAGCTATTTTAACACTTCGTGGTCGGATTCTCCCTCCAAGATGGACAAGTATGATGCATTTGATTCTATGCGCTAAAGTTGACGTTTGTGCGCATATTTACGTCGTTTACTACTACAACAACTAATTCATAATATACACTCTCTCTCTCTCTCTCTCTCTCTCTCTGAATTATGAATACGGAAATACGCAAAACTTGCAAATGTGGACTTACTCTTTGAGGTTTTCTCTCGTCAGTCGATTGTCAAACCTCAGCCTGTTGTTGGGTAAAATGGCGACCTTGTGGGACAACAAGTCTTCCACTGTCGCCTCCTCGGTGCGCATGTCATCTTTGAAACGGAAGTCATGACCAACAATGTCACGCACCTTGGTAGACAGGTTAAATCTGCATAGAAAAAAAGTAGTCTGTTGGCCAGTGACATTTTCTATGTGTAGTTTTTTGTTTGTTTGTTTGTGGTTCTGCTGTTCGTGGCAGTTGTGGTCGGTCACATAACTTCGTGGTCCGTGTCACGTTTGGGTAGACGGACGCAAATCACTAACACTAGGTAACTGTGTACACATCAACACAAACACCTAAAGTTCAGGCTTTTAATAACAAATCACTGACCCACTTCCCCACAAGTTTCACACACACGTACACAAATCAATGGTACACGGAAACACAAATAAAAACTGCAATCTTAACTAAAGATATCAAAACCAGACAACACTGACATGCACACAAATTTTGGAAGCAAAACACAGTTAAAATGTCAAGCCCACGACCAGCAAGCTTGCCCAAAGAAAAACACACAGTTACTGTGTTACAGAACCTTACACTTCAGGTCGCCGGTCAGACAACTACAGTTCGTTAAGGTGACTACACCAATACGGATCACCAATCTTTGCAAACGTTATGAATGACTGATGACGGTGGTTTCCGGTGAAACCCGAAGTCGTTGCTGCAGCTGACGGTCCGATAGGGAACGCAGAATGGGTCCGCCCCGGGAACGAACAGCGGACCAGTCCAGAACCCGCAACAAGTGGCTCTTCGGCTCCACCCGGACCGGCTGTAGTAGGTAGCCTGAGCGTGACGGCAGGTCGTCCCTCAAGAACAGACGACTCAGTTCCAGCTCACGACAGCAAGAGTCCAAGTCACGTCACCGGCCAGACAGCAAGACGTCTACAAGCAAGAGTTGCGAGAGCAGCACGAGTCCGTCTGAAATCAGTAACAGGCACTCTGCTAATACTGACGTAGCCGCAACAACAATGTCTCATGAGCGGAACTAAGAAACTGAATTCAACGAAGTTCCCATAGTGGCGACAAGCGTTAGAGCAAACATTCAAACTGGCACTAAAGAATGAACAATGATACATTTCGCAATTACTGAGAAAATCAGTGCACTGACCACTGACACAGACGCCGGCATGACATAACCGGCTGACATCCCGCAAACACCGCCGCACGGACACGTTCGTTCGGACACACACTGATCAACGTAGCATAGAGACACGCCCCCCCCCCCCCCCCACACACACACACACACACAAACACCACCCCCAACACGCTAACAAGTAATCAAACCAGCACAACTTGAGAACAGGCGACACAACCGTGACTACTCATTTTCACACGTTCCACACACGGGCTATCAGGACAGCTACAACCAACACTCGGACATACCTCGACTCGATACGGAACCAGCACCCAGGAACACTTCCAAAAGCTGCTCCTCCTTGCTCCCTCCAGTAGGACAGGGAACGCGAGTACCAAACCATCCTAAGCACCCACGCTGCGGTGAAAATGGTCTATCGGCTGGCACCAAATGACCACGCTCGCTCCAATCAGCTCACTGACCAGTCCGAACAGCTCACCTTCCTCACGAGAAATCCGAGTACGGCAAGCAAAACCAAGACTTAACACCGCCACGCGTAACGCACGTGCCAGCGAACAAGACTCGAGGCCCTGCCCCCCCCCCCCCCCCCAAAAAAAAAACAACAAAAAAAAACCAGACTACACGGGATAAATCCCCTCCGCCCCGTTCTAATGAAAAATAAAACTACTCCCCCCCCCCCCCCCCTCCTCCCAGACCTACCTTGCTTGTGACAGTCCGACAAAACTGGACAGAAACCATAAAACGTGTCAATACAACTGACGTCGTATTCTTCTGACTTAGTTTCAGCTATTAATGGGTTGAGAATATCAATTCCTTTAGTCTCTGTTTTTGTTGTTGGTTTTGTTTTGTTTTTTGTTTTGTTTGTTTGTTTGTTTGTTTTTGTCGTGGGCGCTGTGTGATCTTGTCGTACAAGTAATGTCGGGGCATAAACCACAGAACTATGACATGACAAGCAAATACAGCCACAGTCAGGCAGTTTGAAACGGCCCTGTTGCGGGTACAAGGCTCTACACCCTCGCCCCCCTCCCCCGCTTCCAACCCCACCCCACCCCTCTCCCTACACAAAGGCCATTACAGAGAAGGCGAAATGTTTTACAGACCTAATGGCCCCAGGGAGGAGACGATTCGTTTGATGATCCCGTCGTCTACAGCTGGGGGCGTGGTTGGAAACGATAAACAACGCCCACAGATCATGATTAGCTCCCGTATCTTTTCATCACAAACGATAGTTTGTGATTATGGAGTGTGTGTGTGTGTGTGTGTGTGTGTGTGTGTGTGTGTGTGTGTGTGTGTGTGTGTGTGTGTGTGTGTGTGTGTTGGATTTTGTGTTATGGGTTTTGATGTTTGTGTAGTAGCTTGTCTTCAGTTGGTGTTCTTGCTGCTAATGTTTTGTTTTTGTTGTTTTGATTTGTTTTGGTTTTGTTGTTGTTGTTGTTGTTGTTGTTGTTTTGATTTGTTTTGGGATTTTTGTTTATTTGTTTTTGATTTTGTTTTGTTTTTATGTTTTGTTTTGTTTTAGGAGTTTTTGGTTGTTGTAGTTTTGTTTGTTTGTTTGTTTGTTTGTTTTGTGTTGTTTTTTGTTGTTTTTGTTTTTTGTTTTGGGTTGTTTTGGGGTTTTTTGGTTGTTTTGTTTTGTTTGTTTTTGGGTGGGTGGGGGGGGGCGGCGAAGGGGTGTTACGGTTTGATTTTGTTTGGTTTTGTTCTTGTTAGTGTTTGTTTGGATGGTTGTGATTTTTGTTTTGAGGTTTTCCCTTTTTCTTTCTTGTTGTTGATATGTTTGTTGTTGTTGTTGTTGTTTTTGTTGTGGTCTGTTTATTTGGTCGTGTTCTTTGTTGTTGGTGTTGTTTGTTTTTGTGTTTGTTTTTCTCTGAGGCTTTGTTTTGTTTTCTTGTGCTTTGCTTGGGGGATTTTGTTGTTGTTTTGTTTTGTTTGTTGTTTGTTGCTGTTGTTTTTGTTTTGGGGTTTTAGTATGTTTTGTTTTTGTTTTGTTTGTTTGTTTGTTTGTTTGTTGTTGTTGTTTTGGGTGGTGGTGGTGGTGGTGGTGGTGGTGGTGATGGTGGTGGAGGTGATGGTTGTTGTTGTTGTGGGGTTGGGGGGGGAGGGTGATTGTGTTTTTGCTTGCTATGTTTCTTGTTGAGTTTTTCCCCCTTGACTTTGCAGTCGAAACGATTAACTGACAGAACCCGCTTCGGATTCCGGAACTGCTAGTTTCCTGAACAGACGCTACCGTGCAAACAGTTCTCTACCATACGGGACAAAAGCAGAATCTAACACAAATGTGACATGTTCAGTGTTCCTGCTTCGAAGCTAGCAGGAAAGAGAGCCGAGAGGGAGACTAACAGCAGCGACAAAGTTCACCCACCTCCCATCATCCTCCATCACCTTCAGCAGCAGGGCGGCAGTAAAGGCCTTTGTCAGGGAAGCTATCGTGAACCCCGTGCTGCTGTCCGCGGGGTCGTCTCCCCGTCTGACGCCGTAACCACGTGACAACAGCGTGCGGCCATCTTGAACCACCGACACCGACAGACCCGGGTTAGTGTGCGCGCGGCAAGCTTGTGCCGCCCTGATGGCGTCATCCACCGCGATGACGTCAAATGCATGCAACGTCACGAAGACGCTGAAGGTCACCAGTGAGAACAAGCACCACGTTTTAAGTCGTGGTGACTGTAGTGTAAATGGGTATGCCGCCATCTGGAAAAAAAAAATCCAAGTCGTTTACGTCAAAGTCAGTGAAAGTCAAGTGTTCAAATTAGCATTGACACAATAACAACAACAACAAACAAACAAACAAACAAAACGCAGTGTGTACCCTGGTTTCAAATCTGTCTGCAACTAAATATTCAATTATGAACTCCAATTCAAACGAGTCAAATCTAAAGTCAAATTCAGACCAACCATATACTCAGTAGTCACCTCAGTCCACAGGTATGAGCAGTCAATACTACTTATCACTTGCAATATGACAACAAAACTGCTTTCAAACGGCGGCTGATATTTCTTTGCAAACTGACGTAAATAACTGACCTGCACTTTGACCTGCACAACGTCAAAGTCTCAACACCTTTGTCAGGCATAGAACACCGCTGTGGAAAACTTCTCATCGACTGCGCTTACTCCGTGCATCAGAATCAGTCACCTAGGCCACAATATACTATAGCATCTGACACCATTGTTATGACTAACACTGGCGTATTAACAGGTTACAGAGCGGTATTAGCTTCCGGGTCATGTACAGTAGGAACAACTCGGCTAAATATAGTAGAAAATCTTTGCCCCTTTAAAAATTTGTGTGCAGAGTAAAAAATGGCAATCTGGTGCCTTTTGTTGGCTTTGTAAACAAGCTTCATGCCAGGTAATAGTAAAATTACGGAAAAATGAGGCCGGCTTGTGGACTATTTGTATTCGTGCGCGGCTGGCACAGGAGCCAGCAGACGACCGTGGAATGAGGGGGTATGTGGTCGCTGCCAACATTGCCAAAAAAATAATATTGGAATTTGTTGAAATTTACTCTACACATGGCTGCTTGATTTTTGTGAATTTTTTTTGGTGAATTTTAAAGCATTTCTAGGGTGTCACCTGCAAAGTTATTTGTAAGAGGAATATATAGCGTTTTCCTTCGAATGCCGCGGTTGCCGGTTACGAAGAGTCGGGTGCTCTCCAGCGCTGGAGACGCGAACGGTCCTCCTTATGTGGGCTACGCATGCGATGGCGAGCAACTGACGTGAGCGTTTCTACCGGCGATGTTCGCGATAAAATTAATGAAAGTTTCTGAACTGAAAAAAAAAAATCAGAAAGACAGGGGCGTGCGTTTTAGTGGCTACACAAAAGCGCAGTTTATCTCTCTAGCCCTTGAACTTGAGCAGATCGGCAGTCGCTTCAACCGAGAGGTAGGCGGTGTAAAGGTCAAGTCGACCTCAGTGTGACTTGTGGCTTGCCACTAATTTTTATTCAAGCACTTTGGCTGTTTATCAGTGCGAACTGAACTTTTGCTTGGAAATGAAAGTCTTTCTTTCTTGATTTTTGGTTCCATAACCATTGTGTTCAAACAATGTAGGTACTGGGGACCGAATTTGTCCACTTGTACCCGACGAAATGGCGGCTGCACACGCTAGCCCACCGAGACGGGCCGAAGTCAGTTCTGCCTTCGAATAGTTTTTGTCCACAAATTCAGTCCTGAGTCTCGGCTCTGAAACTTTTGAAGGAAAGGGCTCAAATTGAACGATCTCACCATTAGGTAAGACCATCTCTGGGAATTTCTCCAGCGTATCTGATTTTCTCAAGCCATTTTGACAGCCGATCGCAACGCAGTGGTAGTGCGGCATCGTGTGTGACTCGAGTAGCCCACATGCCGAGTCTGTCAAGGCTAGTCTCGGTCCAAAATCGCGCACGTTCACGCATGTTCACGCGCTAGAACGAGAATCGGCAACGTAGCCTGTATATGTTGTTCAATGTCCGTACGAGCGTACCGCGTACTGAGCAGACGATGTTATCTGGTCGCGGACTGAAGACCAGCTAGACAGCGCTGATTGGTGGTTATTTTTAGCGACTTGGTCGATCGGCGTGTACTACAGGCATGGGAACGTTAAGCTAAACAAAGCCATATTTCTCTTTTATCAGACGATGCAAGGTTACGAAAATGGTCGCAATGGGCAAAAGGAAGATCTATTCATTTGGCGAACAGCCTCAGAGGTTTGTAACCAGCAGTTTTCCACTCAGAGCTCATCATGAAAATAGCGGAGCCGGGGCGGCCGAATGGTGGAGCGTTGGACTTCTAATGCTCGGTTCAGTCGTGAGTTCGTATCCCGGATGGAGCCAAATATTTGTGCTGGCTTTTTCATCGTTGCCCTGTCTTTGATACCACCCGTACGTGGTGGAAAAAGACGTTAAACACCCAAAACAACCACCCACCTCATCATGAAAATAGGAACATAGAGGCCCCGTGTACATTACAGAGCGCTCTGAGGGCGCCCCTAAAGCGCACCGT